>JADLZK010008524.1:1200000-1510166 GCA_015847255.1 Hyparrhenia diplandra | reverse complement strand
AAATTTATATGAAATAAAATTTTAGTCAAAGTGTAAACTTATTTAAAGGGTACTAACCCTAGGAAGCTTATTATCACCGGGCATAGCATGCCAAGTGTGAATTGGTTCATGTCATTACATACAATTTGCTAAGAGAATATTGCGGCGATTTCAGATAAAAAGACATCATCCCACTTATACATCCTAATTGGTTCATCGTGATTGAATGTAGCATTATTTTAACTCTTACAATTGTCGAAACACATAATTAGAAACATATATATAGCGCATAAGCCTTTGGGAAATCGAGTTGGTTATCATAATATCTTATATTAATATTCAAATTTACCTCAGTGATATTTTTATTTTTTTTATAAAGACAGCTAATTTGGATGCAAAATTAAGAGTTTTTACTTGCATATATATTAAATTCATAGTGACATGCATGGATAATTTGAATGCAAACTTAGATTCTACTTTAAATACAGGTGGTTAAAATGGTAGTGCACCCTGAGGGTTATTCTAAATTTTTCTTTCTTTATGACATAGTGGCAATTTTATACAAAGATACTATTAACCAATAAGTTTGCAAAAAAGAATATTGACGTTAATCTTGACAACATGCTATTTGTAGCCCTGTGCTGCTACCACCAACTTGTCCATGCAAACCGTACTTTAAATGAATAGGCATATCTAGACTCAATCGATCGCTAGCAAACAACTTACCCCAACAAAATTGAGAGAAACTAATAGATATTTTTATGTACAATAGTGGACCAAAATTTCGATCGTATTTAATCTACCAAACCTAAAAGCCTGATACAGAGGAAGATTCATTAATTCATACCAAAAACATACCTGATCAACTGCTGCTTAACCGTTAGAACGATGAGAGCATATAGTACTGGACGATGTGCTGATCGTAATTGCAGACTCGAGTTGATTCTTTATGTTGAACCATGGCGCACCATGTTACCGCCGAACGGCGATCGGCGACGGCGATTCGTGCGCGGTTCCCGATCATTGTTTCGCGCTTTTTTTAATGACACAGCGACCGGCTTAGGTCACACGCCGGCAACGCCCGATCTTCCCGCCCTCTCAGCACAGCTGGATAGAGCGTCAGTGGTTGGTGTCCTTCTGAGTCCTGCAGCGCAGCTGGATGGAGCGTCGGTGGTCTGTCCTTGCACGGCTGGTCGCCGGAGTCGCCGATTTCCTGTATGTATGCGCCGTGATTTCCTTTGTAGCGTATGTCGCTTGATAGAAATTTTCACTATAGAGTCCGATGCTCAGAGTTTAGGCTATTCCTCTATGGCACACGTGGCTGCGAACAGATCGATCGGCTGAAGGGCACAGACTCACCCTCTCACGCGCTCACGACTATCAGACAGTTAGCTTAATAATCGTATATACATTGCAGAAAGATATTTAGTTGGAGACATATACGTTGAATTATGTCATATAATGGCAAAGGTGGGTAAATTCCCATCGTAGAATTAAGGGGTTACTTTATGCCTTTTTCACGGTAGTGGTGCAATTTTATTTTAATAAATCTCAACAGATCTAATGGTTGACATTATGAGGATGATTGTGAGTCTTATCAAATCAAAGGTCGGATGTTTTTAATTGTTGTGAGAATTTCTTGATTTATCTTTTCTTAGCCATCTTGGTGAGAATTAACGCGGTGGTCTTGAGCCTCCATAACACAGTAAGAATAATAAGTAAGATGGCTAAAGAGCAATATTTGGTAATGCAAAGAAAAGTCTTGATACAGTTTTGTTCATTTGGGTTAACTTATATACATTTTACTATTGCACAACACCAGCTGTTCGTAAGCAGCAGAGGAGTTTACTATTGCCAGCTGACTTCTGGGTTTTCTGTCTCCAGAGTGAACATAAATGCACACAACATATTGATCTAAAAACATGTAATCTTGTTGTATCGTCAACAGGGAACTTGAATCTGTTTTCTGGTAGACGATAAGTTCTACTGCTTGCAAGAATGGCCAAGAACAACTTGAAATCTAGTGCCAACAGGGTACAGCCCTGTTTCACTTTGCTGATGAAGCCGTTCGCTAATTCCCAGCACCTGCCAAAGTTCGAACACTAATATTCTAAATCTTTGTAAACTTTATCTGAAATTAAATCACATTTCCGAAATTATCCTTGTTATTATAGATTGGATAGTCGATATACATAGGTGCTCGTGGGTTTCTTTGTTTCTTGCTTTGTGCTGTGTGCCTTTCAGGAAGAGGTCGAAAAAAATTTCAAGATGTTGTATCACCTGAATGTAACTTTCTTGAAATTACTAAACCTACCCTTTTCGAGAAAAAAGGCAGACATAGGGTGCAGATCCAGGATTGGAAAATTTCAAAACCATTGGGGAACTATCGATATGCTATGCGCACGTAGCCTCCACCGTAGTTTGGTACCTTTTCTTAACAATATACTGCAATAAAGTATGGATTCAGTGTCGGGAAGTGATGTGAAGATGAGCACATAATCAAATTTACAATTCAAAGGATAATTGATAATATGATGTTCAACTAGAAACTGACCTTTGGCAGCTAGCCACCCTTTTTCTATTATGCCTGTTGGCTATGGGTACACACTCAAACCCACCGTTGAATATCAACCATCCATCAGCCCACGGCGATGAGAGATGCGTGCCGCTGGCGCAGCTCATCATCTCTCTTATTCTGCAGTCTTTCGATCTGCAAGGGCCATTGTGATGGGTACTGCATACAAGAGTGGGGACAATTTGAGGTAACATGTAGGGAGGTAGCTGTTAACCCCACAACCCACAACGATGCATACATGATAATAATAGAGCACATTCTCCTTCCTTACTGGAACAATACCTCCAGAGAACTTTTGCAGGTAGGGCAGATCAGGCAGCTGTCGAAGTTCTCCAAGGATCTGGCCCCACCAATATATAGACCCAAGGTAATGGCTTTTACCATGTTCGCAGAAAGTGAAGTTATCCACCACAGGTGAGAGACCGACCCGATGGATACAAGGTGCGTCCTCGCTGTCTAAATATCCAACTTTATTTTGCGATCCTGGTGTCTCCGATTCCAAATAATCATGTTGTAAGAGAGCTAATGGTGTCTATACCCATCTCTATGTTTTCTACTCTTCACTAGCCAAATAAAAATGTCCCAGCTTTACAAAGTGGAGAAATGAGCATGGGAGCCAACAAGGAAATGGGCTGTATGTTATTTATGGATGATTTGCCATGTGCCTCCTAGTGAGACAAATAAAAGCATATGAAGTTGCTTATATATGTATTCCAACTCAGAGTGGGAGGGGGAGCAGCGGATGATCCTCGCCTTACCTTAGCTAAATATTACCTGCTTCAGCTTGGTCCATGTCCCTGAACTAAGAATGTATTCACTAAATGAAGTGTACCTCCCTCTCCTCGTCCGCTTACCTGTCGTTCTGGCACAGCTATAGTGTGAGTTCACTATCTCCTCCATGCATAAGGACACACATAGCATCTAGGTCCAAAAGCATCTTTGCTACCAGGTTCAAAGCTAAGAACACCCATTAAAAAACAGGGACATAGGGGAGTATCGTACAGCTCTCTTCGGATTATGTATACCCCTGCATCCATGGTCTGATTAAATTATCCAAAAAATGAGTAAAATGTATTACATTGGAGCGATCACTTTGTGCTTTAGTTCACCATTGCAAATTTTGTTCCTTGTGTTTCGTTTTTCATATCAATAATCGCGGGTAGTAGTCCAACTGTGTTCTTGTTCCTTGTTGTAACTGTTACCTCAAAAAATGACAGCAAACAGTAGCATGTCCGGACTCGATCTTAGTCGGCCAATCCCGAACCACCGGATCGAGGAGCAAGGAGCAAAACATTTCCCCTGTTCCCATCTCAGAACCATGCTCCTGAACGTGGAACACTAGGTCGTTCCCGTCTCACAGTGACTAGGACTCGATAGCCTTGCTCCGATTCAAAGCCTAAAACATGGGCCTACAACACAGTGGATGTGAAGAATTCGAGTGAACTCAGTGATGCCCTGAATATATAACAGGGAGAGGTGGAGAGTGAAAGTGGCCTCCTCTGCCTTGAATCCTCGGCAGCTACATTGAGCTCCCTCCTCCTCTAATGAGTCCTTTTGTAAAATTCTTCCATCATGATATCATCCTAGAGGTGACAAGAGAGGTTATTATAGTGAGTCTAGTTGGTACATCATCCGTAGTAGCAATAACTAAATACGCTATCACTATATGCATCATTGATGTTATCATATATATGAAGGCACGGACGACCATACCTCAACTTCCATTATTGATGTCCAGCACTAAGACTACTTTGCACTGGATCCTGGAGAGGTCACATATATAAAAACTCCAATCCAATCCAATGCTAAAGCAGCTAAGCTTGCTCCAGCTAACTATGAGTATGAATCTTTAATCAAATTAGAACCCGGCATGACAAAGTGTGTGAACCCAGCTAGCGTATGTCAAGAAAGCCAGGCTTTGCAGGTAGCCAGGAGAGCCAGGCTTGGCAGATCATGCAGCTGTCATAGTTCTCCATGGGTCTGGCCCCTCAAATAGAGACCCGAGGTATCTTCTACCAAGTTCGAAGAAAGTGAAGTCATCCACCACGAATCACATACAGACTTGAAGGATACATGGTGCCCCCTGGATGTCTGCATATCCAACTTTATTTTGCAATCCTGGTGTCTCCTATTCCAAGTAGATTGTATTGTAAGAGAGCTAATGGCGTCCATGCCCACCCCTATGTTTTCTACCATCACTAACTAAATAAAAAAGACCTGGTTTTTACAAAGTTGAGAAATGAGCACGGCAGCCTGCATGGTATAATGAGCTGTATGTACATTGCTTGCTGCCTCTGTATTTATTGATATTGATTTGCCATGTGCTTCCGCGTGAAACAAGAGCATATGAAGTTGCTATATATGTATTCCAACTCAGAGGGGGCGAGGGGAGCTGCGGAACTGAAAAATTCTTATTCACTCATCAGAAGAATGTATCAGACTACACTATGCCAGACAAGTCAACAATACTAACTCTGATTGAACGATCATATACGCTCTTCAAATAAACTATACATGGTTCATGCATTGTTTGTTGATTAATTTATACAAAAAGTTGTGTAAAATGTATTTCAATCATCACAATCAATGTTCTATAGTCTCTGATTAAAATTCCATTCCTTGCGTTTTGTTTTCCTTAACAACTAACAACAAGCTGACAGTTATTTGTCGTGACTGTGCTCTTGTTCCTTGTTGTAACTGTTGCCCCAAAAATGACAGCAGGCAGGTAGCATGTTGTCACCAGAATGTTGGCAACTTCTGCAGATGTTGTTAGCTTGTCACCAGCAGAATTCGGATTGCAAACCAATATCAATTGTGAGTGCCCCTAGGAGGCAAGAACCTCTCCGTTAACCTTGCTATATTATAAAAACACAACGTGTGTGTTCACAGATTTATTAAGTTGTGTTACGTACTTTCTGTTCTCTTGTTTCTGTCAAATGAATCCACTCGAAATTCCTAGACCATTCGCTGTTCCTGTTAATTCAGGTGAATGTGCAGATTCACGGCTCCTCTCTTCTTCTGAACTATGGGAGGAAGACATTGATTATGGCGACAACGATGATGATGGTATTCTAACGTTGATAGCAGTCTTGGAGGAGACTCAGCCGTTCAATTGATGAATGTGTGCAGAGGGGAGCTTGATTTGCTTGTATGAACTCATGAGCTCTGTCGCATTAAAAAAAAAAACTTCTGGCTGGAATTGAAAGCAAATACTATATCCCTTTTTTTTTTTATGAAGAATCATATACATTCATATCTCTTCCATTGAACTAGATGAGTGGTGTACACCAATTACTTTGTTCACACTGAGAAATGCAAATGACAACACGTCAGCACAATGTTCAATGTCCCACGGACACTAGGCGAGAGCTTCATCAGGTGGATCTGGGCATCCTCCACAATCACGGCTCCATATGCTGTGCTACGTCCACAAAGGCACAAATCATAGGTATTGGTAACACAGCTAGAAGAAAACAGTTCCTAGAGTTAAATGCAATTCATGATTTTGATTGTGTATGTATCCAAGAAACAATAAAGCACAATTTCAGCAGAGAGAGTCGGATAGACTAGTTGGACATAGAGATATGAACTGGAGCTGGGTACCATGTAATGGACATTCGGGAGGTATGTTGATGGGAGTTGATGTCAACATAGTCCAGTCATAGAGTTAGACCAAGGGACATTCTTCAGTAGTATGAAATTAACTATGCTGAATGATGGTTTGAATGGTCGCTGGATCAATATCTATGGACCAGCACATGATGAAAGAAAATTAGAATTCTTAGAAGAGATTCAAACAAAGATTCAGAACTACGATTTACCAATCATAGTAGGGAGGAGATTTCAATTTGGTAAGATCGGCCAGAGGAAAATCTTACAGACTTATAGATGTGAACCTAGTATCTGCTTTCAATGATATGATTAACACCACAGCATTGAGGGAGATGCATCGATCAGGTAGTAGATATACCTGGACAAATAAACAGAATCCACCAACTTTTACGTTCGCAGACCCGGTGTTAATTTCCAACTCTTGGGAGGACAAGTTCAACTGGCATCGCTTTGACAGCACCTAGGCTAGGATCAGATCATAATCCACTGATTGTGGATACTACAGAGATAAGAGGTGCCAAGACCTTTTACTTCAGATTCAATGCACATTGGATCAAGCAGGATGGATTTTGTGACTGGGTTAGGAGTAAGTGGCACGAGAGATTTAAACATGACATTCTAGATCACCGGCACATAATATCCAAAGAAACTAAGAAGAGTGATCAAGGGATGGGGACAAAATATAGGCAGATCAACAGAAAAAAAGGAAAAAAAAGGAGTTGCTAAATGCTATTGCAAAAATGGATGAAGAGGTAGAAATTAGAGACCTTAACCAAGATGAATGGGCCACAAGATATGAGTTAGAAAGAGAGTTCTTAAAGATACTGCAGATGAAGAGACACAATGGCGAGAAAGGGGAGGAGAGAAATGGATGACTAGACAATACTAGCTATTTCCATAAATGTGCAAATGGTAGAAGAAGGAAAATGCAGATAGCAAGCCTAGAGCATGAAGGAGAGATATTAAGCACCGAACAAGAGTTAAAAAGACATATCACCGACATTACAAAAGCCCGTTTGGAAAGACAGAGACTTTTACTATTAACATGCACTTAGTCGATGACATGTGGGATCTAGACCAACAATTGTCCATACAAGACAATGCTTTTCTTAACAAGAACCTTTACATTAGAAAGAATTGATGCTGCAATGAAAGAAATGAGGAAATATCTTGCTCCCCGGACACGATGGGTTTAGTGTGAATTCTTCAAAACATACGGGACAAATTGAGATTGGATATAAAAGAGATGCTAGATAAATTACATGAAGGAAAGCTAGAGTTATGGAGACTCAATTACTATGGAGTTATCATACTGCCGCCAAAGGTTAAACCAGCAACAACTATCAAAACAATTCACACAATATGTCTCTTTGAATGTGATATACAAGATTATCACAAAAAGTTTTGACAATCGACAACTAGGTGGGTAAATAAGGTAGTGAGCAAATTCCAAACCGCTTTCATCCCAAGAAGATTTATTTTAGAAGGAATAGTAATTATACAAGAGGTGTTATATGAACTTCCGGAATCAAAAACAAATCGAGTTATACTAAAAACTAGATTTTGAGAAGGCTTACGACAAAAGTAAGTTTGGGATTTCTTAGAAGAGGTATTGCGGATGAAAGGATTTGACAAGAAATGGATACAATGGATCAATATGGCGCTTAGAGGAGGTAGAGTCTGTATAGATTTAAATGGGACATGAGGAGAATACTTTCAAAGTTTTAAAGGTCTTAGGCAGGGTGATCCTTTATCACCTTTGCTATTCAATCTTGTGGCTGATGCTTTATCCACAATGCTCACTAAAGCAAGCAAAGCAGAGATGATACAAGGTTTGGTACCACAGTTGGTGGAGGGAGGAATTACTCACCTACAATATGCGATGACACCGTGATTTTCTTGAAGTTTGAACCGATAACCCCGAAAAGTTGAAACTGATACCTACTTTTTGAAGCAATGTCCGCATGAAAAATCAACTATGAGAAAAGTGAAGCATACATTGGATTGATTTAGATCATGAACAACAACAAGAGGTATTAGAAATATTGAACTCGCAAAATTATCCAAATTTCCAATGAAATATCTTGGCATGCCTCGTAAGTGATCACAAAATAACAAAAGCACAATTGAGCTATGTCACGATAAAAACAGCCAAGAGATTGGGAACCTAGCAATGTGACTACTTATCTTCTTGAGGTAAATCAATGCCGATTGACTCGTGCTTATCCAATATTCCACTATACACTATGGGTGTGTATCAGTTGTATGAGGGAAATTTTTTAGAGACTAGATTCTATAATGTCAAGATTCTTTTGGGAAGGAACTGAAGAAGAGGAGGTATCACATGATAAAATTGGAAGCACCGAATAGACCTAAAGACTTTGGTGGACCTGGTTTTTACATGATGCTAGAGTTATGAATATCAATTTACTAGGAAAATGGATTGATAGACTGGAGAGAAATGATGACTTGTGTTGTACTATTCGAGAAATAAATTGGTAATAAAAAGTATTTTCCAAGTGAAAATAGAAAAAGGCTCACGCTTTGGAAATCACTTGATATTAGGGGAATGGTTTCAAAGAGGAAGGACAATGGAAGTAGTCAGTGGACAGCAAACAAGGTTCGGCTAGATGTATGGATTGTGGGATGCCCTTGAGCCTCAAATTTCAAAATCTGTTTCAGATTGTGATGTGTCCAGAGATAGATGTTTCGTATGCTTACATAGATGGATCATGGCAACTTCAATTTAGAAGACAATTGAATGGCATTCTTGCCCAAGAATGGATGGAATTAGTAGAGTTATTACAACCCATAACACTTTACCGATGGTAGAGATAAATCGATATGGAACCTAGAACACTCTAAGAGATATTCGCTAGATCCCTTTATAGATTCATGACTTTTAATGGGGGAAAAAGATCAACAAATGATTAACTTGTGGAAGGGATGTTTCCCTCTTAAAGTTAAAAATATTCATTTGGATGGCAATGCATGATAGCATTCAATCAGGGGTACAATTGAAAAAGAAACAAAGGGTCGATCAAAACTATGCTTCATATGTGAGGTTCTCGAAACAAATGACCATATTCTTTCCAATGCCCCATTGCGGTTTACTTATGGACTTTCCCCGAAGTCAGCTCTGGGGTGGCCTCGAACACCCACAAGATGCAATGACTTTCTATTAGAGTTCTTGTGACGATGCCATGGAGTTAGGCGGTAAGGTAACTCTTTCATATGTGCAGAGCTTTGTGGACCATATGGAAGACAAGAAACAACATGGCAATCAACAAGAAGGTGCTGTCATCACCGAAGGGGATAGTGTACAAGACCATCATGCTAATCAAGACGTGGAAACCACTTCTCAAGACGAAGATGGAGCCGGCAAATGAGGAGATGCTACACTTGCCGACAACAAGTGCTCATCAAGAAGCCCCCTGCTCTAAGCTCCGCTTCAATGCAAAATGTAATAGGCTAGTTAAACAGGGAGGAGAGTTCTTTTGAAGTTTAATATTGTGTTTCGAGTAGGAGTCTCATACTGTTATTCGTAAAAGTAGCTGTTATTCGTAAAAGTAGCTTCTCGAGTTTGTTTAGAGTTATGGAAGATCTTGGATAGATGTCCAAAGAGAGCAGCACTAATGAGTGCTTAAAAACCCCAGAAACCCGGTAACCCTAAAGCTTGGGTCAAACGGTGTTTGGTAAGCTTTCTAATAAAGCCGGGCAAGCGCCTTTGATCTAAAAAGGCACAAATCATTCAAATTTATTTTCATTTTGTGTTCCCGATGTCTCTAATTTCTAAGATACATATGTACTGCTTGTCCAAGGAGCTAAAACAGTACCCATATATAGCTACTCATCTTTATTATATATCCTCTCGCCTCACTAAAACATTATTCTTTGCTACATGGGCCTCGTAATAAGCTGTGAAATGCCATTCATATTTAAGAGAACTTGAAGTGGGGGTTTGTGTACCATTGTTCTCCACCTCCCGCCTTAATTAGAGAACAAATGATTCACCAACTGCATGTTAAGGGATGATATATATTAGTGTCCACTAACCTATGCTCTCCAGGCCTAGGCTATTACTTTAGAGGAGTAGGGAAGACATATTATATATATTAGTGCATGAACCAATGGTCTAGAGGCTATTGATTTAAAAGTAGGGCTCGTGCTCCTTCATATTGACTACACTACTACATGATGCTCATTATCGCTGGGCTAGAGAGACCTGTCACTTTTTATTCATGTTGCGACAGTGAAAGTAGGCGGTGATAATCATCATCCACGCCAGAAATGAAATCGGTGGTGAAAATCGATTGATGATATTCTGAAAACAAGACCCTCCACCATGTAGCACTCGTTGCGCTTTTGGTGGTGTGTTGCCGCCATGCTCATGGCACTCGCCACCTAATGCTCACGTCGACACATGGAGCTAAATGAAGAGGTAGGTCTAGGCACACGATACTACATGTCTGCGCATGAAGCTTCCACTCATGGGAGATGGGCCAGCCCAGGGCCCATGGATTGGGTCTCTCATGCCTAAATGCACCGCTGCGCCTAGGCCGCTATCGATTTTTCATCTATTTTCCCCAATTTTTCTTCATCATTCCCAAAAAGTTATCAATCATGTATTAGCGTGTCTTCTGTTTTCAACAAGTTTCCTCCAGCTTTCTTCATCTATCCCAAAAGTTATCAATCCTATGTATCATTTCTTTGCTTTCTTTTGCACATAATTTTGTTGAATTGTTTCATAGTTTAGTACACTTAATTTTCACTTGTAAATTTTAGTTATCTGTAGCTCTAATCGTGAAGAATTTATCATTGCGCAAATCTTGTTGTGTGACCTTAGATTTGGTAACACCTAAATGCACATGCTGTTTATTACAATGGTTTAACAACATATAGCAAACACAGTGGCTAAGAACAAAAACTCTTTTTCTTCAGGGCAATGTTTGGATGAGTTTCTCTTGAAGAGTGTGATTTTTTTGCTCGGTCCCTGGGTAATCTACTCTTGAATGTTAGGCAATTTTGATATTTTATAATTCTTCTACCATATAGATTCAGCAGAGTGCAAAGGAGCTGTGACCTGCTGCAAGGGCAAGCAAGCGCGAGTGGAGAACGAACGAAGCCCATGCGTGCATGATGTCCAGGTTTCAGGGTTGCTTGATTATCAACTCGATGAGTTTATGCATCATCATCAGTCTCTATCCGCGATTGATTGGCTACGACGAGATGAGTAGCTGCTGATGGATCATATCGCGGGGTCGACCGTCAACACCAGCACCGCTTTGTCGACGAGTTCAGTGGCGTTGGCAGCGAGGTACGATGCTGGCGTGGCCGATACATTTGGATCACTAGCGTAATTTTGGGCGTCACAACTACATCAGTACGCCGCCAATGCAGATGCCTGCCATCACCGACACCTTCATTGACCGTGTGTGGGTGAACTATAGTGACAGCCACGTGGACACGCACGCCAGTGGCGCCGCCATGTCAGCCTTCCCGCCGTC
Source organism: Hyparrhenia diplandra (assembly GCA_015847255.1). Classification (NCBI taxonomy): domain Eukaryota; kingdom Viridiplantae; phylum Streptophyta; class Magnoliopsida; order Poales; family Poaceae; genus Hyparrhenia; species Hyparrhenia diplandra. Next base: position 1,498,493 of record JADLZK010008524.1, on the reverse strand, counting down.
AATGTATAGCCTCGCCCTCGGGAGGGATACACATATATCAAAGAAAGAAATCGAAGGGGCATAGACCTTTGGTGCACATCATAGTAAGTTTAATACCCCAAAATTACACTTCAAAAGATGATGGTTCTAAGTGACAGAGCGAACAGTTAATGGACTTGTGGTGCATTTTACTCCACCGAGCATCGCTGAGGCTGAAGAAATTCAAGTTGTTCACTGCAAACTCAAGGAAGACTTAGCTGATCCGCAGTGTCCCCTTTCTATACCCATTCACCTTTATTTTGCGCTCCTGGTGTCTCCTATTTCAAGTGGACCTTACTGTGAGTAGCTGATGTCATTGAATACTACTCTCATCTTTCCTTCATTTCACTCACAAAATAAATGTTTCTGGCTATACAAAATGGACAAATGAGCTATAGGAAGCAAGGAACCATGCGTAGAGCATCAGGAAGTGGGCTATATTTGCACTGCTCCACATATCTGTTGTTATGATCTATGTATAGATGATCATTTGCCAACCGCTTGATTTTCTTTTGTAGAACATGACTTCACATGCATGTATTTGATTAAAAGATTCGCCAACCGCTTGATAGATAGTGAGAAATGAGCATATGCAATTGCTATATATATATGCTGTAACAACTCAGTCAGGAAGGGGACTGTAAGTATGGTCACATTCTTACTTTAAATTCATTATTATACGCATCAATTTGTTGTCCTGTATGTCAGCCCCAGATTAAGAATTTTGATTCCTTCAACACATCATGTATCAGGATACACTATGGCAGACAACTTGATGTCTCTTAAAAGTGGACACATGGTGCATGCGTTGTGTGCTGGTTAATTTCGATAAATTGAGAAAAAGAGGTAGTACATGATCATAAACTCACTGTGCTTTAATCCCTGATTGCATATATATGAGTGTTGTTTTACATACCATGCATTTATTTATGCAATTGACAGTAGCAAGGCAGTATGTCCTATGTCCTTTTTTTATAATGGTATGTCCTATGTCCTAACTGCCCATGACCTTCCCTACCATAGTCCCACATTGATAGACATGACAGCCCAGAATGCGGACCCACCACAACATGAAGGCAATGCATATAATACGAACCAATGCACAGAGACTCAGGAGTTTATGTAGCTTATAAATATGTGTGAACGCCATGTTGACATGTTGTAAAGTGCTGCTTTGGACAACTGAAAGAGTTTGAGTGAAAGTGACATGAAATAGCTGAAAGGAGCAGCTCCTCTGTCTTGAAAGCTGAGCGTGACGCCGTGTGCTCCTTCCAGCAAGCTTCTCCTTTGTTAAGTCCTGTGCAAAAAAACTCTTCCATCATCCTCCAACAATCAGCTCAGAAGCTAATAAGCTCATACGCTACTATGGGCCACGCCACTAGCTCCACATGAGATTTTTAAGCCCATTAGAATATGTCTGAATTGAGCCTGAAGGGTCACCAAATGCAAAAAGTAGTGAGTAATTCCTAATGTCAAGTGACTTCATTATGCTCCTAAACATTCCTTCATGTTTATGTAATACTCAGAAGATAGCCAAATCATAGCACTCTGTGCTGCAGAAATGCTGTCGTGGTTTCTTTCCAAAATATCTGTACGGCCTATTTTAACTTCCACCAGTTTGGAAGTCAATAGCCTGTGATGTATTGTTATTTTGTCGGTAATTTAGCAACATTATTCTTTTTCAATAATTTTGTCCCAAATTCTTTCTACAGTCCCCAAAATTACCAATTTTATATAAATCCATTGCTTTCATACGGCACGTGATTGGACAGAAGGTATACATAGCAGTGGTTATGTTGATCCAGTATTCAAATCCACATATTGAGGAACTATTGACATAGGTCCAAAAGCACTTAGTAATAAAGGGTGTTACCAAGATGACATGCCCCCTGGCCTCAAACCCTAATTTCTTACCTTTTCTTAACAAGATTACTGCTACCAGTATCGCAATGAAGCATACAATGGAAGATGAATTCATAGCAAATTTACACTTCAAATGATATACTTCATAATTTGATGTTTCAGAGGAAACTAACTATTAGCAGTTAGTCGATCAATTCCTTTTCTGTTATGCCTCACTCTCATACTCATAGCTGAAGAAAAACCAGTCGATTGGCAGATTTGGCATGCAAGACCTGCTTATAGACCCAAGGTGACTTCTCCCAAGGATGGAAGAAAGTGAAGCTCTGCACCAAACAGAGGAAGACTTCAAACGTGTGTGCCCCCCACTTTCTCGGTGTCTAACTTTTTTTGTGATCCTGATGTCTCCTGTTCCGAGTGGATGTTACTCTAAGAGAGCTGATGATGTCTATGCACACCCCTATGTTTTTCCTACTCTCTTCACTCAATAAACAAATGGCCTGGTTTTTATAAAATAGAGAAATGAGCAAGGGAGCAAGCAAGGAAGTGGTCTGTATGTATACTTCTCCCTACTTCTATACTTGTGGATGGTTATTCGCTAAGTGCCTTCCAGTCAGACAAGAGCATATGACGATTACTATATATGTATTCCAACTCAGGTTGGGAGGGAGCATATGTTCCTCTTCTTACAATAATGTCTCTAACTTTAGTATTATACACATCAGTTTTATTTCTTCCCCGTATGTCAGCCACAATTGAACAAAGCATGTATCAGGCAACACAGTGTGCCAGACAGCAGTACTAAATTAACAATCCTATATTCATCTCTCTTTATTGAACTATATGGTGCAAGCATAATTTCTGATTAATTTTTTTTAGAAGGGCTCAGTGGGGAAAACTCCCCACCTATTTTTTTTTTATATATATAAAGAGGTAAAAAAGGTACATCAAGTAAATAAAGAAATTACAAGAGATGGGCATGCACAAGGAGTGCAAGGGGGCAGGGTAGAGCAAAATTTTTTAGAGCTTGCAAAAGATCAAAAAGGGAGAAAACAAAACTCTAAGCTATATTCTCCAGTAATGGAGTAAAACTATTTCAACATTGAGTTTTTTAAAAAAAAAAAAAAAAACTATTTCAACATTGCAATCAGAGTGCGCTTTAGCTCCTGTTTTATTTTCCACATCAATTAACAGCGGGCAGGCAGGCAGGCCGTATGTCCAAACTGCCCATGACCAACAACGCAAAGACTCAAAGAGGTGGCTGCTGGCGGGATATAAAATATGCGTTTTATATAGCCTATAAAACATGTGTGAACTTCATTTTATAAATGCTGCTCTGAATAGCAGGGAGAGTTTGATTGAAAAGTGAGATCATCTGTCCTGAAAACCGGAGCATGAGCTCCATTTAGCTCATCCTCCTTTACTGGTCCTTTGTATCAAGTCTTTGATCATCATAGAAGTCTAGTTGGTACATTATTTACTGTAGCAATAACTTAAATACATCTATTCCATAGCTCACTATGCCATTATTGATGTCCAGTAATGAACAGGAGAGGCCATATATAAGATTCCAATCCGGTCCATTGGCAAAAGATAAGCTTGCTCCAGCTGAGCTATGAGTAAGGATAGAAGTAACCTACAAACATGGGCATGTGAGGCAAGGGAGTCTATTTTTTTTTAGTGATAACGCCGTTGGCGCATATTTCATTAAGCAGAATGGGGCACAGGGAGTCTATGAAACTAGCAGCAGGTCTCATAACCGGCATGAAGTTGTCCTACAAACATGGTCGCAGGATCTTAGACGACCATACTAATGGTCCGAGAGGCTATCGTGCAATACTTCAGCTCCTGGCATGTTTGGATCCTTGGCATATCCAGCTCCTGGGAATAGCAAGAGCACCCAGACATTTAGTTGAGCGGCCACCAGTTGCTTGGGAGCATGTGCAAACCATGCCGGAGCAGGAAGAGTGGATTCAACTTATCTGGGGGACTTTCTTGGATTTTGTGTAGGTGAGGTGAGTCCAGCTGGCCAGAGATCAACCAAGCGCGCTCTCCATCTGTCATGCATGTGACAAAAATAATGGCAATCTGATTCATGGGTGTATGCTATAATCCATAATGCTTCCAATATTTTGCATGTTGGTAGAGTTTAAGAGGAAAGCAGAAAGAAAAACAAAAAAAAGGATGGTTAACCTTTCACCGTTGGAAGCGGTTAGTATTCTCTACTCTATGAAACCACTAAAATGTGTATTGCTCCCCACTCAAAACTCACAGTTGGGAGTCGGCACCACTGTGTTGTCCCCACTTGGGTTACAAGGTGTCGCTAACTGCTTGGCGATTGAGACACTGAGGACTGGGGTGCTCTACAAATAGGCTGTATGGAACTAATTGAATAGCACAATGCAGCTGGCAAAGCTTATTGTTCAGCTGTAGAGGAAGGGTGTGCGAGATGGATCATACCCGCCAATAGTTCTTTATTTTATTTTGATTTGTTCAACACATTACGTATTGCATAACACTGAATGTGCTGGACACTACTAAAATTAACCACTGTATTCATCTTTCTTCACTGAACTACATGGTACATGCATTGTTTGCCTATTAGTTTCTGCAAAACAGAAGGATTGAATTGTCATAAGCACTGTCCATAAAAATGAGAGTAGGCAGGCTGAGCCTTGATATATTGAATCGAGTGCCCACCCATGACACAACGATCAGAACCGACAATGCATATCATGTGGCGGAGCCAGGATAAAAATAAAAATATAGCTATGGCGATAGGGCATTCCCGCTGCGGACTGCAGTGGATATGGGGGACTGAGGGGGTGGCGGCTGGTGGGATACATAGTTACGTAGCCTATAAATAACATGCAGACTTTGTTTTGCTGGTGAGACAAATCAGATAAGATAGCTAGAAACAGAGCAGCTTCTCTGTCTTGGAAGCTGAGCTTAGGCTTTGTTTTGCTGAGTCGTCTGCAAAACGAAGAGAGGTTATTATAGTGAGTTTGGTTAGTACATCACTTTTTTTTAAACGAGCTTTTATAAACTCGGCTTTTGAGAAAAGCCAGAACAGAGTACCACAGATCCTGCTGGGGACACCAGCTTACAAGGTTGCATGATAAAGCAAACAAAGGAACCGAAACAGATTCAATTACATCAGTTGAAATCATTAAGCTTGGTGAAAATCTTCTCAACCACTCCCAGATCGCCTCCAAAATGCGCCTCCTGTCTTTTTTTTTAAGGAGAATCATCCATTTATGCATAAAGGAGATAGCCAAATACACCACATCAACAAGATCACTATGGAATTTCTTTTCAATAGCCATTTTGTTCCTAGTGTTCCAAATAGCCCAAGCAAAACAAGCAAACACAAAGATAGTCAAGCGAGCCGGCATAGGCCCCCTGCCATTCATTCAACCAACTACAAGAAAAGTCCATCAAAGATTGTGGGGTGTCTTGAATTTGCCAAATGTCTCTAAGCATGCTCCATACACATTTAGCTATATGACAGTCAAAGAAAATATGGTCCACGGTTTCCACCCCATCCCCCAGGCAACATTTGTCAGACCCTTTCCACCCCTTTTGGTCAAGGATTTAGCTACCTGGAGTTTATTATTAAAGGCTTGCCAAATTAGTGCATCACTCACAGTAGCAATAATGTAAATAACTGATATCACTATACGTGTCATTGCTATTATTACTCCAATATAGTAAGGCATTGGTAAAATCACTATACAATGATGTCCAGCAAAGCACACAAAAGGTTATTGTATAAGTACTCCAATATCATCCAGTGGCCTGTATTCTATAGGTGAAGTGGGCATAAGGATACAAGTTACCTACAAACTTGGTCATGGGAGGCACTGGGAGTAGGTCATATATCCTCTATGAGGGCCAATGTCTCAAACCACCACCAATGACCGCAAGATGGTGAAAATCGTGGAATACATCAGCCTCCTCTATTATGCACGCGACCAAAATTATTGATAATCTGATCCTCGGGTGTATGGCACATTCCAGATTAGTGCTAAACTTTTGATGTATCACAGTATTTACACAATCCTGATTGGTGCTAGAGCAAATAGTTATCTAACCTGACACTTGTTGCCATCGATAGGGCACACCCAATGTCCAGTTACCATTAAATTTCTATAACTGATTTTGATGACGATGCTGTATGAGGATTTTTGGGATGCGGTTTTATCCATATTGTACTACCTCCTTCGGTTCAAAATTATTATTCACTTTGACTTTATTTGTAGTAAAATAATTTCTCTGAAGCTATTTTTTTTTTTTTCAAAATGTATATTAACATCTAAATTGTAAATAATAATGTTCTATGAAACTAATTTTGTTCTAGATGTTGTTACATTTTTCTATAAATTTGATTAAAAGACGACTCAGGAGAAAGTAAAAGTGAAATATAATTTTGTTGCAAGGAACTAGTAAACAAGCTGTCTATTAACCTTTTAGCTGTTACAACTCTGTACTAGCGTTGAATCGTGCCAAACGACCCGGCCTGTCTCTAAGTTAGCCTTAGACGAGTACGAACATTCCATCCTTTGGTGAACTATTTTTTTGAAGTATGTCTCAACTTGATTAATGGGTTCACCTTTTGCATGAACAACCATGGGCTAACTGCTGGCGATAGACCAAAAAGGAAGATCATATTCCCCAAATTGTAAGTTACAAAGGAAAATAATAATATATATGCAAACAGTGTGGTCGATTTGAGCCACGATCGTGTTGGCAGGTCCACGCATTTGCAGTCATTGTCCATGCGGCGATTATGCAAGAAGCTGTTATCTAAGTAGCTCAAATGGACATGGCAACATGTGGAGAAAATGTGCTACCGAGAAATACTTGAAGGCAGTTGATGACCACAGGCTAGTAGGTCCTTGTTTCTAGGACACCAGGCCAATGGACAGCTTCTTCCAGTGGATCTGCCATGCATCCTCCAGAGACAGTGGACAAAACGGTGCCCTTTGAGTTCCCGGTGTCTCTCATTCCAAATATGCATCTTACTGCTTATCTAAGTAGATCAAATGATGCCCATATATATCTACTCTCATTTTCATTATATATCCCTTTTCTCTAGCTACTATGCAGGCTTGAGAATGTGGTGCGAAATGCCATACATATATATAAGAAGACTTGGAACTGGGGTATGTAAATGGGGCAATTATCTGTATGGCCCTCAGAAAGTTAGCGTGGATCTCTATGGCCTTTTTTTCAAAGTTACCTCTATGGCCCTGAAAATTTTGTTGTTACCTATATGGCCTTCCGTTAGCTTTTGGCATTTGACGGTGTTAAGTGAGGGTGAAAAAACCATTTTACCCCTAGACAAAAAAACAAAAAAAAATTAGTTTGTTTCTTTGTATATCTAATTTCTATTTGGTTTATTTATTTAATTCTGAGATAAAATTCATTTTTTTGTGTGAGGAATAAAAGTCTTAAATAATATTTTAACTGCTTAGAATTGATATCATACGTCATTATTGACATGTTACTACACACGAATACAAGCAGTAATGATTGATGAGTGTTTCCATGAAAAAAAACTAAATGGAAAATCCGAATGGCTTCCATGATTCCATCCAAAAAGAACAAAAAGCAGAGGAGCCCGATGGGCGACTGCATGCAGCCATGGGCGCCGCCTCTGCTACTCCGCGACGGCGTGTGGCGTATGCGCTCCGGCAGCCCGGCGGAGAAACGGCTCGCCAACGCGTGCGCCGCTCCACGTGCCTGACGGGCGCCGCTGGAGCTCTCCGGCAGCCCGGCGATGAAAACGGCTTCGCCAATGCGTATCGCCGTTCCACGTGCCGTGCGGGCGCCGCGCAGCTTGTTGCGCGCATCGCAGCAGCCACTCCACTGCGGCGCAACGGCGCTGCCGCCTCCGCCACTTTCAGCCGCTGTCGATTGGCCTGCATGCGGCCGCCCTCCGTCGGTCTTCTTTTTTTTTTTCTCGCAAAAATTGGTCCGCGCCCGCACCGAGACGAGGGCGGGCTGGGGAAGTGGGGAACGCGGATCCGGCAGTTGACCCATGGTGGCGCCGGTCTCCATGGCGGGCGGCGCTGCAAGCCCCGTCCGCCGCTCTTTTTTTTTCTCTCAAACTGGTCGACGGGAGGAGAGGGGGGGAGCTCGTTTCAGTGCAGGGCAAGGCAGGGGGTATTTTAGTCATTCTTCCTCTTAACCGTGGTAACTTTAACGGATTTCTCTCCCAAACCTAACGGAAGGCCATAGAGATAACCAAAATATTTCTCAGGGCCATATAGCTAACTTTAAAAAAAAAAGGGCCATAGAACTCAATACTAACTTTGAGAGGGCCATAGAGATAATTCTCTCTATGTAAATATACGGTGTCTCAGCACACAGTTGGTGAAGCATTGGTTCTCTAATTAAGGAGGGACAGAGGGCATGAGTTCATTGGTGTTCTAATATACTTTTTTTTTCACCAATGAACTCATGCTCTATAGGCTATTAATATAGAGGAGTGGGGTTCTCGCTCGTCCAAAATGACTAGTAAAGTCTTCTATGAAAACAAAATTTCTTTTGAAAACGTGTGGCAAAATGTTCATAGCGCCTCTTCACATTTGACTTATTAGTTATGAGATCTTTATACATCATATGAAAAATTAAGGATCACCAAAGATTCTACAGAGCTTAGGATTTGGTTGTGTGCTTCTACTCTTGGGATTTTCTATGGTACTCCCAAATGACTAAACCATTAATTTAATTATATCGAATGGCTGTAATCATCCATTTCCATTACATCCAAGAAGTTCATGGCCTGGGCTTGGCTGACGGTAAGCAACCCAAGTAAGCGAGGGCTCAGGGATAACAGCACACATAAAAAAGAGCACATATGGAAATTAACGGAGAAATGAGCAATTGCAGCGGCAGCCGAGGCAGGGCTGCAGTGCCACACGCTCAGGTGTTGGCCTCACCGCACTGGATGGAGGGAGGATCAGATGTACAAAATGGCAAGAGCGCAGAACATCTTGGTAGCGTTTCTCCAACCAGATGAACGTGTTCGCAAGACCAATGCCTCAATCCTCAAACCCATTGCATAATCGATTGTTTAGGTGGCCTCCGTCTGCAACTGCAGATTGGTCCCTACGGTGATGAAAGGCTTCTGTAGTGGCTTTGCCGGACACTGGATGGATAGTCTTTAGGGAGGAAAATGAAAAGGAAAAATAGCAAACAGATGCAAACAGTGGAGTTCCTGCTTCTCCCTTGCCTCCAATGCCATTTGCTAGACCAGAGAGGCAATCTGCTTTCCATTGAAAAGGACCAACCAATGGCTCAGGTGAACTAATAATTCCTGTAGTCAAGGGACTTTGATTCTAGTCCTAAACATGCCTTCATGTGTGGGTAATACTTAGACAGAACAATCATAATAGCATGTGCTGCTAAAATGTTGTCGTGGTTTCTTGGAAAATATCAATACTGCTCATTTTAGTCCTCAAGGTTTCTTGGAAAATATCAATACTGCTCATTTTAGTTCTCACCAGTTTGGAAGTCATGATCTGTGGGTAAATATATTGTTAGTTTTTTTTTTTAATTTAGCAATATTCTTCTGATTTTTTTTCTTCAACAATTAGCCCCAAGTTTGTCCATCTATATATCCCAAAACTTATCAGTCGTGTATTATTTAGTAATTCTGTTTTCATCGTTTTTTCTCCAGTTTTCTTCATCATCACTAAAGTTAGCAGTCGTGTATAATTTCCTCGCTTCTGTCGACCATAGTAATCCTCCACGCCTTGGGGTTGCTCTGTTGGAAACCCCAGTCACTCCAAATCCATGCGCTGGGCTGAGCTATAGGACTGCGCCAACTCAGACTCGCGAGCTCATCTCCACTCGGTGCCGCGCCCATCCTACCTCACGCCGTCCGATTGGATGCCGTGGCTCTCGGGTAGCAGCTGTGCGTGCCTACGGGACCCGATGGCCTGTCCCATGCCTACACCACCGCGGCGTGGGGCAGCTCTACCTCACGTCCGGTCGTCATCGCCGAAGATGTGGCGGCGGCGCGCGGCATCGAGCCAGGACCAGAGACGCCGACGGTCTTCTTTAAGACCCTCCCTCAGCAGGCTCCCTCCAGCGGCTCGCCCGTTGGGTAAATATATTGTTATTTTTTCTTTAATTTAGCAATATTCTTCTGTATTTTTTCTTCAACAATTAGCCCCAATTTTGTCTATCTATATATCCCAAAAGTTATCAGTCGTGGTATTATTTAGTAATTTTTTCATATATTTTCTCCAGTTTTCTTCATCATTCCCAAAGTTAGCAGTCATGTATAATTTCATCGCTTTTACTTACACAAAATTTTGGCAAATTCTTTCATAGTTTAGTGCACTTTGTTTGCACTTCAGTTCCTCTGTTGGTGAAAGAACGTACCATTTCGCAGCATCCCTTTGCTGTGTGGCTTTTAGATTCGATATAACACCAGAATTCAGAGACTTTTTTTTGCAATGGCTAATAGCACATAGCAACACAATGGCAGTCCCCAAGTAGTCTACTCTTGAATGTACACAGTCAACACTTGGAGGTAGGCAGTTTTGTCTCGCTTTACCATACATCACACACTACGCATTCATGCACTAGGAAACTCAGCCAATCGCCCGATCGTGAAGCACATTCTGGCATCTGAGAGCTGCAGTTAATCAACCCTGGTGCTGCTGTTAATCACGAGAGCACCACCATCCACCACATGGTACCTGCAATTTTCCTCATTACACCTAAAAAAGTTGTCCAGACGTAATAATCATGACGGAAAGGCTGTCCGCTTGCTCTTCCATTTTCTCAGGTACAAGTTAATTTTGTGCTCCTGGTGTCTCCAATTCCCTATTTGTCTAAATTGGTAATGGAGTCCATGTGAGCATTCCTCACACTAACTCATCTTTCTTCACTCTCATTTGGCTTTATGAAACTGAAAATGAACCTAATCGTGGTGCTCTGTCCCCTATATATAGAACTAGAAGCAAGAGGAAGTAGGTTATATTTACATTGCTCCTTATTTCTGTACCAACTGCATCCAGAAAGTTTATTGCACCCCTGCCTGCCCCTGTGGTCTTCTAAGATACTGTGGTACCTCCTTCTGTGCCTATAGAAAATGCCTGCTTCAGTTCAGCTGCCAGTTAAAGTCCCAGTTCCAGTTTCAGCTGCGAATCGAACCGTAGCTCACTTGGCTGGCTTCGCTCGGTGAGTGCCCGCCGCACACATTCGACCGCTGCTTGATGCGGGTTTCGCGCCCAGGAACAGTAGGTTCCCTAAATAAATTCCGTTGCCCCTCACGCTTGGAGCCAATGACGTGATCGGCCGACTATGGAACCTTGGACAGATCCAGTGATCTCACAAAGGACGCGATGTGATCTGAGTTTAGTTGTAGGTTTGTTCGTGGTGCGGTATCAGTGTGGTGTGCATGTGTGCAGCATTGGTGTGAGTATGTACATGAGCAGATAGTACAGCTATACCCAGATGAGAGGCATAAAAAAAAAAAAAACGTTCCAGTTTCATCTCGAATGTGAGTTTCCTCAAGTTCAAATTCTGAGGCCACCATGTGCTGCGTAATCTCCCACATGAAGTTATCAAGCCAGTGACTATGCACTCAACGCCCCATTAAACGCCAAAGACCTTTACAATATGTCTGAATTGAGCCTAAAGGGTGACTGATCAGATGCAAGTGGTGGAGTGCTTGCTCTTGCCTCCGGCCGATAGGTAGACCAGAGAGCCAATCTGCTTTCCATGGTAAACGACGGACCATTGGCTCGGGCGAAAGTAAATCCTGCAGTCAAGTGACTTGCCTTCATGTGTATGTAATACTTTGAAGATAGCCCAACCATAATAGCCTGTGCCACTAAATTGGTGTCATGGTTTCCTGCAAAATATCTATATGCACATTTTTAGTTCTTACCTGTTTGGAAGACACATGATCTGTGGGTAAATATATTGTTAGTTTGCCATTAATTTAGCAATATTCTTCTGTTGTTTATTCAATTTGCCCCAAATTTACCCACCAGTCACCAAAGTAACCAATCGTGTATTATTTCGTCTTCTGTTTTTACATCACTTTTTTTTCTCCAGTTATATTCATCATTTCTATCTGCACATACTTTTGTTGAATTCTTTTTCATAGTTTAGTATATTTATTTTGACATTTAACAATTAGTTACTATAGCTGAAAGAACTTAACATTGCACAACATCTACTTGTCATGTGACCTTATATTTAACACCTGAATGCACAAATTGTTTATTACATCAGTTAAGCCATTTTAGGCCGGCAGTGCGGACGTTGGGCCTGCGGGTTCTTTTGTTTCTGGGCATGGACGACTTGGCCCGGGAGGAGGACACAGTTCCATCTTCAGCTGCTTCCTAGCTATCTGCATGTTCAGCCGGTCACTGACACACTAGTTGTGTGTACCAGTTCCTAACAAGATACCGCTATCAGCATTGCAATGAAGCATACGTGATCCATGATATAGCACATTCGTCTTCCTTACGGCGCAGTGCCTCCAGGTAGCCAGTGAAGAGGAGGAGGGCCAGGTTTCAGCCGATTGGCACATCAGGCAGCTTACAGATGCCATAATTCACCATGGATCTAGCCCCTCCAATATAAACCCAAGGTAACTTCTACCAAGTTCGAAGAATTGAAGTTATCCACCACCGAGAAAAGGTATACTTGATGGATAGAAGGGTGAGCCTAGCTCGCTGTTTGATGTCCAAATTTATTTTTTGCGATCCTGGTGTCTCTTATTCCAAGTAGATCATGCTGTAAGAGAGCTATCCATACCCATCTCGATGTTTTCTACCCTTCATTAACCAAATACAAAATGTCCTGGTTTTACAAAGTGGAGAAATGAGCACTGGAACCAGCAAGGAAATAGGCTATATGTATATATACTGCTCGAGACTTCTGTACTTATGGATGATGAATTGCCATGTACCGTCCCAGTGAGACAAGCGTATTTTTTAGACAAGAGTATGAAGTTGATATATATGTATTCCAACTCGGATGGGGAGGGGAGCACCGCATTTGATCCACCTCTTACCTTAACTTCAACATTACATGCATGAGTTTGGTCCCCTGTATTTCAGCCCTGAACTAAAATTATTATTCATGAACAAAGCATGTATCGGACAACACTATGCTAGGCAACATACTAAATTAACAATCATATGCTCTCTTCAATTAAAGAATACATGGCTTGTTGATTAATTTCTCCAAAAAATGAGTAAACGGTATTACATTATTGTGATCACTGTGCTTCAGTCCCTGATTGTTGCAAATTCTGTTACTTATGTTTTGTTTTCCATATCAATTAATCGCAGGCAGACAGTATGTCCAAACTGTGTTCTTCCTTGTTGTACCTTCCCCCCAAAAATATGACAGCAGGCAGAGGTAGCATGTCCGAAATCTGATAGCCTACAAAGAATTCGAGGGAACTCCGTGTTGTAAGTGCTGCCCTGAATAACACAGGGAGAGTTTGAAAGTGGCCTCCTCTGTCTTGAATCCTGAGCGTCAGCTCTATTCAGCTCCTCCTCCTTCAATGAGTCCTTTGTAAAAATTCTTCCATCATCCTAGAGGTGACATGAGATGTTATCACTATATGCATCACTGCTGTTATTATATATTAAGTCATGGACGACCATACCTCACTGTGCCATTATTGATGTCCAGCACTAAACAAGAGAGGTCATATATAAGACTCCAAACCAATCCATTGGCTAAAGCAGCCAAGCTTGCTCCAGCTAACTATGAGGATGGTTCTTAACCAAATTTGAACATGGCATGGGACTATGGGAGTGTGTGAACTCAGCTAGCAGCAGGTCAGGAAACCCAGACTTTTTGCAGAGCCAGGAGAGCCAGGCTTGGTAGATGAGGCAGCCATCGTAGTTCTCCTTGGGTTTGGCCCCTCCAATATAGACCCGAGGTAACTTGTGCCAAGTTCGAAGAAAGTGCAGTCATCCACCACCAATTACAGATAGACTTGGTGCGCCCTGTGTCTGCATATCCAACTTTTTTTGGCCATCCTGGTGTCTCCTATTCCGACAAGTAGATCGTATTGTAAGAAGCTAATGGCGACCATAGCCCACCCCCTATGTTTTCTACCAATCACTAATAACCAAATAAAAAATGACCTAGTTTTTTACAAAGTGGAGAAATGAGCACATGAGCCAGCAAGGTAATGGGCTGTATGTACATTGCTTGCTGCCTCTGTATTTATGGATGTTGATTTGCAATGTGCCTCCTAGTGAAACAATAGCATATGAAGTTGCTATATATGTATTCCAACATAGAGGGGGAGGGGAGCTGCGGCGTCTTATTAGGTTAACTTCAATATTATATGCATCATTTTGGTCCCTTGTATATCAGCCCCAAACTGAATTATTAACTTGTTGTATTATGAAACACCACGTGGTGTTTTTTTGTCAAATAACCGCCACGGTTAATGGCTATTAGTCGCGGGCGGTTATTATAATAAAAACCACCACGATTAAAGTCACCGAGGCCCAGAAAAAGCCCATATCAACCAAACTATCAGGTCCATATATACAAAGGGGAGTTTAGAGTTTCGCTCACCTAGCTGCTCTCCTCATTCAGCCGCTCTCTCATCTCTCCTTCTATCTCGCGGTGAGCTGTGAGCAGCTGGCCCAGCCCCGCCTCCTCTCTCTGTCTGTCTCGTGCTCATGCGCCGCCGGTGAGCCAGCGGCGGCTGCCTAATCTCCACCTTCCTTCCCTCTCTCGTCCATGGCCAGGAGCGCCGATGGTTCCCTCCCATGGCGGCGGCAAGCCGAGCCTAGATCCGGCGAGACGGAGCCCAGTGGTGGCCAGGGGCGGGTGAGCGCGGCGGTGCGAGTGGTGCACGCCCACATCTGGCCATGAAGGAGCGGCCGTGACCTGCCGCGTGACATGGGACGAGCACGCACCTAGATCCAGCCCCCGAGGAGTCGATGACGACAAGCTCCACCAACGATGGCCCGGCGGTGTGACCTTGACAACACATGCAGCGGCGGATCCCGCCTTGGAGGGGCAAAAAGCACGACGGCAGCATGGGGTGAAGAGGCGGCGGCCGCGACAACCCAAAAAACCCTAGCTCAGTGACCTGAAAACTCTAACAGGGGCCGCCTAGATCTAGGCCTGTTAGAGTTTGGGATCTCGGGGTTTCTATTTTTTTTTTATTTTTTACATGATTAACCATGGTGGTTTTATTATAAAATCCACCATGATTAATGATTAACCCTGATGGTTTTTCGGCCCACCATAAAACCGCCCTGGTTAATTGATCTGTTAACCGTGACCTTTTGTTGGGTAAATAAAAAAACGCCACAGTTATGTTGTAGTGCTCCACAATCATTGGCTCCACATACTGCTTCATCCACAAATCATTCGAATTTATTTTTATTTTTAGTTCCTGATGTCTCCAATTTCTAAGATACACCGTAGTGCTTGTCCAAGTAGCTAAAACGGTGCCCATATATAGCTACTCTCATCTTTATTATATATCCCTCTCACTCTCACTAAAAACAAAAAATATTGTTTTGCTACATGGGCCTGAGATGAGCGAAATGTCGTCGTTCCTATTTAAGAGAACTTGGAAGTGGGGTATGTCTAGCATTGTTCTCCACCTTCTTGGTGGTGTGTTGCTGGCCATTCTCAAGGCACTGTCTCCTAATGCTCACATCGACACAGGGAGCTGAAGATGGAAGTGACTCTAGGCACGATATTACCTGTCTTGCATGAAGCTTATATCCATGGGAGCCGCTTCCAGACTGAGCCAGCCCATCACCACTTGTTCTACTCACTTCACTCACGAAGCTTCTGTTCGCTAATTCCTAGCACACTAAGCTAAGCTCGAACACTAACATTCTAAATCTTGTAAACTTTATCTGAAATTTAATCAGATTTCCTGCAATTATTCTGTACTTATATATTGGAACATAGGTATACGTAGCAGTGGGATTCAGGATTGTAAAAAAATTCAAAACTTGTAGATGAACTATTGACATAGGTCCAAAAGCACTTAGTAATGAAAGGGAGTTACCTGAGATGCTATGCCCACATAGCCTCGACCCTATGTAAAAACCATATAAGTGGATTGGAGGCATTGAGGAAGTACAGAATCAGAGTAGGCAACAAGAAAGGAATTGGGGATCGGTAGCAGCTAGAAGGTTGAGGACGGCACACAGTCGGGTAACAAAGTTTTGTTCAAGATTTGGTTCTTACATGTTACCCTCTCCTATCCTCTCAGCCTATATGTATTACATCAGTTAAGCCATTCTGGGCCAGCAGTGCGAGCATTGGCGATGTGGGTTCTTTTGTTTCTGGGCGACTCCATCTTCAGCTGCTTCCTTGGTATCTTCATCAGTCAGACGGTTGGACAGCAATACCTCCTAGTAGCCAGGGGAAGAGGAGGAGAGCCACGGTTCAACCAATTGGCAGATCAGGCATCTCACAGCTGCCATAGTTCACCATGGATCCAGGCCCTCCAATATGAACCCAAGATAACTTCTACCAAGTTCGAAGAAATTGATGTTATCCACCACCGAGCAAAGATAGACTTGATGGATAGAAGTCTGAGCCTAGCTCGCTCTCTGGATGTCCAAACTTATTTTGCGATCCTGGTGTCTCCTATTCCAAGTAGATCATACTGCAAGAGAGCTAATGGCGTCCATACCTATCTCAATGCTTTCTACGCTTCAATAACCAAATAAAAAAATGTCCTGGTTTCACAAAGTGGAGAAATGAGCACTGGAACCAGCAAGGAAATGGGCTATATGTAGACTTCTCGAGACCTCTGTACTTATGGAAGATGTGATGTGCCAACTTGCCAAGTGCCTTCCAGTGAGACAAGAGCATATGAAGTTGCTATATATGTATTCCAACTCAGAGAGGGAGGGGAGCTGCGGATATGAATCATATGATCCTCGTCTTATTACCATAACTTCAATATTATATGCATCAGTTTGGTCCCTTGTATGTCAGCCCCGAACTGAGAATTCTTCTTCATTCATCAGCATGTACTCCCTCCGTTTTCTAAATTGTAGTTCACTTTGGGTTTTCTAGATACATTAATTTTATTATGCATCTAGTTACACACTATGTCTAGATACATAGCAAAAGAAATGGATTTAGAAAAGCCAAAGTGAACTACAATTTGGAACGGAGGGAGTATCAGACAAATGCCAGACAACAAGTTAACAATACTAACTTAACAATCATATACTCTCTTTTTTTGTGTGAACAATCATGTATATACTCGTACTCTTCAAATGTACTATACATGGTTCATGCATCGTTTGTTGACATTATCTAAAAAAAAAAAAATGCATCGTTTGTTGATTAATTTATACAAAAGTTGAGTAAAATATATTCAATCATCACGATCAATGTTCTTTAGTCTCTGATTGAATATTCCATTCCTTGCGCTTTGTTTTCTATAACAATTAACAACAGGCAGGCATTTATTTGTCGTGACTGTGTTGTTGTTCTTGTTGTAACTGCTGCCCCAAAAAATGACAGCAGGCAGGTAGCATGTCCGAACTTAATTTTTGTAAATGAACGCCCAACACAGAATGTTGATGGTAGTGACAATGTTGAGTTGCAGCCTTGCAGGAGACTCAGCCAGATTCAATTGAATGTGAGGCTTTAACACGTCCTGTGGAGGAGACTCAGCCTATGAACTTATGAGTTGCGTTAAAAAAAATTCTGGCTGGAACTGAAAGCATAATACTATATTCCTTTTTTTGGTTCCGCGAAGAATCATATATATTCATGTCTCTTCGTTTGAACTTAATGAGTGGCGTACGCCAATTATGCACTATTCGCTGGCTTATCAGTCAGCGAGCCAACGGTACTTTCTCTCAAAACATCAGCCAATTAGCCAGCCAACAATACTCTCCCTCGCACCATCTGCATCAGCACTAACCAGCCAGCCAAACGAATAGGGCGTTAATTTTCTGCAAAATGTACACGTACTTTGTCGACACAGAAATGCAGTGATAGGTCAATGTCTCACGGACACTGGGCCAATGCATGGACAGCTTCATGCAGTGGATCCGGCATGCATCCTCCGCAATCACTAGCTCCACATGCAGTGCTTCGTCCACAAATCATTCAATTTTTTTTTTTTGAGTTCCCAATGTCTCCAATTTCTAATATACACCGTACTGCTTGTCCAAGTAGCTAAAACGGTACTGATATACAGCTACTCTCATCTTTATTATATATCCCTCTCGCTCTCACTAAAACAATATTCTTTTTGCTACATGGGTCTCGCAATAAGGCCATGTTCAACCCACGTGACGGCTGTCGTGGTGTAAGGGCATCAAATTTGGAGAGATTGCTAAAAAAGCCGGGTTATACAACTGAGAGTCTATTTCACTGTCTACAAGATATTTAATGCTTTGTATTTAGCCATGATCAACAATGAACACAATTTTGTATACCATTATGTTGCTAACAGATAGACACAATCAATTATGATGCTACTTGATATAAAAACAAATCAAGCTTAAATAAGGACATAGATAATTCTAATTCCACACTATTTTTAGAACTTCGCACTAGCTAGTGCTAACAGTTTACGCCACTAATTCTTCGGTTACGCATGGGAACCATTCAGATAGCAGTCACATACAGTCTGCACAGAACTACAGAATATAGAACCCTTTTGAGAACGAAAAACAGAGCAATACACCTACGGCAATGAGTAAACAAATTAGTACATCTGCGCATGGCCTGGCCGCCAGGAAGCCAGGTCCTGCAATCCTTGTTCTTCTGCTTCAACTGCTACGGGCCCCGCCCTCCGCTCCACTTGCATGATTGCATCTGCGCATGGCCAGGAAGCCAGGTCCTTAGATCGATCGATGCAGGATCGAGGTAGCCGTCGCGAGCGCGCTGCATGCAGGATCCATGCAGAATTGAGGTCGCCGACCGCTGTCGATCGAGGTCGCCATCGACTAGTCCAGGCCGCGACGGCGAAGCGGACACCGGGGACAAACTCGAACCCGCCACGCACACCGGAACCGCACACCATCGACTCGCGGAGGCAATCCATACAACGCTGCTGAGTCGGCGTCTCGGCATCGGGAACGAGCCTTTCACTACTACAAAAGGAACTTGCATGGCGGACAAAAACGATTTTCCGCGGGCGGGCTTTATGTCCGCCACGGACCAAGGGTCAGCCTAAAATCGGCCCATTCGCGGGCGGACAAAATGCCCGCCGTGGTTAATAATAAAAAAAAAAAATCGAAACCCAACGGCCCGGGCCCGTTAGGGTTTCGAATGCCGCCGGAGAAGGAGGAGGTCCGCCGCCGCCGCGGCTGCGGCGGCTTTGCCGGAGCTCCATGCCGCCATGCCGAAGCGCCTCGCTCGCTGAAGACCGAAGCGCCTCGCGCCTCGCCAGAAACCGCCACCGCGCGCGCCGGAGTTGAGGAGGAAGGGGACCGGCGGCCGGAGTTGGGGAGGAAGGGGACCGCGCCGGGAGGGGACGGCGGCCGGGCGGATCAGCGCCACCGCCGCCCAGCCGCTGATCCGCCGCCACCGCCACGCCGCGAACGGCCTCGCTCGCCGCCGGCTTGCCTCGCCCCCGAACCGCCGTGGCCGGGAAGGAGGGCCGCCCCGCGGGCCACCACGCCACCGCCGGCTGCCGGAAGGGAGGAGGTGCGCCGTCGCGAGAAAGGAAGAGGAGGAGATCTCGGGCGCGAGAGGAGGAGAGAGAAGAGAGGAGTGAGAGAGAAGAGAGAGAGAGGGGTGGTGACTGAATGAGTGAAGGATAACCCTAGTTCCAGTATATATATGCGAGCCAGGATATCGGGCCGACGTGGGCTTCATTTGCTGGCTGTTTGGGCTCCATTTACCATGGCGGTTTTTTTACAAAAACCGCCACGGTTAATCTATTTACCGTGGCGGACATATAAACCGCCACGGTTAATAGAAAATGACCGCCACGGTTAATCAGGGTATTTTCCGTGGCGGTTTTTTAAATGCCCGCCACGGAAAATAAAATTCAAACACCACGCAAAATCAATTCTGTAGTAGTGTTTCCTCGAGACGACGAGGGCATCGTCCCTTCGCGTCGGTGGGGTTGTTTCTGCAAAATATACATCATATAGACAGGTGAAAAAGACCCGCTGTACATGCCCTAAGATGTGAAATGCCATTCATATTTAAGAGAACTTCGAAGTGGGGTATGTATACCATTGTTCTCCACCTCCCGCCTTAATTACAGAATAAATGCATGATTCACCAACTATATGTTAAGGCACGGTATATATTGGTCCACTAACCCATGCTCTAGAGGCTATTACTTTGGAGGAGTAGGGAAGACATGGTATCTAAATCTCCTATAAGAGAGCCCCCACTAGGGAGTTCTCTGGGTTCTGATTGGCTAGCTTAATTGGTAACCGCAATCCCTGCCACCTTACCCGGCACCTCGCGCCGTCGGCCCCCCGCTCCACCAAATTGAAACCTCCACCACCTCCACCAAGTCTTCAATGCCGCCGCCGATCTACGCAGACCTCTGACCTCCCGAAACACCGAAACGCCAAGCATCGCCTCAGTGCACCACCCCGCATGCCTCTCTCGCTTTCCCCCCTCGTTTCCACTTCATCAGCCCATTACAGCTATAAAATCGCTGCAAGGGAGCGAGAGCAGCAGGGTGCGGGTGGCCGCTTCTAGGCGCCGGAGAAGGGTGGAAGTTGTCGGCGGCACGCCGCAGCAGCGGCTTCCGCGTGATGAGATTCAAGCGCTAGCGGCGGAGTGGGGAGCTGTGGCGACTGCGCCGCAGCAGCGGCTCCAGAGGCTTCCACTCGAGATCTGCGGGCGGCGTAGGGATTCGACAGCGGCGTTGGTGAGGCGCCGTCGCTGGTGGCCATGGTCGACTGGTTGGCAGGATGGTCGCCGCGTGCTGGGCGACGGAGACGGAGCCGAGATTGGGGAAGAGAAGGCAAGAAGACGGGATTGTTTTGTGCATGGGGCCCACACTCACGGGATGGGCATCGATGCCCACGATGCGCCACGCTGTGGCATCCAAAGGCTTCTGGCATCGGTGCTGCTACAGGGTGAAAAAATTTTAACACCGGGTAAACATTGTGTGCAGAGACGAGCGGACGGTCAGCCTCCCTGCTATTTCTCCTTCAATTACCTTTCTCACTCACCTATATAACATATAAAACCGTAATAGATTAGAAATTGTATGATGATTTTTTATATCAAAATTCGTCATGTAAAGCCACATTTGTTATAGTGATGGAAGCGTGCTGTATTCATGAGACTGTGATCGGTGGGTCCCATAGCTCCTAGATTTTGCATCATGCTAATATTCACAGGCATTACTTTGTTCTCATATATGCACACTAATTAATTAATACAAATTATCATATGATTATTTTTATTTTAAAAAAGTAGACAACTCATGAATGTACACGGAGACTTATATATGGACTATCGCATGAAGAAAAAACTGTGTACGCTGCCGATCAAGATAAGAGATTGTAACGTCAACTTTACATGATCTGTGTGCTTAAAGAAAACAAAATATTTTGCTATTTGTAAAATTTATCTGCAGTTTGTATAATTCATCCATCCATGCTTTCTCCATGGCCCTGCTCCTCGGTCCTTTGTTGGTTCTTTTTATATTTTATTGTATTGTTTTGTTCTTTCTCATGATAAGTCTGTCATCATTATTTAGCTCTAATAGATATTGTTTTTCTAATAAATTATTCCTTCTTCATACCCGCAGCAACGCGCGGGGAATCCACCTAGTATATATTAGTCCATGAACCAATGGTCTAGAGGCTATTGCTTTAAAGTAAGGTTCAGGCTCCTTCAAATTGACTACACTACTACATAATGCTCATCATCGCTGGCTACGGAGACCCTATCACCACTTGTTTTACATTGGAACGGGTGAAAGTTAGTGGCACCGCTGGAACAAAATCAGCTGTGAAAATTGATTAAGTAATTTTTGAAAGCAAGACTCTTCACCATGTATTGCTCGTGTTGCACTTGGCGGTGTGTTGCCGGCCATGCTCGTGGCACTGCCACCTAATGCTCACATCGACACAGGGAGCTGAAGATGGAAGAAGTGGGTCTAGGCACGATGTTACCTGTGTGCATGAAGCTTATATCCATGGGAGCCGCTTCCAGACTGAGCCAGCCCAGGCCACATAGACTGGGTCTCTCTTGTCTAAATGCACCGTTGCACCCATGACGAGTGTGATTTTTTTGGCGCGGTCCTGGGTAATCTACTCTTGAATGTTAGGCAATTTCGTCCTGCTTTGCAACACCATGATGCTGAAATGAGTAGTTGGCATATCAATATGCCGCATACTCTTTCTTTAACACCATGATCCTGAAATGAGTATCCTATTCCCTGCGTGTTCAAATGGGTAATACCCTGTGTTCAAAAGGGTAATTTGCTGTTTGTCCAAATGGGAACGACATCTATGTTACTATTATTCCTCACCTACTCATTTTTCTTCTCTGTCACTTGCTTTTATAAAACTGGAAAATGAACTTTATCAATCATGCTGCCCTGCCCCTGTACGTATTGAAGCACGAGGAAGAGGGGCTCCCTATTTCTATAACAACTTCCTGACATGAGCGTATGCACGTCGCACGTATATACAGAGAAATTTTACAATGCATCAGTTTGGACAACATCAGACATTAGAAAAATAGGAGGTACCCAACTTAAAGTATCTGGAGGTATAATATACCAAATTTGGTGGGATCAGTACAAATATACGTGGAACCAATATCTACTTTTCATTTTATATGTTTTGATTTCTGGAAGTAGTGGTGACACTACTGGAGACAGCTTGTTTGCCTGGTTGCTGGTCCTAAACCGTAGTGCAAGACCAATCTGCTGAAGAATCATTGACCATGCTGAGGGCAATGAAAGACAAGTCGTTCACTGCAAAACTCAATCAAGACTAGCTGATCCACAGTGTCCCCTTTCTATAGCCGTTTGCCTTTATTTTGCGCTCCTGGTGTCTCCTATTTCGAGTAGACCTTACTATGAGTAGCTCATGTCGTCGTTCAATACTACTCTCATCTTTCCTACCCTCCAGTCCCCCACTGACCAAATAAGTGTTTCTGGCTACACAGAATGGAGAAATGCATAGCTATAGGAAGCAAGGAACCATGCCTAGAGCATGAGGAAGTGGGCTGTATGTGCGCTGCTCCATATATGTAGTCTTATGATCTACATATTGATGATGATTCGCCAACCGCTTGAATTTTGATAGTGAGATTGAGGACATGCAATTGCTATATATATGTTATTACAACTCAGTCAGACCCAAATTAAGAATTTTGATTGCTTCAACGCATCATGTTCAGGCTTCAACACATCATGTATCAGGCTACACTTTGGCAGACAACTTCAAGTCTCTTAAAGTGGACAGATGGTCTGCTGATTAATTTCTTGAAAAATTGAGAAAGAGGTAGTACATGGTCATAAACACACTGTGGTTTAATCCCTGATTACATCTATTGCTCCTTGCGTGTTGTTTTTCATACCATGCATTTATTCATGCAATTGACAGCAGCAAGGCAGTGTGTCCTGTGTCCTTTCTTTATAAGGTATGTCGTATGTCCTGACTGCCCATGACCTTCCCTACCATAGTCCCACATTGATAGGCCACGACACAAAGGCAATGCAGATAATACGAACCAATGCACAGAGACTCAGGAGTTTATATGTGTGAACGCCATGTTGACATGTTGTAAGTGCTGCTTTGGGCAACCGAAAGAGTTTCAGTGAAAATGATATGAAATAGCTGAAAAAAAGGAGCAGCTCCTCTGTCTTGAAAGCAGAGCGTGAGACTGTGTGCTCCTTCTGGCAAGTTTCCCATTGTTATGTCCTCTGCAAAAACGCTTCCATCATCCATCAACAATCAGCTCAGGAGCCAATAAACTCAATATGAAACTATGGCCATGCCACAAGGTCCACATGAGATTTTTGATCCATTCACAATATGTCTGAATTGATCCTAAAAGGGTCACTCAAATGTAAAGAGTAGTGGACTAATTCCTACTGCCAAGTGACTTCATTGTGCTTAGAAACATGCCCTCATGTGTATGTAGTACTAGCCAAATCATAACAACTGTGCTGCGAAAATGGTGTTGTGCTTTCTTCCAAAATATCTATACAACTTATTTTAACTTCTACCAGTTTGGAAGCCATGATCTGTGGGTAAACATATTGCTAGTTTGTCAGTAATTTAGCAATATTAGTGTTACCTGTTGTGTCCAAGAGGAGGTGGTGTCCTATTTTGGTTTCCTTTCTCGTGGGGGAACATAAATACATAATATTCCTCTAAAATGTGTAACCAGTTGTGTGCAAGAGGGGAACCTAAATTTCCTTTATAGCAGTCGTTATGTTGATCCAGGATTCAAATCCACATATTGAGGAACTATCAACATAGGTCGAAAAACACTTCTATACCTACTAATAAAGAGAAAAAATTTCAGTCCCACCTCCTTTTCACCGGGCTTTTTCACCGGGCTTTTCCACCCTCTTTCTGCCTTTTTCTGCCCTTGCCGTCCGCTTCCTTTTTCTGCCGTTTAACAAATCCACCATCCGTATAGGACGACAAAATTTCTTGCGAACTGGACGTACATGGATGGAACTCAAAGCCCGAAGTAAATAAACAGCACCCAAAGTCCCAAATCAACTGCAAATATATAAACAAATAAGTTAAATCAGGAGCCCATAAATATCGCCAAATATCTTCGTAAGGAGCGGACACATATACGATGGCGTGGAGAATCACGACCAAATCAATAAAAATAAGAAGGTGTGATCAGTCTTTATAAGCTTTGCAAATGCAAGATGATCAAATCAAGTCACGAGCCTCCACGCACAGCACTAGAGAGACATCCGCCTCCCCGAGCAATTGAATACGGTGATCAGAGAAGTGGCGGCGGCATGAACTACTGCCTCATCGCGAGGAAGCAGATGTTCGATCTTCCCGTCGGTGTGGGTGCGGCGCGCAGTACGCCGCCACCTACGTGTCGACTGTGTTGGCCGGGGCATCATGGGCTTGCCTCGAGAACAAGGTCTGTGATTGGGCATCATGTGCATACCGAATCTTACGAACGAGCGAGTGAGCGCCTGATTCTGAAATCTGAAATCACCAGGATGCATCGCCATGAGGTTGACGCTGCACCACACGAGCATATGCTTGCGTGCTGCCACCCGCGTCCGGGCGAAAGGAAGGCGACGAGGCACGGAGGAACTCCGACGTTGCCGAGATCCTCAAGAACGCGCAGTTCCCACGCATCCGCAAGGTGCCCGGTCAGCGCGTTCCTGAGAAGATCATTGACCACGAGTAAGCAAAAGTGTCCGCTGAAAATAAAAACATGGCAGGGCATATCATTCTTTTTTACAGCTCTGGGCGCTTTACTTACACCTCTGAATCAATGTCCACTGCATCGCAGCCGGATCATCTGGCTTGGGGATTTGAATTAACTACCGAGTCTCGTTGAGCTAAGAAGAGACAAATTAGACGATGCTGGAGGAGAACGAATGGGACATCTAATGGGACATCCGAGAAAGATCAGGTATCATATCAACTAGATTGATTTATTTTTCTTCTCGCCGCCGACGCATGGCTTCCAAGAGTGGCCGAACTAATTTTGAGACGTTGAGTCCTGTTGTAGTGTGTGTATCAACACGTTTTGACTAAATAATATTGGACCCGTTACGCGCACGGGCACGTTTTGCTAGTAGTAATAAAGGGTGTTACCGAGATGACATGCCCCCATAGCCTGGAGTCCCGGACCCTAATTTCTTCCTTTTTTCTTAACAAGACTGCCACTACCAGCATTGCAATGAAGCCTAGATACATGGTGTCAAGGAATTGATGTGAAGATGAACTAGACAATGCAAGATGCATGCATAACAAATTTACAATTCAAAGGATACTTCGTAATTTGATGTTTAAGGGGAAAATAACTACTAGCATTTAGTCGATCAATCTCTTTTCTGTTATACATATTTGCTACACATTCTCTCATTCTCAGCGCCGAAGAAAAACCAGCTGATTGGCATTTGGCATCAAAGACCTGCTTATAGACCCAAGGTACCTGCTTGCAAGGATGGAAGAAAGTGAAGCTCTGCAGTACCAAACAGAGGAAGACTTCAAACGTGTGTGCCCCTCGCTTTCACAATGTCTAACTTTTTTGTGGTCCTGATGTCTCCTATTCCGAGTAGATGTTACTGTAACAGAGCTAATGATGTCTACGCTCACCCCCTATAGTTTTCCTACCCTTCACTCACCAAATAAATGGCCTGGTTTTACAAAATAGAGAAATGAGCAAGGGAGCAACCAAGTAAGTGGTCTGTATGTATACTTTTCCCAACTTCTATACTTATGGATGATGATTTGCCAAGTGCCTTCCGGTGAGACAAGAGCATATATATGTCAATTGCTATATATATACTCCAACTCAGAGGGCGAGGGGAACATATGACCCTCTTCTTACAATAGGGCCTCTAACTTTTAATATTATACACATCAGTTTTCATCCGTGTATATCAGCTGCAGTTGAGCAAAGCATGTACCAGACAACACAGTGTGCCAAACAGTAGTAATAAATTAACAATCCTATATTCAGCTCTATTCAACTGAACTATATGGTGCATGTATAATTTTCTGATTAATTTCTCCAGTAATATAATCCAATAAAAACTATTACAACATTGCAATCGGTGTGCTTTAGCTTCTAATTGCAAACTCTGCCCCTTGTGTTTTGTTTTCCATATCAATTAATAGCAGGCAGGCAGGCAGGCTGTATGTCCAAACTGCCCATGACCAGCCCTCCAACATCAACGCTATCACTGTGCTCTTGTTCCGTATTCTAACTGCTGCTAAAAAAGTCAGCATGCAGGTAGCATGTCTGAACTCTGATAGCTTTGCTCTAGAATCGAAAGCTAAAAGGCTACGACAATGACAGGATCGGAACCAACAATGCATAGACTCAAAGAGGCGGCTGGCGGGATACAATATGTGGTTTATGTAGCCTATAAACGGTGTGAACTCTATTTTGTAAATGTTGCCCTCAATAACAGGGTGAGTTCGATTGAATGTGAGCTCCTCTGCCCGGAAACTTGAGCGTGAGCTCCATTCAGCTCTTCCTCCTCTACTCAGTCCTTTGTAAAAAGTCTTCGATCATCCTAGAGGTCTAATTGGTACATCATTTACTGTAGCAAAAGCTTAGATACAGCTATACCATAGCTCACTAGAAAGGCCATATATAAGATTCCAATCCGGTCCATTGTCCAGAGATAAGCTTGCTCCAGCTGAGCCATGAATAAGGATAGAAGTAACCTACAAACATGCATGGGCATGGGAGGCACAGGGAGTGTATGAAACTAGCAGCAGTCACATAACTGGGATGTTAATCAAGTTGTCCTACAAACATGAGCACAAGATCAGGACAGGCACCAAGAGGGGGAGAATGATGAACTGAGATTGAGGAATGACAATCAACATGATCAACAAGGTTTCATCCAAGCTGGTTCTATGAATCAAACAAAATCAGAACACAGGACACCAGCTGGAGACATGTCAGAAAAAGAGGGGGGAAGAAATTGGGGGAGAAAGGATGATGAGAGATTCAAACACTCGTGGAGACCGACTGGGCCTCCAAAACTTGGGCCTGGGCTGTATTGGATACCTAAGGGGAGGTTGGCGTTGGATATTGCTTAACCTGCCCGGGCCCGTGATCACTTCAGATATGAGAGACAAATCAGGAAGATTAGACCGACTCCACAGCCGCTGCCACTCTTGTCTTCCTTCGTCAAGGTAGCCAAGATGGCACAAGATCCACAAAAACAGCTGGGGAAGAGGAGGCAAGAAGACCGGATGGAGGAGGATGATCTTCTCGGCCAAGAGTTCCAAAGAGGATCAAGACCTAAGGTATCATATCAACAAAGGGGCTCGTTTTCAGAGTGAGGGGAATGGAAGGGGGAGAGGTTTCAAGGGAAGGAATGATGAGTGGAAAGAATCAAGAGGGGGCTTTCAAAGAGGTGGGAGATCTACAGATAGAGGAAGGGGTCCTATGCAATACAGAGATGACAATTACAAGGGTGGATATGGTAAAAATGAGTGGAATCAGGGAGGTTATGGATATGGGTATGGATATGGGGAGTGGAAATCCAATGAGCAGAGAGCCTGGCAGAAATCTGATCGTCGGTTTAATCAGGCAGGATATAGGGAGGAAAAGGGTTATGAGGGGGAACCAGCTAATCCAAACCCCAAGGACAGATGTTACAAATGCTTGGAATATGGGCATCGTCAGGCCGATCGACTCATGTGAGAGGCAGTTTGTTTCAAATGCAACTTGCAAGGTCATGTAGCAGCTGACTGTAAGTCGAAAAGGGTGAAGATGTATGGTTTTGGCATGCCAGGGCAGGGTTTTTATGCAGTAGAAAATACCAGAGCTTATAGTTCGAAGACACAAAATATAGGTATCTTGCACATCCTAAGTGGGGAAGCAACAGAGGAGAAAGTGAATCGAATTGAAACATCTGGTGAGAGAGGATTGGAACTTTCAGGCAAGAATGATGCTATCTGCACAAGAATATTTAGTAGTCTTTCCTGATAAAAGCTCCATTGAAACCTTCTCCGTATGTCGAATTCAAGATGTCCTTGCATAAGTTGACAGGGAGACTAGCCAAATCTGATCTAGATCCTAAGGCCTCATCTGTGTTACAAATAGTGTGGATCAAGATTGAGGGAATTCCAAGTATTGCTAGGGAGACAGAACTTGTTAAGGAAATTACTGCACTGGTTGCTGAACCAATGGTGGTAGATGAGCTAAGCTTGGTCAGAGCTGGGGTTGTTAGAGTTCAGGCAAGATGCAGAGATCCCAAAGCTATAAATGGTGAGCTGGAATTCTTCTTCAATGGAGTGGGGACATTCCTAAAGTTTGAGGTTGAGCAACAGACTAGAGGAACCAGGGGAGGAGCTCCACCAGGGCCAGGTCCAAAGAAACCTGATGACAAAGATAACAATAAGAAGAGGGAGGATAGGAATAACCAGCAAAAGGGAGAGAGCAATAAGAAGAACAATGGCAAGTTTGATAGAATTGGGAGGATGGATAAGGAATATAGCAATGCTGATGATGACAACATGGAAGAAGAAATAGAAGATATGGAGGGGGAAATGGGTGAGACAGAAACAAATTCAGCAATGCCTATTGCTGCTATCCATCCTACTCTAGGGGTACTATATGGGAAACAGCTTGCAAAAGTACTGTGAGGGAAGAAGGATTGGAAGACCGTAGGGGAGAACCTAACAGAAATGGTAACCAAGACCATGCCATACAGAAAACTAAAGAGGCCATAGGAAAACAAAAGGGCAATCCAGATGGGGTGAGTTGGTGCCTAATGAAAATCAGTTTCTGGTTTCGGGAAGAGATGGCAAATATCTTATGGAAAAGAAAAAGTGGCCTATGCTGATTCTCGGTGAGGAGAAGACAACAGAGGGTGAAGAGCCCAAGGAAGTGCTAACCCAAGAATCGATCTTTGTTCACCAAAGAAACAGACTCCCGAACTCCAAAAAAGGGGATTGAATATGGGGAGGTAATGCAGGGTACAACTTTAAATCAAGATGATGTATCTACAAGTTCCATTATTCCTACATGTGGGGAGGATATGATGGATAATCTTTCTTTTCAGAGTGAATACTTGGAGGCAACTGATGAGGAACAGGGGTGGAAGAAATCCAAATCCAAATCTAGGAAGTCAAAAAGCAAGAAGAAGGGGAAAGTGGTGGTGGCCACAAGAACCAGTCAAAGAGTACCAAGGGATGGTGTCTCTGTGACAACTAAAGCTATGAATAGGGCCATGGCTAAAAACAATGCTTCAGGTATTGCTAACACCAAAAACTCTTTTACTGTTTTCAATGAGGTACCTGATGAGGTCTTACAGAAAGTTCTATTAGAGATGGGTTTAGAATGTGATTACGTGGGGAACAATTAGATGCTTTTAGATCTAAAGAATTGGCCGAGCTGCTATTGCGAGAGGCCAATTTTAAATGCTTTCGGAAAAACAATCAGCAAAACAAATGGGAGGGGATGACACTAGTTTACAAGATTTGGCAATGAATGCCATCTGTAACAAGGATAGAGACTTGTCTAACTCAACAACTCGGGGGGAGCTGTAGAGGAGGGAGTCCGAGTCGTAAGAGTGACCAACCTACTAATTTTGATAAATGAGATTACTCTTTTGGAATGTAAGGGGTTTAGGGACTACACATAGGAGAAAATTTATCAAGAATCATATCATACAAGATAATCTAGATGTGGTGGCCATTCAAGAAACTATCAAACAAACCTTTGACAAAAAAAAATTAACAGAGATGGAGGGGCCTAAAGATTTTCATTGGGTTTGGAGTTCTGCTAGAGGGCATTCTGGTGGGTTACTAATTGGGGTAAATACTGATATCTTAGAGGTAGAGGAGGAAAGAGAAGGGTTATACATGCTTTGTGTTTTAGTTAGATCTAGATGTTCAAACTTTAGATTTTGGATTGTTAACATCTATGGTCCAGCCAACCATGACCTTTCGAAGACTTCATTCAAGAGTTATCTGAATTTTGTGACAAGGAGCCTTTACCTATGATTGTTGGAGGAGATTTTAATTTGATCAGAAATAATGAGGAAAGAAATAGGGGTCAAGGGGACCAGAATTAAACCGATGGATATGTTCAATAACTTCATTGGTTCTTTCCTTCTAAGAGAAATCTTTAAGAGTGGTATTAAATTTACTTGGTCCAATAAGCAAAAAATTCCTACACTAGTCAAACTAGATAGAATCCTGACATCAACTGAATGGGACCTGTATTACAATAAAAGTTTTGCCTGGACAAAGGCCAGATTGGGGTCTGACCATTGTCCAATGGTAATTGACACAGGGGAGCAAGGGGCTACCAGGCCAAACTACTTTTCTTTCAAGAACAATGGTTTCTCGATGGAACACTTTACTCAAATAGTAAAAGAAAGGTGGAATTTTAGTAGATACAAAGGGGGGGTAGTCAATTATTCTCTAAATAGATGGCATGATTGCTTACAGGATCTCGCACAATATCTTAGGGGATGGAATCTAAGATCTATAGGAGAACAAAAGAAAATTAAGCACAAGTTGGTAAATAGAATTGAGGAATTAGACAGCTTAGCGGAACAAAGGCTACTAGAAAATAAGGAATGGGAGGATAGAATAAATATTGAAAAACAGCTAGAAGGGATTTATTCCTTAGAAGAGATATACTTTGAAGCAAAGGGCTGGGAAGAATTGGGTGTTGCAGGGGGATGCCAATACTCATTTTTTTCATCAGTATGCAGATGGTAGAAGGAGAAAGGGGACTATTTTCTCACTAGAAGAGAATGGGGAGGAGATTAGTGGACAAAAAAGGATTACTGAGCATATAGTGGGTTTTTACAAGGAATTGTTTGGCCATAGCACCAATACTTCACTAGGGTTAAGGGAAGATTTTTGGCCTAGGGAGTATAAGATTGATCTAGATGGCCGGGGAGGATTTGATTAAAAAGTTTGGGGAGGAAGAGATAAAGAAGGTTATCATGAACATGAAACAAAATTCTGCTCCAGGCCCCAATGGTTTTGGAGTAATTTTCTTTAAGAAATTCTGGGAAGATATTAAGGGAGATGTACTACCTATGTTTGATGATTTTTTTGGGGAATTGACATTAAAAGGTTAAACTATGGGGTGATTACCTTAGTACCTAAAATCAAAGAGGCAAATAGCATAAGACAATTCAGGCCCATTTGTCTACTAAATGTGGATTTCAAATGGTTCACCAAAGTCCTAAATGACAGATTAGTACCATTTGCTAGTAAGATAATTGGGCCAAATCGACTGGATTGTAAAAGGAAGAAATATCTTGGAAGGGGTGGTAATTCTTTATGAAGCTATGCATGAACTAAAAAGGACCAAGCGTAGGGATTAATACTAAAAATAGACTTTGAAAAAGCCTATGACAGAGCAAATTGGAATTTTTTTGGAAAAAGTTATGATTGGGAGGGGCTTTCCAAAGTGAAGTGGGTAAACCGGGTTATGCAGACTGTTAGGGAAGGACAGGTCTCAGTAAATGTAAATGGGGAAAGGAGTCCATATTTTAGAACTTTTTAGGGTTTTAAGGCAAGGAGACCCACTGTCTCCTTTGTCGTTTGATTTGGTGGTCGATGCTTTAGGGGTCATGTTAGACAAGGCAGCCAGTAAGGGACACATAAAAGGGATTTTGGAGCATCTTATTCCGGGGGGATTACACATATCCAAAGATGCATGACACCGTCATCATGATTGATGGGTCTGATATTTCAATTAGAAATTTGAAATTAATATTATATTGTTTTGAATGGTTGATTGGTCTCAAGATAAATTTCCACAAAAGTGAGGTCTTTGTGTTTGGAGCCAGTCAAGAAGAAAAGTATGAGATGGCCAATAAACTTAACTGTGTGTTGGGAGAGTTACCTTTGAAATACCTTGGGGTTCCAAATGATAGACATTAAGGCTTTTCAAACTATTAATGACAAGATGATGAAAAGATTAGATCCCTGGAAAGGGAAACATATAGCTTCCGGAGGGAGGTTGATCCTAACTAATTCATGCTTGAGTAGTATCCCTATGTACTGTATGGGATTCTATAATCTCCAAGGGGGTATTCATGCCATAATGGATAGTATCAGGTCTAATTTCTTTTGGCAAGGGGCTAAGAAAAGCTTCAAATATCATATGGCAAAGTTTGAAATGGTCTGTAGACCAAGGGACCAGGGAGGGTTGGGTATTATCAACACTAGAACCATGAATGATTGCTTATTAGTTAAATGGATTTGGAAGATACATTTGCAACCTGATGCTTTGTGGTTCAAAATCATCAAAGCCAAATATTTGGGGGATTCCAATTTTTATGCTTCAAAAACTAAGGGGTGTTCACAATTTTGGAAGGGTTTACATAAAGTTAAACATCTCTTTAAATGGGGGCTGTCTTTTAAAATAGGAAACGGGATGACTTGCCGTTTTTACGGCAAGATTGTTGGATCATGAAGGTTCCTTTATGTGTAGCTTATGAGGACCTGTATAAACTTGCTAGAGACCCTGAATGCCTAGTTAGTGACTGCTGTGATGAGGGGAATGGGGGGTTGATTTTAAAAGAGCTCTGTCTATAGGGGAATTCAATAGATGGTCTGAACTTAAGGAGGTTTTGGATGGGGTTACTCTAGATGAGAACAAGGATGAGGTCATGTGGGAGTTAGATAAGTCTAAACAATATACTACTCAGTCTCTTTATAGATTTATCACAGATAGGGGAATGCCGAGCAAAGTGGCTGGGCATATTTGGAAGAGTAAGCTTCCTTTAAAGATTCGTTTTTTCCTTTGGCAAATTTTCAATAACAGACTTCAAGTAGCTCAAGAAATGGTTAAAAGGGGTTGGAAAGGATCGGGTGATTGTTGTTTGGGAGATGATACGTAAGAGTTGAACATGTTACGCTTAAATGTCACACAAATCGAAATTTGTTTGGGGAGTTATCGGGGAATCCTTACAGTTAGATGAGTGTCCAAATTCATTAACAGTAATTAATCGCTAAAATGGATTTACAACGAAGGGGAGATACATCCTAGAATCGTTGTGTTCTTATTTGCATGTTTTGCCTGGGCTTTATGGACCAACAGAAACAAAATGGCAATTGAGAAAGTTTTTCCGAAGACACCAACTGATATCATCTTTCGTGCTTTGTCATTAATACGTAAGTGGGCGATTTTGCTTAAGGAACAAGACGACGCCGTGTGATGGACGTCAAGCGTAAGATCTTGGAGTGGATTAAAGAGTTCTCACCAATTAGTCTTGTTTCTACAGATATTATGGAACTGTAGTCATTAGCTGTATTTTTCGTTCCACTTTACATTCGTTTTGGACGTTCTTTTGTAGCTGGTAACCCCAGCAATGTTGGATGATGTATCAAACGCCGTAGGCTTTCTTAAAAGCCGAGTTATAAAATAACTCTTTTCAAAAAACATGAGCACAAGATCATAGACGACCACCAATGATCAGAGAGGCTATTGTGCAATACTTCAGCTCCTGGCCGGCTTGTTTGGATCTTTGGCCGTATCTTACCCGGTGGGGAATAGCAAGAGCAACTAGACGTTTCGTTGAGCGGCAAGATTCTTGGATTCTGTGTGGGTGAGGTGAGTCCAGCTGGCAAGAGAAACCAATGGCGCTCTCCATCTGTCATGCATGTGACAAAAATAATGGCAATCTGACCCTGATCCATGGGTGTATGCAATAATTAATCCATAATACTCTTAATATAGCTGATATTTTGCATGTTGTTTTATGACGATTTTTGAGATAGGGAAACTCTTGTAGGTGATGTTTTGTTTTTTTTCCCCAACAAACATAGATGGGGAATAGTTATGAGGAGTTAGGATGCTGTGCCACACCTTTAGGTTTGTTGTCAGCCGCTACATGTACCAGCCACCACTGCTGCGCAGAGGAGGGAGGGAGGAGCGGATATGTACAAACTGGCAAGAGCGCAAGAACATTTTGGCAGCATTTTTCCTCTCACCGAATGTATGAAGTGTCCTCGAGACCAGTACCTCAAGCCCCAAACCCATAATTTTTCGAACCGACTGGACTTGCGGTTGGACCGCTAAAAGACCGAACCAAGACCTACACTGGTCCGGCTTACTTAAAAGACCGTTCACAGTTGATAGTTGGCAGAGAAGAAAAATACAAAAAAGGATGGTTATCCTTTTACCGTTGGAAGCGGTTAGTATTCTCTAATCTATGAAACCACGAAAATGTGTATTACTCACCACTCACACAGTTGGGGTCGGCACCACTGTGTTTTGAAGGAACCCCTCGGGTTACAAGGAGTTGCTAACTGCTTGGCGATTGACTGGGGTGCTCTATAAATAGGCTGTATGTAACTAATTAAATAGCACAATGCAGCTGGCAAAGCTTGTTGTTCAGCTGTAGAGGAACGGCGTGTGAGATGGATCAGACCAACCAATAGTTCTTTATTTTATTTTGATTCCTATAACACATCACGTATTGCATAACACTGAATGTGCTGGGCACTACTAAATTAATCATCATGTATTCATCTTTCTTCAATCGAACTACATGGTACATGCATTGTTTGCCTAGTTTCTGCAAAACAGAAGGATTGAATTGTCTTAAGCACTATGCTTTTTGACCCTTACTGTAACTATTGGTCCATAAAAATTAGAGTAGGCAGGCTGTATGTCTGAACTGATAGCTTTGATATATTTAATCGAGAGCCAAAAAATAACCAAAAACAGAGCAGCGTTTGAGTGGAAGTGAGATTAGATAGCCAAAAACAGAGCAGGTTCTCTGTCTTGGAAGCTGAGCTTAGGCTCTGTTTTGCTGAGTTGTCTGCACAAATGAAGAGAGGTTTTTGTAGTGAGCTTGGTTAGGACATCACTCACTATAATTACTCCGATATTACCATACACCATTGCTATACACATCAATGCTATTATTACTATACACATCATTGCTATTATTACTCCGATAACACTATACACATCATTGCTATTACTCCGATATAGTAAGGCATTGGTAGATCACTATATATTGGTGTCCAGCAATGCACACGAGAGGTTATTATATAAGTGTTCGAATATCGTCCAGTGGCCTGCACTCTATAGATGAAGTAGGCATAAGGATACAAGCTACGTACAAACTTGGGCATGGGAGGCACGGGGAGGAGGTCATCCTCTATGAAAGAAGACCGATGTCTCAAACCACCACCATTGACCACAATGGGAATGTCAGATTGTCAAAATCATGGAATACATCAAACACCTCTATCATGCACGTGACCAAAATTAATGACAATCTGATCCTTGGGTGTATGACACATTCCAGGTTAGGGAAGTGGTCTTGGTATGTGTTAGAGAAAATAGCCATCTAACCTGACATTTGTCCCCATAGACTGGGACATTTGTACATACCCAATGTACAGCTACAATTACATTTCTATAACTGATTTTGTTGATGCTGTATGAGGATTTTTTGGGATGTGGTTAATCTATATTGTACTACCTCCTTCAGTTCAAAATTATTGTTCACTTTGACAGCTGACTAAGTTTTTCAAAAAGTATATTAACATTTAAGAGTGTAAATAATGTACTATGAAACTAATTTTGTTCTAGATGTTGTTACATTTTTTTCTATAAATTTGATTAAAAGTCAACTTAGGAGAAAGTAAAATTCAAATATAATTTGCTACAAGGAACTTGTAAACAAGCTATCTATTAACGTTTTAGCAATTATAACTTTGTATTAGCGTTGAATCCATGCCAAACGTTCCAGCCCGGCCCCAAGCTAGCCTTAGACGAATACGAATTTTCCACCCTTTGGTGAACTATTTTTTGGAAGTATGTCTCAGCTGGATTTGTGGGTTCACCTTTGGCATCAATAACCATGGGCTAACTGCTGGCGATAGACCAAAAGGAAGATCATATTACAAAGTTGTTAGTTACAAAAGAAGAAAAATAATATATATGCACACAGTGCGGTCGATTTGAGCCACGCTTGTGTTGGCAGGTCCGCGCATTAGGCCATGAGGCGATTATGCAAGAAGCTGTCACAGCTATAGGAGCCGCTAGCTGGACCGAGCGACAGCCATGTGCTAGCTACAGGAGCCGCTAGGTGGACCGAGCGACGTGGCAACATGTGGAGAAAATGTGGTACCGAGAAACACATGAACGGAACCATGCCTTCATGTTTAGTCCACCGATGATCCACCAACTGCTTGCTGTGTATTAGTCCACTGATGAACACATGCTCAATAGAGGAGTAGGGCTCTTGCTCCTCCAAAATGGCTATCTAACTCTTCTCTGAAAACAGAGAGACAGTTTACCATTGCAGAAAGACCTCCCAATTGTGCAAACGTGAATTTATTTTTGTTTGAGATAAAATATTCATCTAAAACTAATACTTCTGTGTGTAGGAGGGCAAACGTGAATTTATTTTTTTTGTTTGAGTGCTAGTAACAGCGCATAGTCCTATTTCACTTTTTTTATCTTTGCTAGCTGTCCATGCACTCCGCGCTCCATCCCACCCATTATTCTGTCGTGATGATGAGCACACCTCGAGCTAGCTAGAAATTAGACGCGGACTACCCGAAGACCCATTTTGAGCTCCTGTGGCCTCTCCAATCAGAGCATGAGGGACAGAGGAAATGGGCTGTATGTACTCTCCTTCATATTCTATACTGACAATTCTTTGAATATCTATATTTTTTTCCAAAACGTTGTGTACATATACAATATATATGCTATATACATGTATAAACAAAACAAAAATGGCTGGCTCTTTTGACATTAGTCCACCCAAAATTAAGGCTTGCCTGAAGCGTGACTCAAATGCAAATGGTCTCGAGTGCCTGTTTCTCTCGTGTCCAAAGCCGATTGGTAGACCTGAGAGGCAATACACTTAATTTCCATGGACAAGGACCTGCCAGTGCCTTGTGAGGTAGATTATTTCCAGCTGTCAAGTGATTTAGATTCTGCTCGTAAACATGCCTTCACTTCAAAGTAGTAGTTAGAAGATAGCCAAAATCATGATAGCCCTGTGCTGCTAAAATAATGGTGTAACACCCTAAATTTTGAGTTTTTGTAATAGAGAAGAAAATGATTTATTTTGAATTTTTGTGCTCATGAAAACATAGGCAAATAAAGTATTTCGTTAAATTAAAATTCAATATAGGAGCTAGAAACATTGTTGGTGCACTCATGCTGTTGCATTGGATTTATTGAGTGAGTGGTTTGACCAAAAGCTGAAAAGGAGTTCAAATTCTTTGAAAAGGCATTTCAAATTGAGTTTAAAATAAAAGAAATGTATTTATTTATCCTTCTCTCTCTTCAGCCTGGTAGTTGTTCACCGGACCCCTTCCTTGCCTCCAGCCCGAGCCGGCCTACATTTCTTTCTTGGGCCGCTAGCAACCGGCCTATTCCAGCCTGCTGTACCTGAGCGCAGCGCTGCCTCAGGTGGCCAGCGTCGTCATCTTGAACTCGAACTCGAATTGGAGTCGAGTCGGGGTTGTCTGGTGCCGCACGATTCCGTGAACCCGACATTTCTTTTCCATAATCTGCACGTATTGTGCCTTATATAAACCTAACCGCTCGAATCGTCTTCGGTCGAGCACAGAAGCCGCAAGCCCCAGCTGCCGCCGTCGGGCGCAAGTCGTCGCAGCTGTCAGACGTCTCGCCATCGCTCTTCTGCCACCGTAAGCTGCGTGACGAGTTTCTCCTTGATCTCTTGAACTTGCCAAGGTCCTTTTCCATCTTTGTTTCGCTTACATGACGTCGTCGGACCGTGCAGGTTGCTGCCATCCACCGAACTGCGTATGTCCGCCCGTCAAGCTGTTCAAGGTCCTCGATCTTCGTTGCCGTGAATCTACAAGGCACGTTTGGTTCTATGTACGTACATGTCTTCACGTACATGAATTGCTCTCTCATTCTTGCCAAGTTGTATCTAGTCATCACGTGCATTTGATTCAGCTTTTTCCAACAACAGGAAGAACTAGATGAGCATCTAAGCCTGTTGCCTGACCGAGAGCTGCTGGCCTGCTCTCAAAATTCCAACACCTTGGCTGCCGCCCGTGGTTCCACCGATTCCGTCGCGCTGTGGTCGGGATCGTTCTCGCTGACTCGCCGTGCCTTCATCGTCGTCATTGAGAAATCCATTGGTGAGCTCACATGATCCCCACCTTCCTTCCCGATCATGTACGTTGTTTCAGCAAAGCTCAAGTGAAGCCCCGTTGCCCACCATGTCTTCTAGTTTAGCTTGCTGACATCACTTTTAGCTTTCATGACACCATAATGACATCATGACTCATTTGTGGCCGTTTTCCTTTTATAAAATTAATAATTCCAGATAATACTACTCAAAATACATCTCCAATGTTTACTCCTTTGGTGTATACGTACGTATATTTTATTCCATTGACAAATCAATTCCACTATATCCTTCATGTTTATCTCGGCAATGATCTCTGATTTGGTGTTGCCATGTTTCTTTTCCTTTCCATCAAAATTCAGTTTACATTTAATTTATTATTTTATTCATGAAAATCTTGTAAAATGCGTATCTTCGCCGTTCTAGCTCCGTTTTCAGTGATCTTTACGTCGATGTGATCGTAGAGACGTGTAGAATAGGTTTATAAGCTTTTAAACTTGTTTTTCCACTGTTGGTGTACTGTTCTAATTATAGCTTTGTTTGCTATGCATGATTGGTCCCATATGATTGTGTGTTGATGCTTGGAGTCAAGTAGACCGGTGAGCTTTACGTGGTGATCCAGAAGTTGTCGATCAAGAAGGATTTGTCTTGAGCTTTGGAAGTGAAGAAGGATTTCTCTTGGAGTTTTGGACTTGAAGAAGCATCGATATCAAGGCAAGTATAGTTTTGGCATATATTAGCTTTAAACCATGATCATATGACTTGAATGATGTTTATGCAATGAGCGTTAAACATGACTATTAGCAACATGTGGACTTGTCTGTACTAGCGTCTCCAGGACTTACAGTACAGCTGAGAGTGCCGCGTCTGTGGCTTTAGTCAAGTATGAGAGACTTTTCTAGTTTGTTAGTTGTTGCCGATCTTGCGGTAGCCTAGGTTGCAGAATGGGATCATGGAGGGTTTCATTCGCCTAGACGCTCCCCTGCGGGACGCTAACCGGCTGGTTAGGAACCTTTGAAAGACTTCATAGTGAACCCTGCTGACCTTCCTTGGAAGTGGGTTAAGAGGCCGATCACCTCGGGCGAAAGGGTAAATCACGACTCACAGTGAAAGTGTACACCTCTGCGCAGAGTAAAACTGGTATATCAGCCGTGCTCACGGTCACGAGCGGCCTTGGAACCTTTGCATTAAAGATGATGACCTATGTTTGTTTAACAGTTCATAATTTATCGTTTATGCTCTACATTATTATGTTATAATGATCAGGGTATTTGGGTAAGATATTGCCTTGCCATTCTTGTTGAGTTCGACATGGACTCACTCTTGCTTTTCCCCCACACCTCAGGAGAAGTTTAGGCTTGTGATCAACCAGTTAGTCGGTCCCTGTGGAGTCCGCATCAGAGGATCGGAGTGTTTTCCGCTGTCTGCTAGCTGAGGTTATGTTCTTTATATTTTGTTCGTTATATTTTAAGCATTGTTGGCTTGATACTACCCTTTACTTGTGACTATATGTGAGATTTAACTTCCAGGGCTCACATATGGTGTTCATTCGGTTTTCTTCTTAAAACCGGGTGTTACAAATGGTGCCGTAGTTTCTTGAAAAATACCTGTACTGACCATTTTAGATTTCACCAGTTTGGAAGTCATGATCCGTGGGTAAATATACTGCTAGTTTTTCATTAATTAGCAACATATATTATTCTATTCTCGTCAATTTTCTTTAGTTCTCCTCATCACTTAACATAAACAAGCCATCAACCTACGACATTGCTCTCCAAGTTCTCAGTCTCTTGATCTTGGAGGGGCATTGTGTGATGCGTACAACAAATTAGGGTTTGGCAAAATGGAGGTGAATGAATATAGGAGATGGCTATTCCCCAAGCACTTTCGTTTTCCCCTTAAGAACAAGACTTTAGAGATCTCTTGCAATTGGCTAGGGTAATAGCAGGAGACATGTGTGTACAAGATTGGTAGATCTCAGGGCTGCAGTAGCTCACCGTACCAGTGGATTTGGCACCTCCAGTATAGACCCAAGGTGAACACACTTTTCAGGTAGGCGAAACTGAAGTTCTCCACGATCCAGGAGATGAATACTTAATGGATCTAAGGTGTGCCCTCAATCTCCTTGTGCTCAACTTTATTTTGCGCTCCCAATGCCTCCTATTCCGACTACATCTCATTGTAAGAGCAAATCAAATCCATACTCATCCCTATGTTTTCTACCTTTCACTCACCAAATAAATACTCTAGTTTTGCAAAATGGAGAAATGTGCAAGGGAGCAAGCAAGCAAGTGGCCTACATGTACACCACTCAACATCTCTATACTTATGGGTGATGATTTACCAGTTGCCTTTCCAATCATACAAGAGCATATGAAATGTTATTTATGTTATACCAACTCTGGGAGGGAGGGGATGGGAGCATAAGATTCTATTCCTAACTTCAATACTACATGCATTGTCTTCGTCCCCTGCATACCATCCCCATATTAAGAATTCTTATTTCTTCAAAAAAGCATGTACCCCTTATATGTGACCATTGAAAAGCAAACCAAGCATGTGCACGGCTAGAAGAATCAAAACTTATTAACAATTATTACTATGAATTGTGCCGTTACAAATGTATATATTTGTTTCGTTACATCCCTACACTGGGCAAATCCTCCATACATGTTTGGAATAGAACATCCATGTGCTCATCCAGAACCAGACTACTCAAAGACATGTTTCTGATTTTGCATGTATAAGTTGTCCTACAAGAAAATTCTCCTGGAGTAATGATGATTGGGACCATGCTTTTGAGAATCACTTCCTATTTCCTAGATGCCATATCAAATTTATTCGGCCACCGTTACATACAGGAAACGCTTCAGCTGCTACAACAACCCTGACACTATTTGCCAGGTCCGCTGTGTTCGAGTTCAACATGGTCGCACTCTGTGCCCCAACACCAGTGGTGAGTCTGGCCACCACACTCATCCTCTTTCTCAAGTGTGTCAGCAGGTTCTTCCGCGACTCCAAAGAAGAAGTAGTGTA
Source organism: Hyparrhenia diplandra (assembly GCA_015847255.1). NCBI lineage: Eukaryota > Viridiplantae > Streptophyta > Magnoliopsida > Poales > Poaceae > Hyparrhenia > Hyparrhenia diplandra. The sequence continues at coordinate 1,456,834 of JADLZK010008524.1, read as the reverse complement.
CTCTGTTTCGTACCTTTATCTAGCAGGTTCCAGATGTCTCTAATTCCAATTTCTTACTGTCTGCTAATGTAACTGATGATTTAGTCCATTCCTATTCTAATATTTCTTATCTTCTTCTCTCCTCAAACTGTTCTCTTACAAATACAGAACGGTGACATGAAACACAAAGCTTGTTGCTTTTTTCTGAAGTATATATAAGGATGTGAGATGTATTGATGCATATGTTCCATGGCAACCTTCGTATATAATGATTTCACCTACTGCCTCCAGAGGAACATGTGACTAGTATTTGCTACGCTCTCTCAGTTCAGACAGGGCGGGTAGCAGATCTTACTATGATTTAATAATACACATTAGTAAATAAAGTATGCCATCCCACATGATCCAGTCAGACTGGAGTGAGCTGTGTGCTGATGAGTGCCTTCTCAAAAAACCATCCATCCACAAGTTCTAGTAGCCCTAGGCTTCACACTACACCACAACCCTTAATTAGCGACTCGCGATCCGTTGCTATATGGGGGGTATAGCGACTTGCAGTCCGTGGCTAAAACTTACAGCGACGGACCCCTGCAGATGTAATGAAGCCGTGGTTAAATATATACAGCCCGCGGACCTTCTTTTTAGCCACGGACCGTTCAATGGTAAAGCTTTAGCAATGGACAATCAGTTAGAGCTTTTAGCGATGGATGATCTATCGCAATATTGAACTTATAGCAACTAACAGTCCATCGAGCTCAATTTAATAGATTAAAAAAGGTGGTCTGAAGGCATAGCTAACAATGAAATTAGCTATACGTTGATTGACATACACAAAGGATGATAACATTCAAAAAGTGATCACATTATCCATACTTTGATTCATGTATCGAACAAGTACATTATAAATGTAATGTCACTTAACATCAAACTAGTTCTTGTTTGAAGTATGTGATGATATGTAATGAATAATCTAACATCTATTAGCACTAAGATATAACTTGTTGTTGACAAGAAGTTGGTCAGTAGCTTCAAAAAGTTCCTGAAAAAAAAGAAGATATGAAATGAGTAATCTAACAAAGTTATAAGGTTCCAATGTACAAAAATAGTTCCCATCCTTCACAATTAATTTTGCTTGCCGCATTGTCAACAGCTCAAATAGAGAGGAGCTGGCTTACCTTGCTGTTATGAATGGAGTAACCTCCTCTTCTGATGCTACAAAGACAGCCTGAGAAAGAGACAAAACATAATTACTTACTACATTGAATCATTGATACACAAGAATGTGCAGGAATCAATGTGGTCTGCAACAAAAAGAAGCTACAAAATTGTTCTACTATCATCTCACTCCAAGACATGTGAATGGATTTGTAACAGCAGCCAAGCACTACATTAATGTATTTGTAACAGCAGGCAAGCAGTGCATTAACCCACCAGCAGCAGTTGCCTTTGCTAGAGCAGAAAGTACAATCACCAACTAAGAATCACATAAATGGCTGCTCATTTTAAATCCCAACATATATGTTCAGATTTAATCCCCATGAGTACATCAGAAAGCTGCTCATTTTAAATAACAGCTTGGCACTAGTTGCTTTATAGCAGTATCAGTGTCACAAAATTCAAGAACAATTAAAAGCATACTTTCTGCTTCCATATATGCATGATAACAGTCTACTGGCATAATTTCTGCTTCCATATATGTATCATGGATAAACATAAGTGTCTCTGCTTGGAAGAGCAGCCTAATTAAATTACATCATTATTTTCTTGGGCACACTCCTATGTTTTAAACAAGACAGTAGTGGACCACACCATCATACTAGCTTGTTGCTGACTATCTTCAATATTCCAGATACTACAGCAGCTTCCATACCAACCCTTCTTTGTAAATTTATTTTTTTCACACAAATTTTCTCTGCGAATAGAATTTTGACATCAGCATCTACTACTTCTACTGCTATGCTTAAAGCACAAAGTTTGATAATGAACTGTGCTACAACAGATTTTGACAAGTTGCAACTAATTGACTCCTATAGTGCTTTCAGGCCTCTTGGTGCACCATGCTGTCAGTATTACTAGTGCTAATAAAGACATCACAGAAGCTCAAGCAACAATGGTTGATCATATGGATGTCTCTCACCTGCGAAAAATGTTTCTCAAGTGCTTTTTGCAGGAACACCCTTGCAGCTTTTTTCTTGGAAAGATTAAAATACCAGAGCTTGAATCACAGAATAATAAACGTCTTCTTTCAGGACTTAGAGTTGAGTACCTGTCCATAGTTGGGAGAAAGGCCAAGTTATTTCCCAAAAAAATTGCTAGCGAAAGCATGCAGATTGTGTACAAAACGGAGCACAAATAGATGAACATAGCAAGAGTAAAGAATAGAAGGTCCATGCTTTCTACAAAAAACTTACAGATTGCATAGCTCACACTACATGATGTACCAAGAAACTTCAGCTTTGCACGATTGCATTTTCGTTTTGCCATCAGATTCTATGATAAGTGTTACATCTGCATGTAGAAAAAAACAACTCCAATATGCAAGTAACTGAAAGAAAACAGATTCATATTAGTTAATCCTTGCTTGAGACTCAGGAGACCTCCAAAATTTGAAGCTTAAGATTTGCCTTACATTGCTTGAGACTCAGTATCCATAACCAGTCCAAGGCTTCATCATCTATATCAAATCGTTTCTGGAAAGTCAAGAAAAACAAGTCAAGCAGTACAGATGCAGGTGAGAATGTCTCTCTGTCCAAAATTTTGAAGTGGACTGGCATAAATTGATTAGTTGAAATTATATTGCATCCGAGATTAAAAGTACTTGTAAGAATAGATTGACTAGCTCCTATCATGTCAACAATGGGAACTATTTGCACACATAGATTTCTTCAGGATAAAGTTCATGATGGTAATACAGACCATCTTTGTTGACTACAGTCAGAGACTACTGTGCTTTATCAATTGCCTATTGATTGTTGACTACAAAAATAATTTATTATTACACCTAGTAGGAGCATGAACATCAGACATGTACAGGTAAACTATGAGCAAAAATGAAGTGCACAAAGTAATCTTACATGTCACTTTCTAGTATACATAACTGCTATTTTAAATTATCTCATAGAGACTTCATGGCTATTCCCATCTGTCCCTTGTGCACTGCATCAATATTCTACACTCTGAAGAATCAGAGATCGAGATCATGTAAGATTTATATAATTCATGCAACAAACAAGTGTTGATCTGTGCTTTCTAGAAAAAACTTACAATCTGATGCTGTTGGCCTTAAAGGTACTCCATTTTTTTTTTTTTATGTGTTTTTATACAGACTTCATCACTTCGAGGGCTCAAGTTACAGTTGTACTGCTGGCAGCAATGAACTGATTCCCAGTTACACTCTTTTTATTATTTATAGTATTCCCTTGTTGGACAAACAGTATTACATTCTTTTTTATAACCATGCCTGCTGAATTAATTAGAAAAAAAATGCAGAACAATATCTGATTCCCAGTTATGGCATAGCCTCTTTAAAGCACAAGAGCTTCTAAACTCCACTAGAACTGGCACATAGACAAACACAAGAGCTGTAAAAAAAAAAAAGATGCCTCACAATAACTGTTTTAATCAGCAATTTACTCAAGATCATATCAGTAGATTCAGCTAAGATTTCTGGCCTACCAAAAAAAATCAAAGATGTTGTGAACTCAGCTAAGATTTCTCACCAGATCCATGCTGCATTGCTGCCCTTGCCTGGTCAAGCCACCACCAAACTCATTTAGAGGGGATCCGCACAGGACCTGCGCAATACAACAAGAGAAAGCTAAGTGCAACAACAACAACTAACAAATCCAGCAGGCAGAGACCTTGACATCGACGTTGCTGACAACACCTCCACGAATCCCGCATCTGAAGGTCCGCGCCTCCGCGTCTGGGCTCGTCAGGATCCCGCATATGAGGCCTCGGCTTCGAGATGGTGGAGAGGAGCGCACCTGCAGGGACTTCCTCCGTCCAGGGTGCGCGCAGGTCAGCCATCGAGCCCATGTGGCGGCGCGGTAGCAGATCTAGCGTCAGGGAAGAGGGAAGCGGACAGCGGGGTCGTACCGTGCTGGGGGAGGCAGCGGCGTCGCTACGCCGAGGGGAGCAGGAAGGATTCGTGACCTCGCTACGCCGGGGGACGAGCCGGCCACCAGCGGGAGCGTGGACTGGATGACGACCGGCGGATTGGATCCGCTGGGGCGACGCCGTGTGCAGCCCCGAGAGCAGGGGTGGGCGGGCGACGGCGGCGGGTGGCGGAGCAGTCAGGTGGAGGCGACGCGCGTGAGGAGAGGAGGCGGCGTGTGCGAACGGCTGTGTTCCGCTATGGCCTGTGGGTGGGTCTCCGTGGGGACTTAGGGTTTCCTAGGTGTTTTTTTTGGCCAAAAAGTAACCATGGGAAGGGCCCAAATACACAGTGGTAATGCAAAATTTATTTAGCAACGGATGCGCTGACTCTATTATTCCTATATAGCAACCGACCCTCACATGCAAAAGCAAAATAACATTAGCAACGGACAATCCAACGCCGTATTCGATTTTAGCAACGGTCAGTCCGCGAGAAATATTTAGAAACTGACCCTCCAATGCAAATTAAAACTTTTAGCCACTGTAGTCAGTTGTTAATTAAGTGTTGTGGTGTAGTGTCATGTCCCTCTTCTCTTCTTCATTCAGTTCCTCCAGCTCTAGTATTCTAGTAATATCATCACGGGACACTTCGTCAAGATGTACAACTAAATTTGTTTTCTTACTGTTGTTCACGGTCACATTAGTTTGATGTGCTGATGTCCATCTGTATGTATTGATGAAACCTTGATGGTCTTATACAACAGTAAACACAACCTCAACCTAGGCCCAAGTTGGCTACTATACGGTTTGGCTACAAATATTGGATTAAAATTTCCCCAGTAGGTTCTAAGGCAAGGGAAATTCATAATTTTCATGTGTCTCGTTATTTCTCTATATACATTCTTTTATACATTCTTTGTGATAACCAATACAAAATCTAGAATTCCCTTACGACCTGTCCTGTCAGCTCAATGGGTGTCTTGGGATAATGACCAGAAAAATCCTCATGACCAATCCGACATAGCTAATCTGATTTACAGTAGTGAGGGAGTTTGGGGTGTGTGTGTTGGGTCACTTGGTCCTTTGTAACTTTTTCTCTACCTTCATGAAATGACGTGCAGCTCTCCTGCGCTGTTTCAAGAAAAAAATAGTGATGAGGGAGTATTACATGATATTAAAAGATTGTGCACATAGCCAGTGAGACACTTGTCCGAGCCGGCTTGCGCGCATATGGAACGGTGCGAGGAGCGTCAAGGTCGATTCGCAGATCTCAGTGCCTATGCCATGCACCAATGCTCCACAGGCCCTTCTTGCCACCGGCGATCACATTGATGTGGAGTGCAAGCTGCCTTTATGTAAGCAAAATTGGAGGAATCCTAGACTACTTGGCTACGTTTCTATAACTGAGTTCATATGATTTTTTAATTTCTTCCCCGCTCTTGCTGTTCAAACTTTTACTAGTTGGCTACGTTTCTGCCTCAGGCTGGCTACGTCTTCATGTCCACTATGGGCCTTGGACCCTCGTGTTGGTCCAGTGCACCCAAGTGCTTCGCCATGGCCCATCTTCGTAGTTGGTACCGTGCCAGCTTCTGGGGTTGCTCACACTTTATGTGTGCTCATCTATCAGACATTGCCATGTAGACAACGTACATACAGAGCGATGGGGAACTCGTCCAACACATGCACTGCAGTTTGTAGGAATCGATGGCAACACTTGTGGTGGATCAGCCGTGTGCACCGTCCTTGAGTTGACCTCCTGCCACGCATCTTAGTGATTCTTTCTTCAATGTTCAATTTTTGTTCCTGGTGTCTCCGATTCCAAATGCCCTGCAAGCCTGCAGTAGCTTCAGCCTGGTGGCAGCACTTGTGGTGGCTCAACCATGCATGTTCATAGTTCATCCCAGATAATGAATCCCCATCCTCCCTATCTTTGCTGCTCGTGGTTGAGCCATCTACATTTGCCGCAGCAAGGGAAGCATGCTTCAGACACTACATCAGCCCTAACACCGTGTGCCAGGTCCGCGCTGAGTTCGAGTTCAACATGGTCGGCAACCTCTGCCTCAACACCAGCGGTGAGGCTCGCCACCACACTCATCCCCTTCCTCAAGTCCGGCGGCAGGTTTGTCCGAGACTCTGAAGATGATGTAGTATTATACTATGTTGTAGCTTTATCAAGGTTCCTGATGTCTCTAATTCCAAGAAGTTCTTACTCTCTGCTAATGTAGCCATTGATTTGGTCGTTTTCTATTCTAATATTTCTTCTCTTCTTCTCTCCTCCAACTGTTTTCTTATGAATACAAAATAGCGACGTGGACCAGGAAGCATTGCTGTTCAAGTACATATGGGGATGCGATATATATTGTTGTTCCATGGCAACCTTCATAATAGTTTCACCTACTTGCTGTCTGCAGAGGAACATGCATGTGACAGGGTGCGTAGTAGATCTTACCATGATTTCATTAATACACACACTGGTTAATAAAGTGTGCCTTCCCACATAATACAGTTATGCAAGGCTCCATTCAGACTACCGTGAGCTGTGTGCTGATGAGTGCCATCTCAAACAACCAGCCAGCCCACACGTCATGCTACTTGTGCTCCAGTCGTTTGGATTACAAAGTTTAAAAACTAGTCGAGCAGTATAACTTTGATGTTGGGTGTTTCTCGACCATGGTATGTTAAAAATTAAAAAAAAATTGAAATATAAGAACTTCAGAATTTTGAGATTCTAAATTCGAAATGATTTGTAATGAAAGTTTATTCGACCAAAAAATTTTAGATATCATTGAGCTATACATAACTTGATTTGGAAAAAGTTATGATTCCTTTGTGCTGCACATACCTATTTTATACCTGGAGCCATATTTCAATGCTTATAGATATCAATTTGTAGAAATGCCTCTATTTCTAGAGGCGGTTCAAAGCCACTTTGGTCTAGAAATCAGATTTCTAAAGCTGTTCTTGGCCACCTCTAAAAAACAGAGGTTATTGTAAGGGCCATTTGAGATACCAACCACCTCTAAAAATTGATTTCTAATGGTGAACTATATTTGGGACAATTTTTATAGACGGTTCTTTGATAGAGCTGTCTGGAGATAAAAAGGCATCAAACTTTCTGAAATTATAATAATGGCCACATATGAAATGAAACAGAAGAAAGGAGGTGTGAGGTGTAAGACGAATTGGGCAGGCAGTAGTCATCTTTTTTTTTACCTGTTTCTGTGAACCCTTTGCCAACTTAATTTCATATCCACGAGCTGAGGAGCAATGGAGGAGCTGTAGAATTCATGTTTTGTTGCTCGATCTATCTGTCTAGCTCAATCAACTCCAGCTCCCTGTTGCCTGTGTATGAAATATTTTTCAACTTACTGTTTTATTTTAATCCATAGATGCACATGATTATAACTGTCGGTGACACAGTTAATCATTCCAGAAACTTTAATGTTGCAATTGTGGGCTTTCTATTACTTAGTGCACATATACTATTAATCTAGAACCTTTAATTTAAATGTTAAAAAGGACCTTTAGTTTAAGCTTATTATGTGGCAAGAAAGGAAACACATATTTCTTTAATGATATAGATAATGATGGATATTGCTTACGGCAATGACCACAACTACTCATGGCCATTGAAAATACAGTTTTCCTTAGTGTGCCATATGCTTCTCCACTCTGTGCACCAGTCCCGCACGTCAAGGCACAAGCTAAAGACAATTTCCAAGGTGACGTCATACCTCGAGCTGCAAATGCACACATCCTGAAGAGGCAGTCCTATATACCTATATAGATGGAGGCCACTAAAAATCATTTATTGGAATAAAGCTAGATACGATACAACCAAGTTGACCCACGTCACTGCAAAAGTATTGGATATTGATTTCTTTCATTAATTATCTTAATTGATCCTACCATCCATCGGCATTAGAAAATTGATTGGGTAACTTGTTTGGTGGTTCGGTTCAGTCTGTTGATGCAGCCGTTGGACCCTCTATACCTGTATGTGGTTTCCCAACCTGAGACTCCATCCACGTCACCTCTCACACACAATTCACAAAAATCCACCAAAAAATCTGAAGCATACAACCAAATCCATTACAAATCATACTCATCCTCAACAAGATCCTCTGATCAAGGGGCCATTTGCTTGTTTGGATGGCCAGCGCAGCATTTCAGCGACGATGGAAGTGAAGGTGGTGGCCAGTATAGAGGAAGTTGGCTTGCAGGTATGGCATTCATCTCCAGCAATCCCACTGCCAAAGCTTCCGCGGCTGAAGTTCAACTACTGTCCCTTCCACGGAGTCGCTTCCACGGAGATGCCTCCTGTACCTGATGGAGGGTGCATCTCTTCTCCCTGTTGCCCTCCAGGTCCTTGCTCAATATGGACGCTGCTCCCTTTGTCGCTTTCTGATGGGTTGCATCGGTGTAGGGCATTAAACGAGAAGTATCTCTGTTTGTGGTTTGATGTATCATCCGATGAGTCCTGTGAAGAGGATTGTAACACACTAAAAAATACAATGGCAAAGAGCTATTCAGCACTATCTGGCTCAGGCAGACCACCATTCCCCCTGGCCCAAGTCACTTCATCCACTCCTTGAGTTGATCTGCCACGCATCTTCCTTGGTGATTCATTCTATTATATTCATTTCTTATTCACGATGTCTCCAATTCCAAATTGATTTGCTTTTCCATGTAGCTATTGTCCAGTGGTGTCCATTTGTATCTATTGTCCTCTTTGTTATCCCCCTATTACCCAAAAATAATGTGTTGGTATGAGAGGCTGAGAATGGGGCACGAAGTGACGTGTTTATATAAGAGAACCAAGAAGTGGGCTATATATATCCTTGTTTCTTACCCCTGATGCCTTCCGTTGGACAATCAATGAACTATGATGCACCAATAACAATCTCGAGACACAATACGATACAATAGTCCACCAACCTATAATATGTGGGCAAGTAATAATTTAAGGTTACTAGCTTGTCTGAATGAGATGAAGCAATTTAGAAAAAATGTTTCGAGTTGCTAAAAATATTAGAGGTATCAAGAGGTACCAAAGGAAGAAGTATTCAAAGGTACGAAATGCATAGCAAAGTGGTGGGGTCACTAGAAAAATTGGGTCTTTGGAAGAGTTTTTTAGAGTCTTTATATCACTGCACTCTACCACCATCATTCCGTAATTAGGGAGCAATGGTTCACCAACTACATGCAGAGACATACTGTAATATACTTCCATAACAAAGAGGATAATATGCATTTGTTTTCTAGTAGACCGTTAGTGTTACTGCTTGCAACAAATGGCCAAGAACTACTCATGGCATGCAATGGAGAAGAATAATAAGTACTCCCTTTCTAAATCTACTGCCAGAAGCAGACAATTCTATTTTTATTCCTGTGCCATGCCTGTCCACAATGTCCTGTATCCCACATGTCAGGGCTCAACAGATCATGCACAAGGTAAAGACAAGTTCCTCTGTGAACTGGCACACCCAAGCTACAAACGTACACAAGCAGCAGAAAGTGCATTATCATCTTGTGTGAACTAGCACTCTCCAAGCAGAAGAAAGTGGAGTTCTTCATTCACCATGAGGTCAAGGACAATTCTGTTCAATTTTGGCGTGCCGGGCTGCTGCTGGGAGGCAATAGCAATGCAATGTCAGAAGGGATGCCTCCAGGGTACTTGTTAGCATAGAGCATATTCTTCCCGGTCTCTCCAATTCCAAATAGATTACTTCTCCATGTATAACGCTAAAATTAGTGATGTCCATACATGCCTATTGTCCCCAGACAAATTGTGGTGGTATATATGGAGCTGAGAATGAATCATCATGATATGATGTGCCACATATATATAAGAGAATAAGGAACTGGGCTATATGTATGTGTCTCTGCCTCCTACCTCTCCCTCTGGTAGACAATCAATGAATGATGATGCACGAACAGCATGCACGAGAAACAATACACTACTCGAGCGACCTATACTGACACGATAAATGAAAATATATGTATATGGACAGATGTATGGCCAGTAAAAGAACCTATACCGACTTGTAGTTTGTACCACTTCTTTACAAACCAATGATGCATCGCTTTGTCAAAAAAAAAAAAAAAAAAAAAGATGCACCGCTAATTTACCACTTTTAGCAAGTGGTGTCTGACACTATTTTTGTTGGGTGGCAGAGTAAGTGAGATCTAAGGACATGCGACAACAAAGTGTCCATTAGAATTCCGATCCGGGAGTCCAAAGAGCTGCTAGCTTGATCAAGTGACAGTTGCTTTGTCAACACCTGTAGAAAAGCTCTCACTATATACAAAAGAAGGCTGTGGATGGAGGGAGCCTTGGGACAGCTGCTTCCATTGGATCTACCACATCTCCTCCTCCATCGATCGATCACAAAGTCTGTCCTTCCTGCATCATCTTTGAATCACTCAACTTTATTTTGTGTTCCCGGTGTCTCCAAGTCCAAATAAATACATCTTACATCTTATGCATGTAGGTAAAAAGTGCCCATATGTACATACCCTCGTTTTTATCATTCCAGATCACTAAACAAATTTTGTTTCTATAGGCCTGAGAAATTAGCTATGAAATGGCATACCTATATAAGAGCAAATGAGTGTGTGTGTGTGTGTGGGTGGGAGGTTTGGGGGGGGGGGTGAAGTTGTGTATATAACTGCATCTTATTACAACCCTCGCTCCATAATTTATGCTCTACTATGGTTGTGAATGCTATTTTTTCTAATACAAGCGAACTGTATGTTGTTGTTCAATTCTAGAAGCTTGAGCAGGACTCGAGAGGATTTGCGAATGCTAGTTTTCAATCTCCGCACTTACTTTTGGTTGGAATCAATAGACACATAACGTGCATTTGGCGATGGCCAAGAACTGTGGCAACGGCCAAGAATAATATAGCACACCTGTTTTGGTCTGTGTGCCGTGCCTGTCCACATTGCACGGCATCTCACTGAACAAATTTTGTTTCTATAAGCCTAAGAAATAAGCTGTGAAATGGCGTACCTATATAAGAGCAATTGAGTGTGTGTGTGTGTGTGTGATTGTGCACTAATTTAGAGAACAACAGTTCACGTACTGCATGCAGAGACACACTATAGTAATGCACCAATCGATGCTCTACTATGGTTGTTGTGAATGCTATTTTTTCTAATTCAAGCAAACTGTATGTTGTCATTCAAATCTAGAAGCTTGGGCAGGTTTTGAGAGGAGCTGCGAATGCTATTTTTCATCTTCTGGACCTTTTTGGTTGGAATCAATAGACACACCCGACCACATAGGTCGGTGGTACCATTGCAGGATAAGACCATCTAGTTCGTGCAGGCTACCCTTTTCTCAATTAGTGCACATAATACTATTCATCTAAATCCTATAAACTGCCATGTGCAAGCACGGACCATTGGCAGCTAGCCAATTCCTTTTCTATTATGCCTATTGATCGACTATGGCTACACACTAAAACTCACCACCAACATAAACGAGCCATCAACATAAGACCATGAGAGATATGCGTGCTGCAGCATAGCTCATCACTGTTCTCTGAGTCTGCAGTCTCTCGATGTAGGAGGGGCATTGTGATGGGTACTGCAAACTGTGGTACGGATAATTAAAGTGGTAAATACATGTAGGAGGTGGCTGTTCCCTGCAACGTCTTTTGCAGGTCGACCATGAGATATCCATGCATACCTGATCATAAATCACATTCGTCTTTCTTATTACAACGTACCGCAGAGATATTTTGCAGGTAGCCAGGAGCTCACTATATTTGTGCAATAGGCAGCTTTCATAGTTGTCTATAGATCTGGCCCCTCCAATATAGACCCCAGTAAGCTTCTCCCAAGTTCGACGAAAGTGATGTTATATACAACGAATGGGAGGTAGATTTGATGGATGCAAGGTGCGCCCTCGAATGAATGTCCAACTTTAGTTTGCTATCCTGGTGTCTTCTATTCCACGTAGATCATATTGTAAGAGAGCCACTGGCGTCCATACTCACCCATATGTTTTCTAACCATGACTAACCAAACAAAGGCCCTCGTTTTACAAAGTAGAGAAATGAGCACGGGAGCCAGCAAGGAAATGGGCTTTATGTACACTGCTCGCTACCTCTGTACTAGAGAAATCCTCTTTCTACAAGATTGAGAAAGAGCTGTGAAATGCCATACATATATATACGGGGAGGGGGAGGAGGGGCGGTGAAGGTGTGTATATCACTGAACACTATACCACCGTCGCTGCATAATTAGAGAACAATAATAGTTCATGTAATCCATGCAGAGACACATTGTACTATATTAAACCACCGATATATTCTACTTCTAAGGAAAACAGCTCTGGATCCTACAAAATTAAATGACCAAAAAATATTTTTTAGGAAAATATAATCTCTCTTGAAAAATGTTTGGGCAAGACAATTTTTTTTGCTCCTTTTTTTGGTGAATGGATACACACGAGGCCAAATGTTCATAGTGCCTCTGCATATTTGACTTAGTTGTACATACATATGTTTAAAAACCAATAATTAGTTTATAAAATGCGGGCTACTATTGGCTTAGAAGCTTCTACTCTTTTCCACTGGAATTGAGACGGACTCCATAAAAGTCAATAAATATCTTAGAAAGTTGCAGCTGCTATTTTTTTTAATTTATGTAAACTCTATCTTAAAAAGCCATGTTTTTTTTTTTTTTGCTCTATGTGGCCAGTTCAAAACTAGCTCCAACTTCTAGTTGCATGTGAATGGAGCTATTTTTCTATTAATCTCGTGATAAGGACCAACAGAAGTGAATAAATTGTCAATTAAATTGATGAGCACCAAAAACAAACAGTGTGGACGAAGTGACCTTTTGAGTGCCAAAAATAAATTTTCCCCATTTTTTATTGGTGGTTCAAGCACAATGGCTTCCTGTCACCACCAAAGCTCGACGGGCCAATCGCCTAGTTCGAGCAGCTCCAGAAAATGGAGGCCAACCCTTGCTGTGGATCTAGCTGCCATGCACCCTCTTTGAGTTGACCAGCCGTGCATATAAATTCTTTATTCACTCTTGTTTGTTCGCTTCTTTTTCCCGGTGTCTTCAATTCCAAATAGAGTTTGCTGCATGCTTTTCCATGTATAACAATAAAATTAGTGGTGTGCATGCTTCAATTGCCTATAGTCACCAGACAAATTGAGTTGGTATGGAGCTGAGAATGAGCCATGAAGTGTCACATATATATAAGAGAATGAAGATGGAGGCTTTATGTATGTGTCTCTGCTTCCTACCTCTCCATTTAATTGACAATTAGTGAGTCGTGATACACCAAGAGCATCCTTCAGACACAATACAATCAGGGGCAGACCCACCATTATTTAATGGATCTGAATACCCAAATTTATTAGCAAAAAAATTCATATATATATATATATATAGTGTATACATGTATGTATATTAGAAAAACAAAAATACAGCAGAACTAGACATCATTGAGCAACACCCGGGGATGAGGACATCTCTTCTTTCGACGGATCTACAAGGGGACTACTCCTGCTACTGGACATGGGAAAATCGTTGAGTGGATCTGACTTGCATCTTCTTCTTTTTTTTTTTTTTTGACAAAGCATACACGAGGTTTGATCTGCTTGCATCTTCCTTCTCAAATCATTCAGCTTTATTTTGTGCTCCCAGTGTTTCCAATTCCAAATATACATCTTACCGGTTTGCTTTCCTGAATACCTAAAATTGTGCCCATATGTTGCTACTACATATTATCCATATCATCCCTCTCACTAAACAAATATAATCCTCTTCAAATGGACCTGAGAATGAGTCGTGAAATTCCCATACATATAAAAGAGAACTAGGAAGTGGTGTATCTTTATCACTGCTCCATACCACCCTCCTTAATTAGAGAACAACAATGATTCACCAACTGCATCCCAGTGAAATACAATATATGATGAGTTCAGCAAACTCATTTTGCATGGGCTAGTACTTTAAAGTAGGTCTCTGGCTTATACAAACTGACCAAGTCTTTCCTAAACATATAGAATTCCTTTGGAAAACATGCCAAAATAGTGGAACGACAATTCCGTGCATAGAGTTTTGGCCATCCCATATTAAGAACAAGAGGTAAGCTAAGATTTCTTTTAATAGCATAGTTCAACTCCCAAAATAAACAGATTAAACATGTAAAAATTCCCTTTCCTAGTTGCACTTATTTAGTTTAACTGCATTGATCAGGACAGCTATTCAAGAGTGGATAGTTTACTGCACAAGAGATCGAAGTGCTTCGCTTTTCTTGCCAGCATGAGGATTGGAAACACATGGTGTCTCAGAATTGCATCTTCACTCATTTCTTGTTCCAGATATCTCCCATTCCAAATCGATCATGCTGCCTTTCCTTGTGGCTAGAATTAGTGGTGTCCATATATGTCTGCTACCACCAAAACGAGTTGTGTTGGTAAGATGCTGGGAATGAGCCGATGTGTCATGTATATATAAGAGAACGAAGAAGTAGGCGATATGCATGTGTCTCTGCTCCCTACCTCTCTCTTTAAGACATGCTCGTAGCGCACATATGGTCAATTAAAGCTATCAAGGTGGCAGGCATGTCCACAGCCAAGCAGCTGCATGCTGTGGTCTCGGTCTGGGCACAGCTATTTCAGCAAACACACCCTTGGAACGAACATGGAAAGAAGCAGATGTTTTGGCAAGACGATAGAAGGGGACAAATGTTCATATTGTGCCTCTACATATTTGATGATAGAAAAGGACAATTGTGAGGCTATGGTTACTAGGCTACAACCCTCTATTTCTTCCACAGGATTTGACAAGCACCCAACATTAATAAATACCGAAACAATTCAGAGACTTGCATGCTTGTTCTTGAATTTTTGTAAACTCTGAGTCCAGTTTCAATCCAAAAGAATGAGCAGTGGAAAAGCTGTGAGAAACGTTTTTTTTTCCCTTTATTTTTCCTCTATCTTCCCAGGACGAAACCAGCTCTACCTCCTAGTTGCTCATATGTAGGGACCTGATCTTCACCTTCCCATTATGTACACAATGTTTTCTGTTGTCGACTTTTTGTTATCTGTTCCTTAGTGACAGAGCTTAAATTGTGCTGTGCGCAACAGAGAAATAAGAGATTTCCTTTGTGGTAGACGATGAGTGGCCCTTCTTACCTATGGCCAAGAGCTACTTATGATTGCAATTCGCAAGAATAATACCCATTTGAATTGATTGGCAGAAGATAAAATGTTCTATTTTTCGTAGTGTGCAATGCCTCTCCACTCTTTTTGCGCCAACCTGCATGCCAAGGCACGCCTTGCACTGTGTGGCTAAAACCCATTACATGGTGAACCGCCACAACCTCGAAGTTACAAGCCCCATTGTATATGCAGTCATAAGCATCCTCTAAGCAAATTGAAACAAAGGAACACAATAAGCGATAATTAAAAAAATTCTGACACGTACCCTCCGGCTCAAGCTAATCATACTCTATGTTACTCACCATTGTGGATGTATGGTCCACCACTGCACCCTTTGGCTCAAGCTACTGCACTTTCATTTGGCAGGCAGGAGCTACGGCTCCGGCTCCTCGTCCTGGCACTGTAGCGCTACTATTCATAAGAGCCGGTAGTCTGCCTCCCTCACTCACTCGTTCTCTCACTGGCACATGTTACTGTTCATCAGATCTGGAGGAGCTTGATTTTGGGGCTCCAGCTCCTCGTCCCGGGACAATGGCGCTACAGTGGAGAAGCTGGAACCTGCAAGAGCCTGGCCAAACAGGCCCCTAGTAGTTGCTGGGATGTTATAGGACAAGAGATCAAGAGAATAGTGCTATGAACTAACTTAAAGTACAAAGCACGTTGAGATAATCAAGATGGATCAAAGTTGTGACTCTAACATGTTTGTGTTCTCATTTATGAGCAAAGATTTATAACTTTTCAAAATTTACAACTTTCACTAAAAACGTGGCATATTACAGATCCACTACATAGATAATTTCTCATGGAATCCAAAAAGTCCTCATTTGCTATTTTTGGAATTTTCAATGAATTACTATGCCTGATTGATGTTGTATTATTGTATAATTCAAATTCTAGGAAGATTCAGGTCTTGATCATTGAAGATAAAATGTCCCAAATGCTATAACCTACATTTTGTCTTTACTGACCTTTTGGTAATTCGGAAATAGTTTGTGACCTTGACCGAGTGATGGTGTGAGGCTCCGCACACAACCGTTCTTTCGCGCTGTTAAGCCAACCGAGTAATACTAATGGAGATGGGAATCCCTGCCTTAATCTAAATACATCTTTGTATTATATAAGAGAGGAACATCTGAACGTATGGTCAATCAGCGCCCAAAGTGGCAGGCACGCACACAGCAATGCAGCTGCACTCTATGTATGTAATAGGTCCTGGTGGACACTCTTCAAATAGAAGCACTGCAACTTCTGGTAGACACGGAGAATAAGGACATCTCTTCCTCCGGCACAATGGCACTGCAGTCTCCCCTCCTTGAGTGGATCTGTTGTGTCTCTCGGACAGGCTTCATTTTGTGTTCCCGGTGTCTCGAATTCCAGTATATATACATCTTGCAGCTCGTCTGAGTAGCAAAAAACGGTGCCCACTTGTAGCTGCTCTCATCTTTATCATTCCTCTCTCACTAAACAAATTATCTTTCCACAGGCCATAGAAAGAGCCGTGTAATGCCATACATATATGAGAGAGCTCCAAAGTGGGGGTTCGTATATCACTGCACACCCTACCACCCACCTTAATTAATTAGAGAACAATGATTCACCAACTGTAAAAAGATACACTGGGGCAGGCCTGCTTTGAGTCAAGGATATTCATTTGAATTCGCATTATTTTTGTCAAACAATTATTATTTCTATAGGTTGTACATTTTTGAGTTACATTCTAGCGAGAGTCTAACATAGGGGTATGCTGGGTTCCCGAGGACAAGGTAATAGTGTAATTGATTCTGTCACTGGATCGGGTGGTATACCATCGGGTACACTCGTGCGTACCCTCTTGCAAAAAGAGGATTGCTCGGTAGCACATGAATCACCTTTCCCCAAGTAGGCCTGTGATGTCAAAACTACAAGCCCGAGCAGGCAAGATGGGCAACGCTCTAGGATCAAAGGCTCAACCACAACACAATGGGCATCACTACTGGCTGCCTAGGTCGATTAGCTGGCTGCCGTACTACCTACGCCGATCCTCGTCTGGCCGATTGCCGAGTTCTGGCACCACCAGAAATGGAGGCCAACCATTGCTGTTGTTCTAGCTGCCATGCACCCTCCATGAGATGACCAGCCGTGTCTATACATTCTTTATTCACTCTTGTTTGTTCACTTCCTTTTCCCGGTGTCTTCAATTCCAAATAAATTTTACTGCATGCTTTTCCAGGTATAAGACTAAAATTAGTGGTGTGCATACATGCCTATTGTCACCAGACAAATGGAGTTGGTATGGAGCTGAGAATGAGCCATGAAGTGCCACATATATATAAGAGAATGAAGAAGTAGGCTTTATGTATGTGTCTCTGCTTCCTACCTCTCCCTTTAATACACAATTAATCAATCGTGATGCACCGACAGCATCCTTGAGACACAATACAATCAGGGGCAGATCCACCAGTATTCATTGGTATTCAGTTGAATACTTGTTAGCAATAAATCATAGATATGGCGCATACATGTATGTATATTTGAAAAAATAAAAATACAGCAGGTGCAGAACTAGACATCTTGTAAAGCGTTCAGACCAAAAACGCTTTTTGTCCCCAAACCCAAAGGCACAACAACGCCCAACGGCGCAAAAAAAACCCCTGATTGCTCAGAACAAAAACCAGTGGTGAACATCTCTCTTTAGTTGGGAGTGATAAAAATGTCACTCTAGCTCTTCTCTCATTGAGCAGGTTCTGTTACTAATACAGAATAGAAAAATATGAACGAGGAAGCTTGCTATATTCTGTTCAAGTATATATGACCATCTCATATGTATTGTTTTTCCATGGTAACCATTATAATGATTTCACCTACTGCTCGCCTGCGGAGGAACATGTGATTATGCAATTGCTTTGTTGTGTCAACTCAGACAGAGAGATCGAGTCGCCAATCCTACAACGATTTCATCATAAACAGTGGTTAATACTGTGTCAGCCCACATGATCAAACCATATGTTCATGGCTCAGGGCTCGCCTTGAAGAAGCATTGCTCATTACCGCAGATTAGCGGACCAGTGTTGGTTTAAACCACCCATTCCTGCCAGATTTTTTGAACCGGCACAACCAAACCACCGGTGGTGACGGGGGTTTGCCATCAGTGTCGGTTGTCAATCGGCAGTGTTGTAGAAGTTCATGCCCGTTCAAGCCTCCAACCGGCAGTGTTCATTCAAGCCAACACTGTTGGTTTGTGACTCAAATTGGCACTGTTCTTTGATAGCATGAGGTTTGGAAACCCCTGATGTCGCATAATTGCATCTTCACTCATTTCTTGTTCCGGATGTCTTCCATTCCAAATCGATCATGCTGCCTTTCCTTGTAGCTAGAATTAGTGGTGTCCATATATATTTGCTATCACCAAAACGAGCTGTGTTGGTAACCTGTTGGGAATGAGTGCCATGTATATATAAGAGAACGAAGAAGTAGGCGGTAGGTATGTGTCTCTGCTCCCTACCTCTATCTTTAATACACGTACAATTAATGAAGAGAAATTAGTGAGCAAGAGAGAAAGCAACCATGCATGCATATAAGAACTCGGTTATGCGTGGGTTGCCAAATAATTTTCTCCAAAATGATTTAAAAAGTATTACATCGGTAGAATGAAGGATCACTGTGTTCTGGTTCTTCATTGCAGCTGACTCCTTGCATTTTTTCATGTCATGTAACATGTTATACAATTGATGACCACAGGCAGGCTTACTTATGCCTAATTTGGACTGAAAAATATTCGTATTATACTGAAGAGAAAGACATATTCGCAGCGCACATGTATGACTGCATAGGTAGTTAGGCAGACACCCTGAGAACAAGGATAGAAACAGAGGACAAATGTTTCGTCAAGATGATTTATACTGTTTTTTGCATGAATCAATAGAAGGACAAATGTTCATAGTGTGCCTCTACATACTTGATAGAAGAGGACAATTGTGTGGCTATGGTTACTTAGTTATAACCTTCTTTTTCTTCCACAGGATTCGACAAACTCCCTACACACTGGGTTTGTTTCTGTACCAAACGTCATTTCCGAAGAGCAACTCAAACCTCTTCGTGATGGATTGACAGATTCGAAAGGAGATCGGAATCCCACCTTAAAGGGTCTTCTGATCCAGTGTGTTTGGAAATTATATGAGAGAAGGACATGCTCAGCAGCTCAGGTACGGTCTATTAGCTAGAGCCCAAAGGGCATGGATGGCAGACATATTGTGGCCTGTGGGGTACTCGTCCAATAGAAGCACTATCGTTCTTGTGGATCAGCCATGCTGCCTCAAAGGCGATGTCATTTTCTTCCCACGTAGGCGAATTTATCAAAGACTTCCTCTTTTCTTCCCACATAGGCGATGTCATTTTCAGGACATCAAAGCAACAAACACCGCCAACAAGGGACAGCTTCTTTCAGTGGATTTGCCATGGCTCCTCCTCCATATCACAATTTTTGCCTCCTGTGCTTCTAATTCGTATCTCACAACTTTATTTCCCGGTGTCTCCGAGTCCAACTATATACATCTTATAGCTTGTCCAAGTGGGTAAAATAGTGCCGTATGTAGCTGCCCTCATTTTTATCATCCCCTCTCACTAAACAAATTCTTTCTACAAGCCTTTGAAATGAGCTGTGAAATGCCACATATATATAAGAGGAACTTTGTGTGTGAGTGGACGAACCTGTGTGTATAACTGCACCTTACCACCTTCGCTCCATAATTAGAGTCACAATTTATGCTTTATGTACTAGTACTTCGAACGAATAGAGCTCTGGCTCCTCTGAAATGACCAAGTATTTTCTAAGAAACTATAATCTCTCTTGAAACGCGTTTCAGTAAGACAATTCCTCCTCTTTCACTAGTACCGAAAAGCTTTTGGGTGACGGGCGCCGGACATTTTTATGCGTGGCGCGGGCGAGGCGCCCGTCACTCTACGAAGGTCACGGTTAATCCAAGAATTATCCGTGGTGGGTTCCTTTGCCCGTCACGGTCAATAGATGAACTGTGGCGGGCACATTAATTAGGATGCCCGCCACGGTAAAGGGTTTCAAAAAAATAAAAAAAAAACCCAGAAAACCCTAGACAAGCCCGCCGAGCCCATCCATGGGCCCGCCGAGCCCCATCTAGGGGTATCACCACGCCTGGACCCGCCACGGATCCCGCTGCCAGGAGCCCACCTTCGCCGCCCGGAGCCTCGCCGGCCTGTCGATCCAGCTTCGCCGTCGCGCGAGACCCCCCGCTGAGCCTCGCCCGCCCGTCGATCCGGCTCGTCGGCGCCGCGAGGACCCGCCCGGCTGCGAATCCGCCCGCGGTGTAGCACGCCAGTGCGAATCGACCAGCGCCGCCGCCCGGATCCGCCGTGCGGGCTTCGCCACCGCCGGTTCCACGCGCCCTCCACAGCGGATCCGTGCGCCCGAGATGTGCCATCGCCGGATCCGTGCGCCGAGGAAGCGGATTCGCCCGGTCTTTTTCCCGTGGGCGTGGTCGCCCCGTGGAGGTCCGCCATGGAGGCACGCCCGGCGTCGCCCGAGCCCGCCATGGAGGCACGCCGGCGTCGCGTCGAGCCCGCCGTGGGCGTGGTCCGCCGTGGAGGTCCGCCATGCTTCATCCCCTCCCGGCGTCTCTCGCCCGCCATGGAGGTCCGCCGGCTTGGAGGGAGGGGGCGGTGCACGGGGAAGAGGAGAGGATGGGGGATGGGAGTGGCGGCCACCGGCGGGATTAGGGTTTGGTTTGCCACGGGCCGGGAGAGAACGATCGAGAGGGGGAGGATCTGGATGGGAGCGGCGGGATTCGGTTGCTGCTTCTGAGTTGGAAAAGAGGGAGAGAGTGATGTTAGGGTTTGGTTTGCTTATATACGAGAGCTAGATATTGGGTTGTTGGGCTTATTAATTGGGCCTTGCGTGGCGGGCGCGTTAAGGTGCCCGCCATGCAAAAAATCTTTTCCGTGGCGGGGCAAAACACGCCGCCCACGCGAAAAAAACAGGATGTGGCGGAGTATTTTCCGTGACGGGCAAAAAAGTGCCCACCACGGAAAAAGATTGTGCCGATGCTCGCAAAAAATCATATCAGTACTAGTGTTTTTTTGGGGAATGGATACTAGAAGCCAAACATTCATAGTGCCTCTGCATATTTGATTAAGTTTTACTTATACATATGAGAGATTAAAAATCAACCAATAACTATTTATAAAATTCCTGCACTGGTTTCGAGAGGGACTCAATAAACCCTATAAACAGTTGTCCAAGCACGGCAAGTGGATAATCTGCATTTGCACAGCTTAAAGACTAGTGTTGGTGTGAACTAGCGACACATCAAGCTAAACGTGCACAACCAGGAGACATGATCATGTTGTAAGAAAAACGAAACGAAGACACGCTAAGTGCTCAGAATTATTAACTCTGATGCGCCATCAACATATGCCAGACACACTCAAAGTGGAACTATTCATTGACCATGAGTACAAGTACAAAAGGACGATTCTGCTCACTTTTAGGTCCACCAGGCTGCTCTTGGGTATGGGTCTGTGACGACCTCCTCAGTCAATGAGTAGTCTATGTAATGTGCTTTAGTACCTGCCCCTGCGCCATGGCCTTGGCTAAAGGAAAAGGCGATGACGCCATGGCGAGTTGGAGCAGGGGCGGTGGGGTTCTGGCCGGGACCGGGGGCCGGATGGTTGGGCTCAGCAATAGCAGTAGCGGCACGACGACAACACTGCACTGGAGGTCTGGATCTCGCGACGATGGCTCGGACACCATCGAAGGTGCTGTATTTGGCGCGCTCGGTAACGGGGCGCTGGGTCATGGCGTGTGGTCAGCCGCGAGGTTTGCGCGCGCAGGCTGGCCGCATCCGCCTGACAGCGTCGCCGACGGCCGGCAGAAACCTACGGCAGCGCCTTGGCGATTCCGTGAAACTTGACTTCATGCGCGAAACTGATTGGCGCTGGGATACGGCGCCAATCGAGTGCGGAAATATCGCGCGCTACTTGCCGGTGTTTTCCAATTGCCCAAATATTGGAACTTGTTATTGGGCACTACTGAAGGAGACTTTTTCTCCTTTTTGCAAATAAAATTAAAAAAACTGGATTGGAAGTTGTTATTGGGCACTGTTGGAGATGCTCTAAAAACGGCCTGTAGCTACTTCGGCAACTGGACAAGGACCATGTATCCTGAGAAATAACGAAACTCAAATGGTCTTCTCCTTCATCTCGTGCTCGCAGCTTGAATTGGCGCCGCTCAGCTTATGGCAGCGCTCATCCGCTGGGGATCCCCAACTCAGCTCGGCCGGCCGGCCGATGTCCTAGTTCTAGCAGCACCAGAAATGGAAGCCAACGCTTGCTGTGGATATACATTCCGCTGTGGAAGCCCTCCATTATTTGACCAGCCGTGCATATACATTCTTTGTTCACTCGTGTTTGTTCGCTTCTTTTCCCCAGGTGTCTTCAATTCCAAATAGAGTATGCTGCATGCTTTTCCATTTATAACACTAAAATTAGTGGTGTGCATACAAGCCTATTGTAACCAGACAAGTGGGTAAGTATCTGAGAATAAGCCTTGAAGTGCCACATATATATAAGAGAATGAAGAACTACAAGTAGGCTTTATGTATTTGACTCTGCTTCCTATGCCTCTCCCTTTAATAGACAATTAATGAATCATGATGCGCCTACAGCATCCTTGAGATACAATACAATCAGGGGCAGACCCACAAGTATTCAATGGTATTCAGTTGAATGCTTGATAGCAAAAAAAAAAAAAAACATATATATAGTGTATACATGTATGTATATTGAAAAAAATATACAGCAGATGCAGAAAACTAGACATCCGGTAAAGCGTTCAGCCCAAAAACGACTTTTTTTTTGTCCCCAATCCAATGCACCAACTATGTCCAACGGCCCAAAAAATCTCCCTCATTGCTCAGGACATAAACCAGCGGTGATGATCTCTCTATAGTTGGCGGTGATAAAAATGTCATACTAGGGTACTCTCATCCGGCTTTATCTCGGTTCCTGACATCGATCTCTAATTCCAAAGAACTATAGTTCTTACTGTCTGCCAATGTATATGATGTGGCCCATTAGTATGCTAATATTATAGCTCTTCTCTCATCGAGCTGGTTCTGTTACTAATACCGAATAGAAACATAAACGAGGAAACTTGCTAGATTCTATTCAAATATAGATATGAAAATGTTATACATATTGTGTTTCCATGGCATCCTTTATAATTATCTCATCTACTTCCCGCAGGGAAAATGTGACTATGCATTTGCTTTGTTTTCTCAAATCATACAGGGAGAGTTCAAATCCTCTTCGTTGGTAGTGGTCATTGAAGCCAACACTATTGGTTTGTGACTCAAACCATGACTTGGAAATCCATAGTGTCTCATAATTGCATCTTCACTCATCTCTTGTTCGGATGTCTCCCATTCCAAATTGATCATGCTGCCTTTCCTTGTAGCTAGAATTAGTGGTGTCCATATATGTCTGCTATCACCAAAACGAGATGTGTTGGTAACGTGTTCGGAATGAGCCAATGTGTCATGTATATATAAGAGAACGAACAAGTAGGCGATAGGCATGTGTCTGTTCCCTACCTCTATCTTTAATACACGTACAATTAATGAAGAGAAATTAGTGAGCAAGAATGAAAGCAACTATGCATGCATATAAGAACTGTGTTATTGGGTTGCCAAATAATTTTCTCAAAAATGATTTAAAAAGTCTTACATCAGTAGAATGAAGGATCACTATGTTCTAGTTCTTCATTGCAGCTGACTCCTTGCATTTTTTTTTTTCATGTCATGTAACATGTTATTAGATAATTGATGACCACAGGCAGGCTTACATTATGCCTAATTTGGACTGAAAAATATTCATATTATACTGAAGAGGAAGACATATTCACAGCGCACATATGGTCAGTTAGAGCTGTCATGATGGCCGTGGCTGGCATCATGACAGCTCCACAGGATTCTAACATGCTATGTGTTTTCTGTTATGCGTGGGTTGTCAAATAATTTTCTCTTGATAGAAGAGGACAATTGCGTGGCTAAGGTTATTGGGTTATAACCTTTTTTTTTTCTTCCACCGGATTCGACAAACTCCCTACACTTGATAAATATCAAAACAATTCAGAGACTTGTATGTTTGTTCTTGATTTTTTGTAAACCATGTGTCCAGTTTCAACTCCAAAAGAATGAGCAGGGAAGAGCTGCGAGAAACCTTTTTTGTTTTCTTATTGCTCTATCTTTCCAGGTCGAAACTGTTAGGTATATGAAAGCTAAATATAGCCCTTGAACAGCCTAACAAGCCCAGTCATAAACATGAGCTAGGTCTAGCGTTCATACATAACAGAAACCAGCTCCACCTCCTAGTTTCTCATATGTAGGGAGCTGATCTTCACCCTCCCCGTTATGTGTTTTCTGTTGTAATCTATAGAGTTTAAACTGTGCTATGTCAACAGATTCCTTTTGTGGTAGATGAGTGACACTGCTTACGCGGACGGCCAAGAGTTACTTATTGTGGCAATTGTCAAGAATAATACCCGTTTGAATTCATTGGCAGAAGCCAAAAGTGCTATTTTTCTTAATGTGCAACGCATGTCCACTCGATCTGTGTGCGCCATCCTGCATGTCAAGGCACGCCTTACTTTGCACTGTGTCAAAAAAACCCATTACATGGTCAACAGGGGACACCCTGAGCAAGAAACATTCACAATTTGCAGCAATAATCATACTGTAAACAAACTGAAACAAAGGGACACCCTCAGCGCTCAAAATTATTCGACGCGTATACTCTGAAGGGCTACTCTGAAAAGGTGGAAGAAATGAAGCTTCCCACTACTGCATCTACGGTGCAACGTCTGGCTGGAGCTATTGCAATTTATTTTGCAGCCCTGGTGTCTCCTACTCATTGCAGATGTTATTGTAAGTAGATATTATTGTCCATATAAATTCCCATCTTTCCATCACTTCAATTAATCACTAAAGAAATATGCATTGGTTTGCAAAATGGAGAAATGAGGTAGAATGCAACCAATCATACATTTGTAGCTTGTCTGAGTTGCGAAAAACGGTGCCCATTTGTAGCTGCTCTCATCTTTATAATACATATATAAGAGAGCTTGAAAGTGGGGGCCCGGCCTACCACCCACCTTAATTAGAAAACTATGATTCACTAACTGCATAAAGACACACTTAGAGTCAACTATATTCAATTGAATTCCCATTATTTTTGTCAACTGTGCAATTTAATATGATAATCAACAGACTGTACTGAACCACCTAACATGTAACCAGATCAATATTTTTTTAATGGAAGATGGATGGTAGTAGGATTAATTAATAAGATAATAAGAGATATCAATGACCTGTACCTTTGGAGTGACGTGGCTCAGTGCGGTGGTAGGCTGGTAGCTTTATAGCAATATATAAATCAGTTTAGTGCTCTCCATCTATATATGGGTATATAGGTTGTTTTCGCTGTAGCTCGCTCATTTCTCTGTTTTGTGAAGCTTGGAACATTTATTTTGTGAGTAAAGGAAAACAAAAGATGGGAGTGTATGGTTGATATCAGCTACTTACAATAACATCGGCATTTGGAATCGAAGGCACCAGGAATATAAAATAAACTGGAGCATGCGCAATAGATGCTCACTCCGCCGTGGTCGAAAGCTTCACTTTCTTCTACCTTCAGAGTGTTGAGCAGCTACAGATCTTACACCTGTGTGGGCTATCTGTGCATTTGCGGCCTGGAGTAGGCTGATGTAAATGAATCGTAATAAGTTCCTTTTGCTGATGGGCAGATGGAGTACCTAAAACGTTTTGTTGTTTCTTTCGTTTCATAGCTGTCTAGCTCTAAGACAGTGAGCAACTAGGATTCTGGGAACTCTGGCTTTTGCTCCTTCCTTTTTCTCTCTAGACTAGAAACTTTGTAATACTCTGCCTTTAAAGGAAATGGGGCTTGTCTTCAGGCAAATGAACCGTTTCTGGTGGTTCAGCCATGAAGCCTTATCGAGTGGCTTCGAATCGATCAAAGACAGTTTTTCTCATTTTTTACGGAAGACGGTGTCATTTCTTTTGTGTGGAAATGAGCGGCAGCCTTGGTTTCTTACGGACCCATGCAGACTAGGGTTTTGACTTTTGACCAAGCTTTGTTGCCGCAATGTGACAGCACAGCGTGGCAATGGCCTTGGGCCTCTAACTGGGCAGGTAACAAGGATGATATTTTTGATGGGTACAGTGACATTTAAGGACCTGCCGCAACAAAAATAGTCATTAGAGTTTGGATCAAGGAATTCAAATAAGCCGCTAGCTCGATCAACCGGCAATTTGCTTGTCATCAACACACATGCAGATGGAAATTAGAGTGGCTGCCTTGTCATCCGTAGCAGAGTCGCCCAAAAGTGTGTTGACATCAGAGATTATCCGAATCACACACCAGCAGGGGCTAGCGTGTCCAATGTGTTCTGGTGTTTTCTTCGCCTGGATCATGCTGTAAATCAATTGAGAAATTTCATGACTATATTTATCCAAGAAACATTGTCTAAAAGATGCTCTATATTTTCGGGTCATTTTTTATGTACAGCAGATGGCAGCCATGCCTCCTGCTCCTCCGTTCACGAAACGGTCTTTCATTGCTTCATCTATAAATCACTCAACTTTATTTTGTGTTCGGGTGTATCTGTGTCCAAATATATACATCTTGCAGGTTGTTCAAGTAGGTAAAATAGAGTCCGTATGTAACTACCCACATTTTATCATCCCCTCTCACTAAACAATTCCTCGTTCCCAAAAAAAAAAACACTAAACAATTTATCTTTCTACAAGCCTGAGAAATGAGCTATGAAATGCCATGCATATATAAGGTATGTATATAACTGCATCTTACCAACCTTCGATCTATATTTAGTGAACAATAATCCGCGTACTGCATGTAGAGTCGCACTGTCCTATATTAATCCACCAATCTCTGCTCTATGGACTAGCACCTCGAATAACTTGAGCATTAGAGTGTATGGATGGGAGTGTATGGATGATATTAGCTACATAGAAGAACATCTTATTTGGAATAGGACACACCAGGAATGGAAAATAAACGACAAAGACAGATGGTGCTGCCAGAATTTCTGGTGAAAGCTTCATTTTCTTCTACCGTTACAGTATTTGGCAGCTATATGGGCCTTCTAACTGCTTCTTCCGGATGTGCGCGTTTGCAGCTCGAGTATGCCTATTCTCCATGGAATGGGACTTCAGCTTGTGCCCTGAGGTGCGGGGATCACACGTTGAACGCAGAAGCACGGTGTATTCAGATGGCCAGATCCCGAACATTTCATCGAATGCAGATTAGTTTTGCTGACCAGTGGTGTATGCATGATTCACCAAGAAATTGCAGGAAAATGATTAAACAGAATCTCACATCAATAGAATTAGGAACCTCTGCATATCAATAGAATTGTGTTCCTGAGCCTAACATTTGTATCTGTTACTCACTGCATCCAACTACAAAAGTTGTAGTATTCGTATCCAAGAGATCATGGATCGACAAGGGGGGTGTGGGATGTGATGGAGCTACCAATAAAGGCGACGTCTAAGCAGGTTATGATACGATGGCAGCAGCGGCGGTGAAGGCGAACGACACGAAGGCATGAGCACACTTGCTTTAGAGTCCATTTGGGAGCCGCTACATGGAGCGGATTCTCGAGAATTAATCCCTGCCAGCCAAACATATTTTTCAGACACAGGAGGCATGATGATTTATTAATTTTGATGTGCCATCGATTTATACCAGACACTCCCAATTCAGAAGAAAGTCAAGTCAAGTTTTTCATTCACCATAATGCCAAGGACGATTCTGTTCACCTTTGGCCAGCTACGTTGGTGATGCGTATGGGCCCGCCTCAGCTTGCCTTGTTTTACAATGCCACAAGGGCCGCTGCCAGCACACTCCACTGTGCAGATTTACACTTCCATGTCCTTGTTCTCAACATTCTTGAAGAACCAGGTGCACAACCGTCAATTATCTAGGGTTGGAGAGCCTTAGACAGATGGGAGGGGACAGGAAAGAGACCAAGCTCAAATGAAGGAGATCGAGGGGCTCGGCACTTGCTAGTTAGCTTTGTATGGTCAGCATTTTTCTCGTGAGGCCATGTTCATTTCATCCGTCTTTCTATTAATCTCACCATAAGGGCTAACAGAAATGAATAGAGTTTCAAATAAATTGATGAGGACCATAAAACAAAACCAAAGTCATTTAGAGAAAATTTTACTTTTCAGTCATACAAGGAATCAATTCATCTTTAGCGTGTAAAAAATGTATTTTCTCCATTTTTATGGTGGTAAAAAGCACAATGGCTGCCTTAGCCTCGGCCAATGCATATAGGAAATTTTCCTATCACCAATGTCTATAGGAACATTGATAAATTTTCCTTCGGTTTAACCAAAATACATGAAACTATTCATAAATTTTGCACAGGCTAAATTAAAGACCCATTTCAGTTTGAACCGGTACATCTCAAGTTACAAATGCACATAACAAAGGAGGCATGATCATGCTGTAAGGAAAACAAAACAAAGACACACTAAGCACTCAAGTGGTATTCTTAGTTCCTCTTAGGTCCTATATTTGTTCTCTAGGCTCCCATATTCTTCTTTGAATCTTTCTCTACAGTCCTATATCTGACGCACCACAGATGTGCAGATAGTTCGACCTTTATTCTATTCACTTTTGGTGCACCAGGAGCTGCTGGGAGTGGGCATGCCTCAGCTTGCCCAGACCGGTAATACCAATGCCCTAAGGGGCGCCACCACCAGGCTTTTTGTCGTGGATAGGCCATGGAGACTCCTCCTTGATTTAACCAACAGTGCATCTTCATTCTAGCTCTATTCTTGCTCGTTCATTTCTTATACCCGGTGTCTCCAGTTCCAAATAGATTTTACCACTTTTCAATGTATAACACTCAAACTAGAGGTGCCCATATATATGCTTATTGTCACCAAACAAGTGTAGCACTGCGAATGAGCCATGAAGTCCCATGTATATATATATAAGAGAAGGAGATCAGAGGAAGTATCCTATATGTGTCTCTGCTTCCTTGCTCTCAGATTAATAGAAAATTAATGACTGATAATGCACCAACAGCATGCGCCACCAACCTATATGCTCTATGTCCTAGCTAGTAAATTAAGGAAATGTTTGGTAGGGTTCCTGCTCCTTCAAAAATTACTTTAATTTGGCTGTAACTACCTTGGAGGAAATGGAAGTATGAAGGATGACCAATGTTTTAACTTGGTTATTTGTTTTAGAAGTTGGAGATCAAACAATATATATAAGTATATCAAATGCAAGGACAGAAGAAGGTTGCAAATTTCTATTCTTCAAGGGGTTCATTCTGGAATCACCCCTAGTCTAAAAATACCTAAACAATTGTGGGATTTGTGGAACATAAACACAAAAGCTTGGCAACAGCCTTAACTCTCACTTGGCCTTAGATGGGCTAGTTAGCAGCAGGTAGTTTGATACAACAACAGCCTAATAGTGTTGTGCGCAGACAAGCGCTGAGGCTGAGGCTGATGCTGGGCCACCGTGCTGCATCCTCTGGTATCTGATCAGGTTATGCTAACAGTCCTCACCGCACACAACACTGCGAGAGAGAGAGAGAGACCACAGGTACAAGAAAAACCAACTTAGCCAATGGAAATTATCCCTAATTTCTACTAAGAAACATATGCTTGACACACTATGACGCTGCAGGAGGCTTGTAACAGCCAGTTAGTATGCTCAATTCTCTAATCAAGGACAACAGTATGACGCTGCAGGAGGCTTGTAATTCGTGCATCCGTGACCACACCAGAGACACAATTTCTCTGGTCTCTAACGTGGGTCAAATGGCGATTTCCATGTCTCTAACATGGGTCATCAGAGAAAGGCATAGCCAACACGCATCTCCGCTGTGGATCTGTAGAGATGTGAGTTTGCCTACAGTATCTGATGTGGGTCACTAGACACATTTTGGATACACTCATATCTCATATAAGTTATCAGCGACATAGGTTTGACCACAACTGTCTATGATGATGAATTAAAAAAATGTTCATGGCGTTACAAAATAGAGAAACTACACCCGTGGATTTCTACCAGGATTTGTAGCATTGTATTTGTTTACAATGGAAGCTGCATTGCTATCGGAGTTGTGTTGCGTTGTATATTTTATTGGTGTAACACCCCAAAATTCACAGATACCCTAGGATGTTAATAAAAACCGATAACAACAGCTGCACATAACCAATAAAGATTTTGGCAGCACTTTCTCTCTATTTTAAGGAACAATAGGTAGCAAAACATACATAAAACCAACGGAAGCAAACTAGCATTGACGATCGACCGAACATAAATATGTGATACTCCAACGAGAAAGTTCAATAATCACTATTTAAACAATTTCTTTCGAGTCTAGTGAACATAACAAAATTATTTTGTTTAACGAAGACTCCAAAAGGAGTGTGTGACATGCAGCTACTCCCCTTCCCTCCGAGCAACCATCAAGTACTTGGGTTGAGTAAAGCAAGGGTGAGATGAAACATCTCAGCAAGCAAACTTGTTTTGACTAGCCATTTAAATCACAAGTTGAATTAAACATCAGTTTAATATAGAGATTGATATGATATCAAATAACATGAGAGACTTCCAAGTTGGAACATATAGCCAAAGGATATAAAGCTTCATAAAAACATGAACAAATCACTTCATAATATACTTCGTGAATGCATATGAATGTAATGCAAATGTCTCCTACCTGCACACCCAACAAGGTGTGGAGCTGCATCCTATGATGCTGTACTTGGTGCGGTCGTAACCATAGGTCCACGACATAACTTCCAATGCAAATGAATGATGCAATGCACTTGGCATGCTGCAATAAAATTAATATTCACCACCAATGATACTTCAACTTCATCTTCATGCTTGTGGGTTAACCACAAATAGCAATATGGAATAATAATATCACCATGAGTAAATGAATAAGACCACAATTAAATAAGGTTGAATAAAGTAAGATCAGGAGTTTCATATTTAGTTAGAGCATCTCCAACAGTTTTGCAAAATATATTTGGTAAAAGTTGTGATTTGCCAAGTCACAAAAATATATGCCAAGTGAAAAACTATGGTTCTCCAACAGTTTTGCAAATTTAGCTTGGCAAAAAAGAAAAAAAGGCAGCATGCAACATGAAGTAGGGAGATAATTTTATTTTTTTTGGGTCAATACGCAACATGCAAGCAAGGAGAGGATTTGCCAAGTCCCTTCTAGCTTGGCATATTTGCCAAGTTGAGGATGGTTTATGCCAAGTTGCCCAAAAATGCCAATCCAAATTGCAAAACTGTTGGAGACTACTTTTTCATGTTTTTGGCATATTTAAAGAATGCAAACCCTGTTTGCAAAACTGTTGAGATGCTCTTATATGACGTTCTTATAGACAATAATCTGTAGGTGATAAAAACAACAAGCCAAAACGGTAGCAAACCACCGCTACATTTACTTGCCTTTACCGATGATCAAATGAATGAGCTAGACACTCTTCAAGGCAACAACCACCTGATTACAAGCAATTCTCAGTACTAATATCATCATACAAACAAGTACAACAATGATTAACGCACAATAAGCCTCAAACACGTCGTTTAAGTATCGAACGCTTCGCTACAATTCATGACAGTAGCACTGTTCCTTATCTTTTTCATAGACAAATAACCATACCATAATAAATTCCCAAAATCTACCGGATCATAGAAAATTCATTTATCTACCACTTCCGTATTATGAAATTTGGCATAAGAAGTCTCAAAGATAGCATAAACATCATTGCATCTTAACTGAACTTTCTGTCAGTCAAAACAGGAAAGCAACCTTGTAAAATTTAAAAATGGAGATATATACATTTAAAAATTATGTTCTATAACAATCTGGAAAGCTTAAGAAAAACTCTAGAATTCGTATTTATATCATAAGTTCAAATTCCTCTATTACGGGGCCAAACCTGGGTAGATCTAAAACTGTCCAGATTTTCATGACTGCAGAACAGCCGTCTAAGAATGGCCATATCTCCACAAATACAGAGGCTACGAGGGTGATATTGGCGTCAAAAGAAAGGTATTGAAGTCCTCTACAAATGTTTCCACTGTGGAAAAATTTATTAAGGCCATTAAGATGTCCTAAAATGGCGATGAACAGAAACTACACAATCTGAACGAATTTCAGAACAGGAACGGCATCGGTTTATAGAACTTTCGGGATTTACTCCATCTAGACCCTTTCAATTGAGATGATTCGGTTAAGACAAAACTTGAACCAAAGAGGAGATTACGATCTGAAACCTCACCTAGGTTAATTAAACACGATGAGGGGCGATGACTAGCCACTGACTATCCACGCCCTGGCGATGGATCGTCGCTCCCATGGAAAAAATGGAGAAGAACGGCACATCGGCGGCAGCGGCAAACCCTAGCACTTCCCTTCCTCCTTCTCCCTCTCCTCTCTGTTTTCCCGTGCAAGAGTGAGGGTGGCGGCTGTTGGGGTGATTAGTCACGGTGGGAAGGAGGAAGAGAAAAAGAACTATAATGGCTTCATGCAAAGGGTGGCTAAATTTGGGCAACACGGTTGGGAAAAAAACCACGGTTGAAAGATGAGCGCAAAAAGAATGATGTCCACGCAAATTGTAGGCTAATTTAGGACAGCCATGTGGGGAAAAGGAAATACCACGTTGGAGCACTCTCTTCTAATCCAACAAGGAAGTGGATTTGCATGAGAGTAATTACTATTTTTTTATTTCACACTAAACACTTCAACATATGCAAAGCTTCATGATCCAAAATCCAATCTCTAATGAAAGCACATGAATCATCAAAACCTTTGACGAGCCCATCACATCAATGTTCTCCCTTTATCCATTCAAGGAACGGATTAAGAAGTCAGCCATTATTAGATAAGAGTCTTAATAAAATTCATGTTAATGCATGCATTCTTGGGGTATTACAATCGGGCCATGCATCGAGGCATCCAGTATATTTCTTGAAAATCACATCATTAGCCAGCTGCTGTGATACTTAGCCCATCCATTGAGATATCCAGTAATAGGTCTTGAAAATCATAAGTACCTAAAATCACCATGATCCATTGCTTCGTCTACCTGAGGAGAAATATATGTTTTGTTGAAAATCATACCATGAAAAAGAAAGAAATTAAATCGGTAGAAGCTTCTAATCCTCGGTTGTTACCAGCAAAGCTTCATTCGTCAACAACAAAATCTCAATCCAGAGCCCAAGAACCACCAACGGTGGAGAAAAGGTGAAGGCAGTCATAGTCGCGTGTGACGGGACAGCATCCAGGTGTGGACAATCTGCGTGCGTCAAACGACCGTATATGGCTATGATCTCCAGCACGCTGGCTCTAGCCGAATCCTCCTGAAGTTCCGCGCGCGCTGATGTGTGCCCTCATCCTCCCCTCCCGATGATGACAGGCACACTCATCAGAAAGGAGCACTCCTGTTTCAGTTGACAATTGGGGCGCAAGGACATCTCTCCTTAGCGTATGTGCAACGTAGTCTCCTCGACATACATATTCAGCCTTGATTTTTACAGCTTTGATATTTTCAGCTTAATAATGTGTTCTCAGTGTCTCCGACTCCAAATATATATCTTATATATAGCTCGTCGAAGTAGATAAAACGCATTGCCCTGTGTAGCTACTTCATCTTTATCAGCTCTCTCTCTCTCTCTAACTAAACGACTTCTCTTTCTACAGGTTTGTGAAAGAACCGTGAAATGCCATACATATATGAGAGAACTGGAAAGTGGGGATATATATATATCACTGCACCCTATTACCCTACTTAATTAAGGAACATTGATTCACCAACTGCGTGTAGACACAGGCTATGTATACCAGTCAACCTACCCAAACTTCAAGGGAATATGACTTTCAGTTGCAAGCCCGGGATTTTAGGGCCAGGTGTTCAAAAACTAAAGTATTGTCATTTTTGGCTACATAGTGTCTAGTATTTTACAAATTATAATATGCAACGGATTGCACGATGGGAGCGCTTATCCTGTCGCCCTCCTCGCATTTGCCTCCTCCCAGTGTCGTTCTCCTTCCTTCATCGCCTCTCTTCCCCCCTGCCTGCGCCTGCCCCACAATCGTGCCCTCAACAGAGAGTGCAAAGAAGCTGCCAAGGATTCCGACGAGCAGCTCGTCGGAGACCAGGAGGTCACAGGAGAGGGTGAAGAAGCCAACTTCGACGGGCTTAGAAGGGGCTTAGAAGGTTTTGAATTTAAAAGTTACTTTGTTTTTCTAAAAACTACTAGAAAGTGGTGAAGCTTGAACTCCAGCTAACACTCAAGCTAATATATTTTTTTCAGTAAAAGCCAAACTCTAACTCTATATCGCATCGTTCATTGCAAAAATAAACTTTCCAATTTAACTTGTGTGTGCCTGGTAGTTTTGGTTTAATTCAGATTTATTGCACTTAAATCACTTTTGAAATGGTTGCAAAAAACATTTGAGTAAACAACCTAGCATGGTCAGCAGCACCGAGCAGATATATTGAGTCCTTGTTTTTCTCCTAGCTGCATTTTCAGCAGCACCAATGGAATTGAACATAATGTCAAATTGGCAGAAAAATAAACCTAAGTGTGTGGATAATAAAAGAAAAAAAATAATCTTCACGTTCGTATAAGAGAACAATGAAGTAGGCGATATAAGTGTCTCTGCTGCTCCCTACGGTAGGGACCCGGCCTACATCTCTCTTTAATATATCAATGAAAAAATGAGTGAGCTACAGAGGAAGCGACCACAGAATGTAAGAAAATGGTTAAAGACATTTAATTTGCTGTGAAATGATTAAGGACAACTTTACATCAGTATAATGACGAGTCACGGTGTACATCAGTATAATGAATCTCAATTCAGAGAAATTCTTTATCCAACTTGTGTACATTGTGGAACATCAACCTCGTTCCAGTCCTCTCTGTCTTGTACTCCCAACATCTCCAACTCCAATTACATAGTTTCATAAAAAAAAAAACTCCAATTACATACTGATTGATCAAACTGCTCGTCTAATCTAAGGAATAAATAGCCAATGTCTTCCATTAGACAACTACGCACTCATCTGAATCTCTCAAAAATAACTACAAAGGCTTGTGCATGTTAGAACGGCAGCACAATGAGCTTTGGTAGTTACTACTCATTATCTAGAAAAAGCTAAATAGTGGTGACAATAACATGCTAAAGACGATGCCCATCTCATTGACTCACTGAAAAGTGACAAGCTTAACTGAGTCTCAAGGCTGACAAAAGATAGCCCCCTGTCCGCTGACTCCAAAGCCAACTGAAACCAGAGTGGCTACTAGGATCTTCGCTGTGATTTCGGAATGTACCCATATTGAGAATACCCAAATGTAAAATAATTTTATTTTGTGGATTTGTGGTGTGCTTCCCCACCTCGGTGCTCTCGAGCCTTATGTTTCATGGCATGTGGGTCTATATGGGTTACTAAACTGATGTTCTTTTTATTTGGGATCCTGATGTCTCTGATTCCTATTCTCCTTTTTTTTCCTGTCCCATGCCAAATACTCTGATTTTTCTCATGCACAAATAAAACAAAATGGAGTGTGTGAAGCAGGCAGTGTGCTATGTTATTATCTTCAAGTGTATATGAGGTTTTGACTATATATCGATGTTCTGTGGCACCTGCAAGGCTGGAAAATAAATGATTTCGCCTTGCCTGTAGAGATACACGTGACTATGCCCATGCTATGTGTCTTAACTTCATCTGAACATACACAATGGTTTGGTGTCAGAATCCTTCAACACAGTTCCTATCACGCAGAGATACACGTGACTATACATTGCTATGGGTCTCATAACCGGACTGAATGGTGCATATATGCATCGATCATTAAATAATTCACTCCATTTGACAATAAAAAAAAAATCTCAGTGAGGGCATTTGCTTTGAGGGCGCATGGTTTGTGCCAGGAAACCGTGTGTGGCACCGAGTGTTCAAGGTCGACTGAAAACCATGGCCATGGCAGTTTTATCCGTCTGAATTGGATGGAAATAGGTTACTGTTTTATCCGTCTTAGTTGGAACCCAGTTTTGGCGTTGTCGTCAGTAGGCGCCTGAACCCAAGTGAAAGTGGTTACAACTCCTTCAACCTATTCAATTCAGAGGTTCAGTTCAGACAAATTGTAATTATTTGCAGTCGAGAAGTCAAAGGCGACCTAGTTTGGGATTGGTTTAGTAGAGGCCAGTTTCAACTAGTTGGATGTAGTTGGCAACTGCCATTACAATAGGAGTTCAGTAGAGTTAAGTTCAGTTCAAACAGGTTGATTCTGTCCCAGTTGGAACTGATTGCTATAAGAGCAAATTGCCAATTTCGCTGATAAGATTGAGCACTGGATTGTTTTTACCTGGTTGACAGTAGATGCAATCAGTGCTTGAGCTTTATCCTCATCGTCATATTGTAGTAGTGTTAACTTCTGAACTGTATTACACCCTCAACACCTGTATCGTAGCCATATATTTCTTTTTATTGAAGAAATAGGAGGGATCAGAGGCTGATATCTACTGATGTATCGTAGCCATATATGTCTTTTAGCTTTGCTATAGTCCTACTTGATCACGTACTTTCAGTTGGTATTCTTTCAGGTATTATTGGTGTTATAGTTCTACTCTGTTCAATCAAAATAATGAAACTTTGGAGATATAGTTCCTCGTGGTGCTGCAGATGCGTTTGTCTTATTTAAGCATCAATTCTAGGAAAATTAACGAAAATTCTAAAATTTCGTACTTTTCGCTGGCCACCATAAAAATAAAGAATATACATACTATTCAAAATTTTAAGTCAAATTTTGCTCCGCCCGAATTCCATAATGAAATGGGCCAGACAGCCTTGCCACACTGTGTGACCATGTAGCTGCGTGCCTGCCTAGCCTCCCGCCTGCGCCATGGTAGTGCAGCCGATCGAGGTTTGTATTTAAGCATAAAGTAAATCTATGCTCATGAATCACTACTCTGCACATATTCAGAACAGACCCTTCTGCACAGCAATCTTGCAGCAAAAGGCAGAATTAAGGAGGTAGTGCTCATTTCTTGCTCTGTGGTTGTGTTTCTTTAAATTCAGTTCAATGTGCCTAACATTAGTTTGTTTAATAGGATTTCATTTAAGATTCCATTCGGAAATTTTGCAAATATATTGCAAACGTTAAAATTTGAACTCCGTGTATTTTTTTTTTTTTTTTTTTTTGGCCTTACGGACCGTTGGGAGATCCCCACAGTATGAAATTAAATTAAAATAAATAGAGAGTACAGGTTACAAGTTACTCCCTCCGTATTTGTAAAATAAATCATTTAGGATAGCGACACGGTCTTCAAAACATAAATTTGACATCTTGTTATTATAAAAATATTTATAGAAATGAGATATAGGTATACTTTTATGAAAATATTTTTAAGACAAATCTATTTATATAATTTTCACATTTACAAACTCAACAACTTAAAAGTTATTGATAATTTCTCTTCCCAATGTTTGATCCAAACCTTTTTTCAAAACGACTTTCTTTACCAATACGGAGGGAGTACAAGGTAACAAACATGAATTAACTGAATGCATCTAACCAAGAGCAAAAGGATGATCTAAGATCAGTTTTGAATCTAATAGATTACAGCAACCATTGGTTTTTGAAACTGGTAAGCCAAGTTGCTTGAGACAGCTGCATTCTCTGGAAGATCTTATCATTTCTAAGTTTCCACAATTGCCAAGCTGCTATGACTGTTGCTTCAGTGAAGAACTCAAGATTGAACTCGAGTGTATTACAACTCAAATGCACCAAATACAGAGCTCACTCATACGAAGTGTTACATGATACACACAGAACTAAGGACTTTTCTATGCTACTAATATAGCACAACCTGTTTCATTAACCATATGTTTGGTACATGGCTTAGTAATCAACATAAACAGACTAAGCCTCTGATTTAGGTTGGTGTGATTTGCTCTTTTCTCGGGCCATCTCGGAGATGTCGTAATGACGTGATTTTCAAAAAATTTGAAATCTAACTCTATTATACAGGTTATCTTCAGGAGGAGCTTAATGGCTACGTTTACGGGCCCAGCTTCTACGTCTTGAGCAAACAAAAC
Source organism: Hyparrhenia diplandra (assembly GCA_015847255.1). Classification (NCBI taxonomy): domain Eukaryota; kingdom Viridiplantae; phylum Streptophyta; class Magnoliopsida; order Poales; family Poaceae; genus Hyparrhenia; species Hyparrhenia diplandra. The sequence goes on along the minus strand of JADLZK010008524.1, from coordinate 1,418,358 downwards.
AAAGGACGCCCTCGTGGTTTTGAGCAAGCGTTTAGAGATGGTTGCTTTAGAAATTTCAAATAGAGGGCGGAAACACCTTTTTTAGTTTGTTATAATTCCTATGTCTATTTTAAAGACTTTGTTTTTCTTGCTTTTCGAACTGTATAATTGGCTGTGTATATCCATGGATGTAGGGGCTGGATTGTATTATCCATTATCTAAAAACATAGAACTAAGGACTACCATGCATTTCGCAAATCACCCAAATCCAGAGCTCAAGCATAAGCAGCTTTGTTTTGGTTGCCCGATACCTCCAATTCTATATTGGCCATACGTTCATACCACTCATCGAATGAATATGGTTGCTTTTGGTTTCCGCATTTGTCTTATGCAAGTACTACCATGCAAATGTGCGTGTTCTTGCCCTTGCAGTATGGAACTGCTACTACAAAACAATGACCTCTAGATATTGCTACCCATATTATTTATAGGAGTTTGAGGCAATGTGCTCCTCTTTGCAATACTTTATAAACCAGCTACACTTCGTACTCTACTCATCATGGCCCTAGGGGCAAACTCTGCTCGCTAATATGAATCATCTCATGAATATGTCAGTCAAGTCGGCGTTACTTCATGTTTTTGTTAAAAATACAGTTTATAACATTTAAATAGTCTGAAAATTTTAATTTTCAATAATCACATATCCAAATATGTTATATCTCCCCGATTAGAGTAAAATAGAGAGTGCATTGTTCTGTAATGAAACAATAAAAAAACATAATTTTATACTCTCTAGTCCAGTGATCCAGTGTCTAGTATGCATTTGTTGCATCTAAGCATGGCATTGCACATCAAGCACAATGTTCACTTACACTAGCACAATTATTTGGCTAAGTATTTTTTAGCTCACAAAGTAGCACAAAATTTATTTTTGTTGGATGCTGAAATTCATAAAACTAGTTAACTTCTGCCAATCAAATTAACAAATTAAAGAGATTTACGATTGGTCCCTCACCAAAGCTAGTGGGACCATCCATGTATATGATGTGGCTCATTAGTATGCTAATATTCTAGCTCTTATCTCATTGATCTGGTTCTGTTACTAATACAAAATAGAAACATGAACGAGGAAGCTTGCTGTATTCTATTCAAGTATATATGACGATGTCATATGTATATTGTTTTTCCATGGAAACCTTTATAATGATTGATTTCACCTACGGCCAGCAGAGGAACATGTTACTATGCATTTGCATTTGTTGTCTCAATTCAGACAGGCAAAATTGCAAATTATACAACGAATTCATCATAAACAGTGGTTAATACTTTGTGTCACCCCACAGGATACAACCATGCTCATGGCTTAGGGCACAGCTGGGGAGCACTCATTGAAGAAGCATTGCTCATTACCGTAGATCAGCTGACCAGCGTCGATTTGAGACCACCCATTCCTGCCAGATTTTTGAACCGGCACAACCCAACCAGCGGTGGTGATGGGGGTTTGCCATCAGTGTCGGTTATCAATCGGCAGTGTTGTAGAAGTTCATGCTAGTTCAAGTCTCCAACCGGCAGTGTTCATTCAAGCTAGCACTGTTGGTTTGTGACTCAAACCGGCACTGTTGTTTGATAGCATGAGGTTTGGGAACTTCTTATGTCTCATAATTGGATCTTCACTTATTTCTTTTTCCGGATGTCTCCCATTCCAAATCGATCATGCTGCCTTTATCCTTCTAGCGAAAATTAGTGGTGTCCATATATGTCTACTATCACCAAAATGAGCTGTGTTGGTAACCTGTTGGGAATGAGCCGATGTGCCATGTATATATAAGAGAATGAATAAGTAGGCGATATACAAGTGTCTCTGCTCCCAACCTCTATCTTTAATACACGTACAATTAATGAAGAGAAATTAGTGAGCAAGAGAGAAAGCAACCATGTATGCATATAAGAACTCTGTTATGCGTGGGTTGCCAAATAATTTTCACAAAAATGATTTAAAAAGTCTTGCATCAGTAGAATGAAGGATCACTGTGTTCTAGTTTTTTAATTGCAGCTGACTCCATCTAATTCGTGCAGGCTCTCAGTTTCTGAATCAGTGCACAAAATATCCATCTAAAACCTATAAACTACCATGTGCAAGCACGGCAGGAGGATAACCTGCATTTGCATTTGCAAATTCACAACCACTCTCTGGCTCTGGCAGCCATGCTTTATACTTCTCCATTAGAAGAGCCGTCTTCAGTTGTTCAACTTTGAACCATTCAACTTTATTTTGTGTTCCCAGTGACTCCAATTCCAAATATATATTCGTCTTTCAGCTTGTCCAAGTAGGTAATATAGTGCCTGTATGTAGGTACCCTCATTGTTTTTATCTCCTCTCACTAAACAAACTCCCTTTCTAAAAGCCTTAGAAATGAGCTGTGAAATGTCATGCTTATATAAGAGGAACTGTGCGAGTGTGTGTGTGTGTGTGTGTGTGTGTGTGTGTGTGTGGGGGGGCGCGGGGGCGCGGGGGTGTGGTGGGGTGTGAAGGTTTGTATATAACTTCTTCTTACAAACCTTGGATCCATGGTTAGAGAACGATAGTCCATGTACTGCATGTGGAGTCGCACTGTCCTATATTAACCCACCAATCTATGCTCTATGGGCTACTAGCTCTGGTTTTCCTCCAAAGTAACCAAGTATTTTCTAAGAAAATGTAATCTCTCTTCAAAAATGTTTCTCAGTAGACAATTTCTCCTCTTTTTTTTTGGGAAATGGATACAGAGACCAAATGCTCAGAGTGCCTCTGCATATTTGATTTAGTTGTACATACGAGAGATTAAAAATCAACCAATAATTAGATATAAAATGGGGGATACACAACTGCCTTACAAGTTTCACTACTCTTTACACTGAATTCGAGGGAGACTCCGTAAACTCAATAGGTATCTAAAAACAATTGTGACTGCCATGTTTTTAATTCATTCAAACTCTATGTTGGCTTTCAAATCTAGAAACTTCGGCAGGATCCGAAAGGAGCTGCATAAAGCAACGTTTTGTTAATATATGTGGTTAGTTCAAAACCAGCTCCAACTAGCTTCTTCTAGGTACATGTGTATTTCGTTTTGGTTTGATCATTGGCTCCCTGAATGTCCCCCACCCCCCATGTTACTCATTGTGCTGTTTCCTCTCATACGGTCATACCACTAGGCCTATTGTCTCTGTTCAGGATGTTTCCCAAGCAGGTTGATTTGCGTCTTCGGTCTCGGCTAACTAATGCTGCTACAGGCCAGCTAGCATACCTTCTTTTGTGCTTGCAGGGGATCAATCTTCATGAAAAAGCTGACGATCAGTGCCGCTTGAAGTTAACCAGCAAAGTGTTCACTACTGAGGCAGCGTATGCAGCACTAGATAACCAGTTAGACTCACTTGATCCTAATGGATTGGAGCACACGCGTTCTGACTAAGCTAAGTCAAGATTTTTCTTGGCTCTTCTTCAAAGACAGATTGAGCAGGCGCGCTAACCAATTTGCTAAGCTTGTTTTGGATGACGATATTTGGTAACGGTGCTCCAATTACGTCGAACATATCGTTGCCATATCTTTTTTTGGCTGCAGTTCGAGTAGCGAGCCTTGGCAGAAGCTTCATGAAGTCTGGGTGGGCTGACTGACGATGAAGTCTGGGCTGGATGTGCCCTCCCTCACTTAGATGCTAACCTATGGCGGTTTGTGCTCCTTGCTTCGCTGTTGCATGTCTGGGATGCCAGGACAACAGAGGTCTTCAAGAACTAACCCTCATTAAGGTGCAACATAATTCGTGCAGGCTACGACCATCTAATTCGTGCAGGCTTTCAGTTTCTGAATTAGTACACATAATATTCATCTAAAACCTATAAACTACCATGTGCAAGCACGGCAGGAGGATAACCTGCATTTGCATTCAAGTAGATGAAGACTGCTACTGCTCGTGGCCATGGCCAAGAACTGCATTTGCATTCAACTGGCAGAAGAGCACACAGGTCTATTTTGGTTCATGTGCCATGCCTGCCACATCGTGCTGCATCCGACATGTAAGGGGCTCAAGTCGCCTTTGTTAAAGACCAGTGCCAGTGTGAGCTCGTACACCCCAAGTTAAAAGCACACAACCAGCAGGAGGCGTGATCATGCTGTAACTGTAAGCAAATGAAACGAAGACACACCAAGCGCTCAAAAATTTATTAATTCTGTTGCGCCAACGACATATACTAGACACGTACTGTCAAAGTCGAAGAAAGCGAAGTTCCTCTTCCACCTTAAGGTCAAGGACGATTAAATTGATGAACAAAAAGAAGTGAGCAGAGACTTTCAATTAAATTGATGAGGACCAAAAACAAACCCAGTGTCATATATGGAAAAATTTACTTGTTTCAATCATACAAGGAACCAAGTCATCTATTGAGTGTAAAAAGGCTGAATTTTCTCCATCTCTGTGGGTGCCATATAGGCACATGTGTGACCTAGGTCTATCAGTCTGTGTACCTATGACACAAAATCTGGAGGTTCTGTAGATTGCAGAAACAGAGTGCAACACTTGCTGTGGATATGTTGTGCACCGTAATTGAGTTGACCAGCCATGCATCTTCATTCCTTATTGGTTCTTGTTTGTTCGCTTCTTGTTCCCAGTGTCTCCAATTCCAAATAGATCTTACTGCTTTTCGATGTATCGAAAATTAGTGGTGCCATGCATGCCTATTGTCAGCGAACAAATTATGTTGGTATGCGGCTGAGAATGAGACATGAAGGCATGAAGTGCCATGTATATATAAGAGAATGAAGTAGTCTATATGTATGTGTTTCTGCTGCCTACCTCACCCTTATTTAATAGACAATTATTGAATCATGATGCAGTAACAGCATGCTTGAGACACAATACACTCATGGGCGGACCCAACAGTATTCAATGTAATTGACTGCAGTAACCAAATTTGTAAGCAAAAAAATCCATATATACAGTGTATACTTGCATCATGATTCACTGCCGCCGCCGCCTGATCCAGGCGACTGCCGCCGTCCGTGCCGCTGCCGGCCCCTTGAACCGCCGCGCTGCCGTGCCATGGCCAAGACCGCCATCGGCCCCACCCATGGATCCGGCGAGGAGAGAGATGGGGGCATGAGGGAGAAGGAGAGAGTGAGGTTGAGACCGAGATGGGGAGGCTGCAGCTTCAAGAGGGAGAGGAGATGTGGGGCGCGGGGATGCGGCCGAGTGGTGGAAGGGTTGGGGAGGGTTGAAACCCTAGTAACTGTATATATAGTCAGGGTCAGATTTCGGACTGGTTTGGTCCTTTTCTTTTGGCTAGTGGGCTTCTATTTTTGTGGCCACTTATATACAACCGATCACGGTTACCGTGGTAGTTTTCTAAAAAATCACCACGGTTAATAAAATGGAATTTCTTATAAATGATTTATTGTAGTAGTGCAAGTTACAAACACACACAACCAAGGAGGCATGATCATCTTGTAAGCAAAACAAAATAAATCAAAACAAAGGCAGGCTAAGCACTCAAGTGTTGTTATTAGTTCTGGCACGCCATAGACGTGAAGGAGACAAACACTGAAAGCAAAAACATGTGAAGTTCTTCATTCACATATAGATCAAGGTCTATTCTATTCACTTTTGTTGCACCAAACTACTGCTGGGTGTGGGTACGCCTCTGCTTGCCCAGGCTGGTGGTAATTCAATGCCCCAAGGGCCACTACCACGCAGCTTCGTCGATCTGACATGGAGACTCCTCCTTGATTTAACCAGCAGTGCATCTTCATTAATCTTATTCCCGGTGTCTCCAGATCCAAATAGATTTTATTGCTTTTCCATGTGTAACGCTCAAATTAGAGGTGGCCATATGGCACTGAGGATGAGCCATGAAGTTCCATGTATATATAAGAGAGTGAGATCAGAGCAAGTACGCTATATGTGTCTCTGCTTTCTACTTCTCGCATTAATAGAAAATTAATGAATGATGATTCACCAACAGCATGCACCACCAACCTATACTCTATATCTATCTAGCTAATAAATTAAAGGAAAGTTTGGTAGCGTTCTTGCTCCTTTAAAAATTACGGAGTAGTTTGGCACTAGCTTCTTTCAAAATAGACTGTCTCATGTTTTGAGGAACTGATGGAAGTAGGAAGATGACAAATGTTCGTAGTACCCTTGCATATTTATCTTGGTTATTCACTTTAGAAGTGAGAGATCAACGATATATAAGTAAGGATAGAACAAATGTAAGGATAGAACAAGGTTGCAATCTTCTATTCATTCAGGAATCACCATACCCCTTTGGCTAAAAAAACATATAAACAATCGTGGAATCTGTTTGAATGTAAACTCAAAAGCTTGGCAACAGCCTTGGCTAGCACTTGGCCTTTGTGGAGCAGCCAGTGGTCTGATACAAGAGCTTGGGGCTATCGGTAGTGTTGTGTGAAGAGAAGCGCTGAGGCAATTGAGAGAGAGACGACAGGTCCAAGAAAAATCAACCTAGTCAGTGGCAATTATCCCTAACTTCTACTAATTAAGAAACATGCTTGACACACTATGAGGTTGCGAGAGGCTTCTAACCGCGAGTTAGTATGCTAGATTCTCCTATCAAGGGCGACATGTGCCTGAACTTCATCACAGACGAGGAATTTGTGCATCCGTGACCACACCAGAGACACAGTTTCTCCGGTCTCTAAATTCAATCATCACCCATGGGGATTTCCAGGTCTGTAATGTTGGTCATTAGAGGAAGGCATAGCCAACACCCATATTTGCCGTGAGTCAGCAGAGATGTCAGTTTGCTTACAGTGTATCCGATGTCGGTCACCAGAGACACATTTTGGCTACACTCATATCTCATATTATCAGAGACATGGGTTTTACCACAAATGACTACAATGATGAATTATAAAAAATAAAAATCTCAATCCAACTTGGCCATAAATATTTCAATGCGCATAGAGTTTTATATATAGCCCACCCATGGCCAACAAGTTAGCAGCTGGAAGGCTTAGATAAGTAACAAACTAACTTGCAGTACTTAAACATCTTTTTAAAAAATAAATACTATAACTACTATGTGTTTCTTCTATACACACCAATATTTTCTTCCCTTAACTCACCAAATAAATGTTCATGGGGTTACAAAATAGAGAAACTATACCCCGCAGATTTGTAGCATTGTATTTGTTTATGATGGAAGATGCATTGCTGACGGAATTGTGTTACATTGTATATTTTAACGGGCCTTGCATCGTGACATCCAGTATGTTTCCTGAAAATCACATCATTAAGTAGCCAGCTGCTGTCTAGTCCATCCATTGAGATATCCAGTAATATGTCTTGAAAATTATAAGTACACCACGATCCATTAATTCGTCTCCAGTATGAGAAATATATGTTTTCTTGAAAATCATACCATGAAAAAAAGAAAGAAATTAAATCGGTAGTAGTTTCGAATCCTCCATTGTTTCCAACTAAGCTTCTTTCCTCAACAACAGAATCTCTATCCAGAGCCAATGAACACCCCGTGGCGGAAAAGTCGCATGGTGATGGGACAGCGTCCACGTGCGGACGATATGCGTGTGCCAAATGACGGTATGTGGCCATGATCTCCGGCTGCTAGCTCTGGCCAAATCCTCCTGCAGTCCCCACGCTGATGTGGGCCCTCATCCTCCGCTCCCGATGAACACATCAGAACACCGGAGCACTGCTGTTTCAGGAACACCTGGAGCGCAAGGATATCTGATATCTCTCCTTCCAGCGTATCTGCATTGCAGGCTCCTCGCCATGCACATTGAGCTTTGATTTCTTCAGCTTTATAATGTGTTCCCAGTGTCTCCGATTCCAAATATAGATCTTATATATATAGTTTGTCCAAATAGCTAAGCGCAGTGCCGTGTCGCTACTTCATCTTTATCAGCTTTCCCTCACGAAATGACTTCTATTTCTACAGGGTTGTGTAAGAGCCCTGAAATGCCATACATATATGATAGAGCTAGAAAGTGGGGATATATATATGACTGCGCCGTATTACCCTCCTTAATTCGAGAACTTTGATTCACCAACTGCGTGTAGACACAGGCTACGTATACCAGTCCACCAACCCAGACTTGAAGGGAATATGGCTTTTGGTAGCAGGCCCAGGATTTCTGGGCCAGCTATTCAAAAACTAAAGTCATTTTTTTGGCTGCATAATGTCTAGTATTTCAGAAACTCTAATAAGCAACGGGTTGCATGATGGGAGCACTTATCGCGTCGCCCTCCTCACACGTGCCTCCTCCCCGCGTCGTTCTCCTTGCTCTGACGCCTCTCTTCCTCCTGCCTGCGCCTGTCCCACACGTGCCCTCGCCAGAGTGTGAGAAGAAGCTGCCTTGGTTTCCGACGAGGAGCTAGTCGGAGACAAGGAGGTCTCAGGAGAGGGAGAAGAAGCCAACTGCAGCAGGCTTAGAAGGGGCTTAGAAGCTTTTGAATTTAAAAGTTACTTTGATTTTTCTAAAGCAACTAGAAAGTAGTGAATCTTGAACTCGAGTTAACACTCAAATTCAACTTAAGGTAAATATATCTCTATTTTCCTGTGAAAGCCCCCTAACTCTATATTGCATCGTCCATTCCAAAAATAAAGTTTCCAATTTAACATGTGTGTGCTCTAATGTCAGCAACGTGTGCCTGGTTGTTATGGTTTAATTTGAATTTATTGGACTTAAATCACTTTAAAACCATTTGAGTAAAGAACCTTTCCTATGATTCTAGTGAACACACTGAGCAGCTATGTTGGGTCCTTGTTTTTCTCTGTATTTCTAGAAAAATTATATTTTTTCTGTTGTCCTTATTGTGTTTTTTTAATAACCAAGAAAGAAAATTTATATTCTTTCTGTTGTCTCCAAAAATAAGAAAAGAAAAATTTTTAGACAAATTGTATTCCAGTTTCTAGCAATGACGGATGGAGTATTACGTTAAGAAAAATCAATGCAATGCGTATACATTTGTTAGTTACACTGATGTGGCATGCGTCCTCAATTCCCCTGCTCGCCAGTGCTTGACATGCCCCTGTACCTATGCCACCAAAGCTTGACATGCCCCTGCTTGCCACTAGTGAACACATTCATGTGTATAACGAGACTGTAGACCACATAGATACAGTAAGCAGTTTGCACACCGCATCAATTAGATACCCTGCTGTTACCAGGAGATCTGCCATGCACGCTCCTCCTTATGTTGAGCTTCTGCGCATCTTCAATGGCGCTTCTTTCCACTCTGTTCATTTCAGCTTGTTCCGGGTGTCTCTCATTCCAAATAGATCTTACTGCTTTTCCATGTTGTTAAAATTAGTGCCTGTTATCATCAAAATGAATCGAGGCCAAAGATAAAGCCCAAACAGGACTTAGTGTTCAGTTGGCAGCAAGCTAGCAAGTAGGGTGGCAGCAGGGCACCATGTTCTCTCCTTCAGTTTTCTCTCGGTTGTTCGCTTGCTAACCTTAAGTCAATGTCGATATTACTGACATCTATTCTCAGCTTGGGCATTGTTTGTCAAATATGACATTGTTGAGCTCACATTCGATGCTCTTTCATCCATTAAAGTGTGTCTTAGATGCTATTGCTGGTTGTCCTTATTCTTGGGAGCGCCACATGCTCACCTGGATCTAGTCAGATCTGTAATGATTTGGCATCAAAGTACTCCTATGGTTGGACCCAAGAATCTATTAGAGCATTGTATGAACACTGTGGTAGAGACCAAACTCTTGGCACATCCCATTTCTATGTATTTGTGGCATGGTCCACGCAGCACAGTGTTTCTCATTGCACTTCACATATGAGAAAGGACGAGGGAGTAAGCTGCGGGTATAATAAGCAATTGAAGCACTAGAAGCTCAATGAGGCTCCATTTTATATATCAACACCGATGAGGAGGTATGGGTACCGCCCTACTGGACATTAATTAATATGATGTACTATATTTAGCTGAAGAGCAACTGCCTTTTTGTGTGACTTACGGCCTTGAGTGGTTGGCACCTCAGCTGTACATTCACTGCCGGACTACACGTATTACATATAATTGAGACTTGAGAGCCATCACCCTCGGTTGGCTCACTATGGATCTTTGATGTTTTCAATCTTGCCTCTCTCGACACTGACATAGCACAAGTGCCTCCGGCCTTCTCCTTGACACGATTCAATCTTCATACAACGGAACTCTATGGACGTTTAGGTCGTGTGTGTATGCATTTATGATGATGGACATAGACCCCATATATGTTGGCAGTTTAGTGGGCCTGAAATGGATACAGATGACAACCCCATGTATGTTACCGAGGGAAATACAAGAACTAAAGTAACGTACATGCATGCATGAACAGATTTTCTCGGACCTCTTGCATTTTTGTTTTCTTCTAGACTCTTAAAGATGTTATTTTTATTGTTCGTTTTACCTTCAAACCATGCGGGTTGAAGAGGATTGACGAGGATATTTAATCCACTACAATTCAAAATCCCACTCAATCCCCACTAATCCTCTCCAATCTCACCGTGGATAGATGTCACACCCCGATTTATCAACAAACCAGAGTACTATCTATATGTGTGCCCAGGAAGTCAAATCACACATATAGCGACAAAATTGGAAAATATCAAGAGACAATGCTTTAATATAACGAACAATAATAGAAATACATACTTATCAGAGTAGCGGAAAATGTAGATTCTAATCTTCAAGCGAAGCCTCCAGAGCCACAAGGACGGTTGACTGGGGGTACACATGCCTAGATCTTCTCAGCAAACTCTCTAGCTCCGTCTTCTGGTACCCGTCCGGGATTTTCCAAATAATGAAAAGTAAAGCAAGCGTGAGTACATTTCATACTCAACAAGCATAACATGGGGTTATGAAGCTCAAAAGGCCGACAAATCGGGCTTCTTTGCGTTTAGCACTTTTAGTAAGTCAAGTTTTAGCATTTTATATCATCAAGTTCTGCTTAAGCCCCTTATCCCACATGATCATAAACATGAGTATCATCATCTTGCCATCATTGCCATCACAATTAACCATTCTCATCATCATATCCATCTCTGTCCTTCGTCATCATAGTAACCAGCTATTCTGTGAGTTTTCCGGGCTGCTCGTGACCGTGAGCACGGCTGATATATCAGTTTGATCAAACTCTGCGCAGAGGTGTACACTTTCACTGTGAGCCGTGAATTGCCCTTTCGCCCAAGGCCCGTCGACCTCTTAACCCACTACCAAGGTAGGTCGGCAGGGTTCACTATGAAGCCTTTCACAGTTCCGTCTAACAAGTTAGGGCCGCTAGGTTTCCTCGGCAGGCAGATATAGAGAACCCTCTTTCACATGGCACACTCCCTCAAGGCTATACACATATGAACAGAAGCATTACTATACCCAAAGTGTCAAGGCTCTTGGCGCCCTCTAAGGGTAACCTCTAACAAGCTAGACAAGATCCCAGGGCACCGAGCTAAAACCAGAGCCATGTAGCCCTCACGGCTGCTTTGTCAATCCCAAATTTTGCCCTACGAGATAAGTCCTTATGGAGGGCCAAGAGCACCATTGCTCACTTGCCCTATAGTTCGAGTTGTCTTTACCATTCTTTATCACCATTCTCATATCCATAGTCATTAGCTCATGTTCATTTATGTTGAGCACTAGCAAACTACCCACAATACAAGTATCCCACAGGTGTCAAGGAACAAGGTATCAAATTACTAGGATGACCTTAGGGGTAGCAAATTAAGACACATGCAATATGAATTGTAATTAAAGGTGTATAGGACAACAAGGATGATCCCATGCTATACTTGCCTTAACTTAGATCCTTCTTCAAGTCCAAACCTTCAAAGTAGCTCCTTCTTGATCATCAACTCCTTCTGGATCACCAGTGTAACGCTCACCGACTAATTGATCAATAAGGCAACAACACACATTCCAAGTGCATTCATACAAGACAAACATAGCTAATATTAGAACAATACACCAACAGAGGAAAAACAAGATAAAAGGTTCATAAGAAGGATCTACGTCTTGCTACGAACACATAGACATGAAAATCACCGAAAAACGGATTTTAAACGTGCGAGATATGATAAAAACAAGGTTTCTAAAGAGGGGTAAACAACTAAGTCTAAACTCGAAATTTAAAGGTTGCAAAACTACTGAACAACATGACTATCACATAGATAATTTCGCTACGATTCTAACGCAAGTTGAACGGGTTAAATTGGAGTTAAAATGAGCATTTTATAAGCGTTTGAATACAGTGGCAATTTGGTAAATAGACTGAACTTAATTTTTAGAATTAAATTAAATCAGAAATCAGATTTTGTATCGGCCAGGGACTAGAATCGTGATTTCTAGGAAACTGAGGGGCTCTTAATGCAAAACGCAAGGCGAAGGGGCATCAAGGGCTGTGGATCGTTGGATTAGGCATCAGTGGCTCGGATTTAAAGAAAGAGAGGGAGAGGGGTCAACCGGCCGGCCACAGAGTCGGGCTCGGCGGCGCCGCCCCAGACCACGGCGGAGCATCGCCGGCGTGCGAGCAAATCGGCCCAAGGGGCCACGGTTTCGCCAATTAAAGGCACGGGGGGCGAGAGGGGATCAAGTCGAGTTCTTCCCGGAGCACGGAGCGCGCGGGGAAGGACTCGCGCGGCCTCTGCCATGGCCGGCGGCGGGTCAAGCTCGCCGGCGATCGGCGGAACAGGTGCTCGGGTACACAATTCGATAAAGTAATGGCATGGGGATGGATAGGAGGTCAAGGCGATTCTCACCACGTGACGAATCGGACCGCGACGGCACGAGGACGACGAACGACTTGCCACGGCGGACGGCGGAGTCCTGGCAGCGCACGCGATTGCTGCGAAATTGAGGACGACGGGCGAGTGAGAGGCAATTAGACAAGAGAAAGGCTTCGGGGGATAGCTTACGGTGGAAAGGATGTTCGATGGCGGTCGAATCGCGTCGGAGAGGAGTGGAACGCCGACGACGAACGCGGCGGCATCGGCGGCTGCTCGGCGGACGCGAGCGCACGGGTTTCTGTGTGTGCCTGAGCGAGGGCGAGTGGAGCAACGGGATTGCTTCTCCTTTAACGGGGCCAGGCGAGGAGGAGGACGCTCCGCGACGCGGAGGCATGGGCGCAGCGCTGCGGCGGTTTTCGGCGGAGGCGCGCGCTGCGGCGGTTGCTTGAGCACGCGCGGGCGAGAGCAGAGCGAGGAAGACAGGGCAGCAGGGGCGGTTTCCGTTTCCTTCTGTGGAGGCCGAGCGCGGGGACGCGCTCCCATGACGCGGCGTGGCGCGGGTGATGCAGTTGCCGGGCGTGTGCGAGCGCTGCACGGGAGAGAACAGAGGAGAGGAAGGAGACGATGCGGTTTCCTTGGCTGCTGATGGTCCGGCCCATTAGCGAACATGGCAGGGGAAGGGAGAGAGGCAAGGCAGGCTGCTCGGGCCGAAATAGAGAAGGAAGAAATGGAGAAAAGAAATTCCTTTTCTTTTTTTTCTAAACTGATTTTCCAAGGCATTTTCAAAACCAAACATCACAATAAAATACACGTTGCAGCATGAATGCATCAATAATGTTTCTAAGCCTAGGATAAATTTTAATTCCCTGAAAAATATTATTTCTCTTATATTTCATGAGCACAAAAATATTCAAGTAAATCAATTTAACTCTATTTTCAAAAGAGCAAAATTTTGGGGTGTTACAATAGAGGATGAAACGAACACACCCTAATGCAATAAAACATACTAATCGTTCCCAGTACGATATCAAGGTACCCACAAAGCAAGGAAGAACGAATTATTACAGTATTACTGCAGCCGTGACTAGATCATTGGAATCTACGAGCACAGCTGAACATTTGCCCATGCTCTGCAAACAAATTAATGGGCCCACATGGCGAGTTTTTGAAACCACACAAGATTGGATAATATAAGATGCGCATACTACATACTATTAATACAAAATATATTTTCAGAGAAAAATATGTACTTCTGTAGAAAAAATGTGTCTTTAAACCATAGAGCTTGATATGATTTAAGTGCCTTCATGTTTACCAACGATAAATTTGGAAAAGATGTAGAGAGTTACCTAAAAGGAAAGAAAAATCTTACAACTTTTTTGAACTCACTAAACTAGATGTAACATTTCTGTCATGAGGCCATCCATATTTCAATAACATATCTACATTTCTGTCATGTGAAATCAGTTTAATTAATATATGGTTGCGCTGCCAAACACATTAGAACTTCCCCTATTGCGTCTACCAACACTGATGTCGTATGCACGCGTTGTCAATGCCTAGGTCTATCGACAATGTCCCTTTTGCTATGCCACCAAAGCTATATAAGCCTGCTCGCCACCAGAAATGGAGAGCAACTTGATGAGAATCTGGGGTGCACGCTCCTCCGTGTGTTCAGCTTTTCTGCATCTTCAATCGTGCTTCTTTCCACCCTCTTCGTTTCTTGTTCCGGCTGTCTCCCATTCCAAATAGATCTTACGGCTTTTTCATATATGCCTGTTATGACCAAAACGAATTGTGTTGGTACCATGCTGGGAATGAGCCATGAAGCGCCCGGCCTCTGTATATATAAGAAAACCAATGAAGTAGACGATATGTGTCTTTGCTGCTTCCTACGGTAGGGATCCGGCCTACATCTCTCTTTAACAGGCAATCAATGAAGAACTGAGTGAGCTATACAGAGCAAGCAATCATACAACATAATCAGACCGTAAGAAAATGGGTTGTATATATATATATATGTACACTGCTCCCCATCTCTACTCATATATGAATGATCGATAGGGCGGATCCAGATCACCAAATTGATTGTCGGGGAGGGACCCTCGCCGGGGACCCCCAGTAGCTCCCCGGGCCCAAGACGCAACAACCCCGCAGCATGGGGGCGGCGAACCGACGAGGGCAACGCCCCGCAGCCGCGGGGGCGGCGGTCTCAGATGGCACCCCAGCGCTGGGGCGGCAGGCTCAGGGTGACACCCCCCCCACAGCGCTGGGTGGGTGGCGAGCTCAGGGCGACACGCAGCGCGGGGTGGCGAAGCTTAGGATGACACCCAGCGCTGGGGGGCGGCCCCGAGAAGAACACCCCGAGGGAAGAGGGGCGGCGCACTGAACGACACCCTCGCTGCCAAGACGACACGCCCGCGGCGAGGAAGGGCCAAGTCGAGCGGCAGCGCCGAGGAAACCCTAGGAGCGCCTTAGCGTTGCCCTGTCTTGTACTTTTACTTATTTACCCCAAGCAGGAATGTGCCATTTTGCCCCTGAGCGGGCCCTAGCCGTAAGTGGCAATGGTACTTTGTCCTGATATGTAACTACAGCTATAACCGACCGGACGCCTATAAATACGTGGAGACAAGACGTATGAGGGGGACGGTTGGTGGGAACTTTTATAACCTATCAATCAGAAAGTTATTCTCTCGGGATTCGCTCATTTGTCCACGCCACGCCCCTGAGGACCCAGCTCGTGGGCCCGGCATCACTCACGCGTTTACTCCTGTGGAAGCCCTCGCCCCCCTCCCGCTACCCCCGTAGCGAAGGTTAGAGGGGCAGGCGCGCCCCCACATTGATTACCCAGAAGCCTGTAGCTCCACCAAAATAACTAAGCCCTTTCTAAAATAAGAATCACATTGACAAAAAATTGTTTTTGCGAGATGATTTCTCCTAACTTTTCATGAATGGATAGAAGAGGACAACTGTTCAAGTGACTCCACATGCATATTTGACTTCGTTCTACATATCAGACAATGATCAACTAAATACTTAGTTGCTAATAGCAGAGATTATTGGGGTGCAACCTTCTACTCCCTCCATGGGATTCGAGAAACTCAGTGAATTTTGGAGACTTGAATTTTGTAAACTTCCACTTTCAGCTCAAGAATGAGCATGGGAGGAGCTGCCAGGAATCATTTTTCTTTTGCTCTATCTGACTAGTTCGAAGCCAGTTCCTGCTCCCAGTTGCTCATGTATGTCGCCATTTTTCATCTTCCCATTTTGTGCACATTATTTTCAGTTGCGATCTATAGATATACAACACTAATAGGCCAGTGACACAATTGACCATGCTACCACATGGCCACGTTTGCAACTTTTGGTGCAAGTGGGAAAGACAGATTTTCACTGTATGGTAGACGATGAGCATGTTGCATGTGTTTCAAATTCTATGGACTTCTGACGGAGTGGAGAGGAGGCCCGTAGAAGCCGAAGGCCGGGCCGGAGCGAAGCGGATTCATCTCATTCTCTTGTAAGTAGCGCATCGGCGTTGTAACCCGACTCTTAATAATAGTGAGGAGTGTTTGCTAGCTAGCGCTCATGGGTTTTTTACTCTCCCGCATTGGGAGGGTTTTCACGTTAAATATTGTGTGTCTCTATGGTTTGGTCTTGTTTACTTCATCGTTTAATCATCCCTGATTACAACAGAGGATACCTCGAGCAACAAACACTTTGTGTGTTCCACCATGCATGTTATGGTACACCATGCTTTGCACAGGCTAAAGATGACCCATTACAGGGTGAATGGGCATACTCGAGCAACGAACACGCACAAGCTAAAGTCATAATCATATACTAAGTCAAAGGCGACTTAGTTTGGGATTGATTTATACCTGTAGTAATTATTTGCGATCAACAAGTCAAAGGCGACTTAGTTTGGGATTGATTTAGTAGAGGCCAGTTTCAACTAGTTGAAACTTGAAAGTAATTGCAGTCAATTGCCATTACCATAGGAGTTCATTAGAGTTTGGTTCAGTTGAAACTGATTGAGTCTGTCCCAGTTGGAACTGATTTGTAACTAGAGGTAATTGCCAGTTTAGTTGAAATGATTGAGCACTGGTTGGGTTTGACCTGGTTGATACTAGATACAATCAGTGCTTGAGCTTTGTCCTCATCATATCCAACACCTGATGTATCGTAGCCGTATATGTCTTTTTTTTTTAAGAAACAAGAGGGATCAGGGGCTGATCCCTACTGATGTATAGTAGCCGTATATGTCTTTTAGCTTCCCTATAGTCCTATTTGATACATACTATCAGTTGGTAGTCTTAGTTGTGTGCGTGCAATCATAGAAACCAGAGTATTCTTTCAGGTATTATGGGTGTGATAGTTCTACTCTGTTCAATCAAAATAATGAAACTTTGGAGATATAGTGCCTTGTGGTGCTGCTAACGTGTTTGTCTTATTTAAGCATCAACCCCAGCAAAAATTAACGAAAATTCTGAAATTTCATATTTTTTGCTGGCTGCGGTTAGAAGTCCACACCGTATTCCACGTATCGCAATTAGAAGTCCACAACGTATTCCACGTATCGCAATTAGAAGTCCACAACGTATTCCATGTATCGCAATTAAAGAGGTGTCTATGAGTGCCCGAGGAACAAACACCAATTGAAACAGTAGACCTACAACCAGACTTATAGTACCACGAGAGACCGGTTACAGACTGGTTTTGAAATAACGAGTCAGAGACCGGATGTGGGAGGCACGCATATGGTAGGATCACAGGACCTCGGTTGGCACTTGATATTCAGTGGTGCCTATGATTGTGCCCACATAATGACATGTCCTACTACTATGTACAGAAGCAGCGAAAGGGGGCAGTCCTCTTACACATGCACTGCTTCTGCATGTAGCTAAAAATTACTGGTGCCTATCTCTCACCAAACAAATTTTGTCTGTATGGGACCGAGAATGAGCCATATGAAGCACCATGTATATATAATATTAAGATCCTCAAAAAATTGTATATAGAAAATAATCGAACCATTTTTCTCGAATGCACGGGAGAGCTACGCATCACTGTAGGATGGGCCCCTTACATGATCACCACCGCTTAACTCCAGGCCAAGCCATGAGGAGTTGAATGAAATAAAATATTTTGCAATGAAAAAACCAAAAGGATGGGGCCTGACCAAAAACAACCTATGACGAAATAGAATTAACTAGCTCAAACCGTAACCTAGACCGAGAGCCCATTGGTCTCATGCATCCACGAGACACCACATCTCCTACTCCTTTAACTTTGAAAGTCAGCATGACGTAGAAATCCTCAGTGTCTTGTGCAGCAGCTTGATCCAATTTCTAATGTAGCTGGCTCATAACCACAGAACAAAACTTAATGGAAGAGTTGGAGCACGCAGCTCAGAAGCATGGATCTTTGAGATGCAGCGCGGATTGTTTCAGGACACACGTCACTGATCTGGATAGCATCGGCACTGCTAGGAAAATGCTGCTCTCCCATCTCCTTATTATCTCCCTTCTCTTGTCTGCGTCACCAAAATTCCTATCATCAGCTGGGTGATAGCTTCCAAGTGCCTACCATGCCTAGTGTGTATCTCCTTACTCCGATCGTGAGAGCAACTGCTCTAGTTCCTGTTGGCCTCATGTGCACTGTATAGCCTATTTCTGCTTGAGCTTTCTGTTTGCCCTCAGCTGCGTGACTATGCCCAACATATATATATTCACAGAACTAGTGGAAGGTACGTAGTTGTACTCACAAATTTGTGGCTAGGTGTTGTCACACATAACAGGCTTGTCAGAAATTTAATACCTTAGCCTTATTTGAGTATCGGTGGAATAGACACTGTGGTGTGTTCTATCAAGAAAAACATGTTATGGGCACGACCTTTTTGCTCAGGTTACACCATATAAAAGTATATATTCCACCAACTTATGACCAAGAATTTTAATGGGCTTAACCCACTTCGATGGATAAATGATATGGAAACAAAGTTTATGGTTTGTAAATACACCTCCATACAATATATAGGAATCCGCACATGTGGGATGCTTCAGTGGAAAATACAAGGACATAACGTGAATATTTGGAGGTAATCTATAGACTAAAGGATAGAGTGTAGATATTTTGGGAGAATAACTTCAAATGATCTGTTACATCCAGATTATCCAAGTTATCGCTTGCAGACAATATATATTTCTTAGTACAAACCATAATGTGATCCTCCTTATATATAACTCTGCTACACCATGATATTTCTTAGTACAAACAATAATCTGAAGACAGCATTACGTACCTTTGTTGAGGCTGGAATGAATGTACATGGTTAAGGCATGTCCTTAATGTTCACCACCTAAGGGGCTTGTTGCTCCTATTATATTTGGTGATTAAGAACATGTTTTACATGTAGATGTAAACCTCATGGAACGGGAGTCGTTGCACAAATAGAATTGGCAGAGTAGAGCATCCATGATATGATACCTTAATTGAACTAAGAGAAAGTTCAGCAAAAAGAGGGAAAATTGTAAAATTTGACATATCATCCATTGTTGTAACCATACAACCAAGATGCAAATTTGTTCAATCTTTCTTGGGACCCACTACACACCTCGACCACCCCGTCATCTCTCCAAGCACCGTATGTTTTTTTTTTTTCAAAATAATTTTTGACCAATCATATATCATATCTCTATTGTCTCCATGTCATATTTCTTAATATCTTGGTTCCCATTTAGAAATAGTTTTTCAATAAATCATGCTCCACTCTCTCTTCATTAATTAGGATGTGACATAACCACTATGTTTAGTTAGCACACTATTTAATGAACAAAAAAAACCAGCTATTTTCTAGTCCCGCAATTGTTTTGTCATTAATCACTTAAAAACACTTAAGAGACCAAAGTCTGAATAAATATATTTTTACTCTAGATGTTTTTATTTTTTGACAAAAGAAATTGTTCTCTGCATATCAATGTCGATACCACAATGATGCAGTGAAGATGACCTTGAAGACAAAGATACAAACTCCAGCTTGGGGGAAAGGTGGGAAGGCACAAAAGACTGAATAATCCCGGCAACTACATGTACTTTGGGACCAAGCTGGGAGTCCAAACGAATCAAGCTCAGTACTCCAATGTGATATGAAGACAGCAGAAGAGGATAGGAGACATTTGTGGCATGTTGGCTGGCTATGTCCAGAGGTTTGGCGGCGAGGCGCCAGGGGCCCGACCTTGTAAATATGGAGACTGAACTCCTTGTTAACCCCTATGAAACCTTCCTTAGATGATAGGTTGAGTTCCAAAGTGAAGTTTGCATTGGTATCATGGCAATGGGCACATATTTGGCAGATCTGCATGATGCTCTTTTGCACTGATCATGGAATGAAGTGACGTGAACCACTCCATCCCTCCCTTCTCCCCTTCTCTCCTCTCTGCCTCACTTAGAATGGATGGAAGCGGGTGATAGCTTCTATTGGGACTTGGCATTTTCCTATGGGTCAAGCCCACTAGAAGAGGCCCAAGTAGATCTATTGAGAGTAAATTGTAAAACTGACCCCCACCAGGGGTCGCATGTAAATCTCAATTCCTTATATATATAGAGTGCCATGGGCATGGAGGGGGCTTTTGGCTCTCTCTCCTCTCCTCACATACACAATCAAAACCCTAATTACAAGATCTCCTCTCACTCCTCTCCCCCTGTTCGAAACCCGAGTTTCCAACAGCTTCCTAATGCCTACCATGCCAAGTGTGTATTTCCTGAATACTATGAATGGCTTCATTCCTATTTGCCATATGCATATGAGCACTATAATATAAATTAACTTTTACATAGGCTTTTTATGTTCCCTTAGCTCAAAATACCCACTGCATTTATTTATAGAACTAGTGGGAGGTAGTTGAGTCTATAAGTCAGTCTCTCTATGACATTATATTGACAAATCGATGGTCTGAATGCTGTGACAAATAACAAACTTGTAACATATATTCAATACAACCAAAGAAAACACATGTGCTTCTTTTTCATGTTTTATTATGTTCTAGCTTGCTGCACGGGTTACATGTTAATTTGTTATGTACGAAAATCTTTGTGAGCTGGCTCAATGAAAATGTTCTCTATAATAATAGATAGTTGTAAATAACTTATTTTCGTGTGACAAACTACGTACATTAGTGCACAACTGCACATATATCTTGCTAACACTTAGTGCACACAGTTGATGATGGTGCTGGTGGAAAAGAGAGACACACCACAATGGTTGAACATCCGGATTACAGACGGATTGAAACTTGAGCACAAGACGAGCCAGCATTTATAAAATTGCACTCGCAAGACACAAACCACACCATGGTGGTGGTAGAATCATGCACACCAGACAAACACTGCACAACAATGCAGATCAATCTGTCCACCAGACCGCATTTACACCGGTGGGGAACTTGCACGCCGGACTGTCAGGTAAAGGTCATTAGACCATTTGGTGCATTCTATCAACTTGGTATTCTCTGGATGTTCTCAAGAAAGAGTAAATCTTATCGATACATGGCGGTGGGCGGCTTGTTTTATGAGCAAACCATTCAACTAAGACTATTGCTATGAATGAAGAATGCCTAGTTTCTAGGCAAGATAGCAAAGGAACTGTGCAAGCACTCACTGAAGGGACTCCGCCTTGGCAGGTTGTCTTAGGCCAGCCGAATAAGCCTAGGACAATGTTAACGCAGGACCTCTAATCAACGTTGTATGTGGATTGGTGAAACAAAAAGAACAGATCGAATCGATCAAGAACACGCAAAGAAATTTTTGGAACCGCCCGGAGGTCTCCCAGGATGACAGTTCCCTTTTTCACTTTGGTTTGTTCTGGATACAATGTGCCTAGCTGGCAACTGACTCGATAACACGACTCAAGGAACTACCAGCTTCTTATACTCATAGCTTACAGACTTCAATTAGCTAAAACAAACTGCTAAATAAAAGATACATAACATTGAGAACACACGTGTCGTGGAACCGCTGCGGCGTGGGCGCGTCATCAAGGCCCACCAGCCCCACTCAGGCTTGACTCCATTCAAACTGAAATCTCCCGCCTTTGCTTCAGTCACAGCAATCACCACCGTTGCTTCTTCAGTGCCAGCAGACAATACTACCGTTGGTTTGGAAAAGTAAGTGAAAAGAGAGACATAGTGAAAAGGAAGTTTGTATATTTATTGTGTGCGATTTTACTTCCTCATTAGGCCATGGCTCTTTATATTTTTAGGGTTGTCCATTTTAGCGGTAAAATAAAAGAATACACAACAAAGCAACCTCTAAACTAACCACACCAAAAGGGAACATGGAAATTGGATGGAACCTGGATTCTATATGAACACACACCGGTGTGTCCGGTGGTGCATGCATTTGGTGTGGCTGTCGATTTGACTTGTGAATACACAGACCGTCACATTGATTTCACATCATGAGCTCAATGAATGAGTGTGGGGTTGCTTGGGTGCGTCAAAGCATTCCTCTTTTTTGACAGTGTTCCTATTTTCATGCTCTGTCTCTCTCTAGCTTATTGGTTGTAAAATTTTCTTGAAGAATTCCATCAAAGTATCTTGGGCACTTGACTACTATTACTAGTACTATAGATAGGCTACACGTCTATCAATCGTATACAAACTCCAAGCTCGATCTATTTCCACAACCTAATCTTCTGGAGGCAAATTTATATAATGATGCATTTAATTCGTTCAGCTAGATATATAGATGGACAATCTCTCCAACAATCAGCATCAAGATATGTGTATCCATCGTGTACACTAACTCATTGGTATACATCCTGCCTTATTCCAAACGGACGATCAAACTGTGGATGAATGTAGTAGTAGGTCACATGAATGATAGATATGGGAGGCATCAGGAGCTGCAGCTTCTCCGACATGGTTGGTCGTTGAGCATCATATATGATACAAAACAATGTGGGAAGAAACTGGCTAGTTTGTAACTGGACATAGGCACTTGCAAGTACCCAGGTGTGAGCCTTGCATCAGAAACACACTTCGGATCAGAACTGCTCAGCTGACGACGACCGATGCTATGTCTTGAAAACCTTGAACATGGGGACTAGCATGACCGGTATCGATGTCTTCACTATAGTATCTGTGTAAAGCTGCATGCGTGCTTGGCGGCTGTCTTGCTGTCACAACCCGAACAGCTAGCTGAAGTCGGAAAAAACGGCTTAACTAGTTCTGGGAGATGTGCCGCGAAAAATGCTACAACGCCTAACCAGAAAAGAGCCTTCCTGGGAGGTGCACCTTGCATTATTCCATGATCACCAAGGCTATCTAAAACATGGAGAAACACAATCGAGATGCTTGCAAAATACAGAAGATTGTCTTTTATCGACTGGATGACCTCGATCTGCTATCATGCGGACAATAATGAGCATTCGCTACAATCTCCTATTTTGTATGTGAGACAAAGCCTGAGACACACCACCTCACCTATAGAGATCTAAATAGTCCATCGCTGATCTTCTCAGTTTTGCTAGATTATTGTTAACAACAATCAGTTGTGGTGATGATTTATTGTTTGAGGATGCAATTGGATATTAAATTATAAATATATGGCTGCAAATGACTTAGAACTCTGCTTATGACAAATTATAAATGGTTGGTAAGAGTGAGCGGACCCGCTCTCGGCCTCACCCTCACTGGGGTTGCGAGGTTTGAGGGCGCCAGCGAGGTTGACTTCGCCTTGCACTAAAAAAGAAAATCCCAGAGGTGCAACAATGTAATTCGATTAAATGGCTTTAAAACTGGCCACCAACCATCCCCTTCTCCCTGCCCGGGTATTTATGGGAGACAAAGAGTCGGTTGGTGGATTACAAGAGGGTACACATTGAGGTCTCCTTGA
Source organism: Hyparrhenia diplandra (assembly GCA_015847255.1). Classification (NCBI taxonomy): domain Eukaryota; kingdom Viridiplantae; phylum Streptophyta; class Magnoliopsida; order Poales; family Poaceae; genus Hyparrhenia; species Hyparrhenia diplandra. The sequence goes on along the minus strand of JADLZK010008524.1, from coordinate 1,394,754 downwards.
CCCATGGGCCCGCGTAGGGCATAATAGTCCATTCACTATCCTGGGGTACAAAGGTAAATGTGCATGATGGCCTTGGGTAGCCCTAGGTTTCACTCGTCCCGGACCGCCGCCGACCTGGGCACTGCTTGATCTGCTGCGGGCGGCCCATACGCCGTGGAGGTTTTAGCCGCGAGGTTCTTCAGGACCCTGCGCCGTGGGGGCATCATCCGCGGGCTCCTTCGGACCTCTCGCCTTTGCGGGGTCCGGCTGTTAGCTCCTACTGGACCTCCACCGTGTGGGCGTCTTGTGGGGTCCGACTGTTTTTACCAGAGACCTACGGCCACTAGCTCCTTTGGACCTCTCGCCTTGCGGGGGTCCGGCTGCCAGCTCCTCCTGGACCTCCGCCTTGCGGGCTCCGGCGATTTGCTCCTCCTAGACCTCGGCCTTGCGGGGCGCGTGGTCCGACCTGCCTAGCTGTCATAAGAGAGTTAGCTTCGCCTGGGGCGGGCCTTAACGGTGCCTAGCGGTGGCTTGAATCATGGTTAGATTGGAGGAGCTGCCGGGAGTGGCTGCGGGGTCGCCACCCCAACAGTCCACAATCATTGGCCGGTAATCTAGGGTTGTGGATCACTAGACATGAGAAGGGATGTGAGAAAGATACTGAACATGAGTAAGAGATCAAATGGCTTGGCACGGACCAGCTGTCTGGTCAATATTTTTCTCTGGCCTAGCTAGGGCCTTTCATTTCATCCTTCTATTAATCTCACGATAAGGGCTAACAGAAGTGAACACAATTTCAATTAAAATGATGAATTCAAAAAGGAAACTCATTGTCATACAATGGAAAATTTATTCCTGTCGTAAATTGTGCAAATAAATTGCAAAAGTAAAATTTGAATGCGATGTATTAAAGCAGAAATGCCCTGATCCGTGTAACCCATTTCAGCTCACTTGTGGCAAGTGTTACATGATGCACAGGGATCTTTTTCCACAATACTGACCCACGCTTCACTGTGGGGAAGTAATCAGCTTTGTTTTGGACCCCCCGATACCACCAATTCCATATTGGTCATGCATTCATACTACTCATCCAATGAAAATATTGTTCATTTAATTTGGTTTCTGCCTTGGTCTTACCCAGTGGCGGACCCAGCTTTTGAGCGTTGGGTGGTCGCCCAAAAAAAATTCTTATACAATTCGGTAAACCAGATTGTAATTCGGTAAACCATATTATAATTCGGTAAAAATAATAATTAGCAATCACAAATCACGTTTCATAAAATCAAAATCACGCATGCACATCCCGGCAGCTCTAATAAGGGATCTAATGAGTACTACGGAATCAGCCTCATCAAACACACTCGCGCCAGGCAGATGGGACGAAAACTGTACAGAAGTTAGAACACCATGATCAGAACGGAATGGAACTGAACCTGGTCGATGAGATGAGCAGCCCAGGCGACCGGTGCACCAGCTGATCGATGGAGCAGGGGTACTGTGATGCGCCCATTGAAGCTGCAGTATAGCCGGGCGAGCGAGCGGCTGTGCTGGCGTCTGATCGACTCCGATCCGTCAATGACTTGTTGATGGATGGTCCTGACTCCCGGCAGGCAGTGGGATGACCGATGACGGCGGCCGCGACCGGCAGCCAGGGAAAGATCGCTACGAGTCCCGCTGTCGATTGAACTCCTGGGCCGCCCCATGCAACGCCGCGGGATGGACGCGACCTGCTGCCGCAGCTAGCCGCAGCTAGCAAAGCATCGCACGCCTGCACGGTCTCGCTTGATGGCTTGTTTTTTTTTCCCCTATATTATGTATGACTGACCAGCGGGCCACAGGGTGGTCGGTGGACCACCCTGACCACCCTGTGGGTCCGCCCCTGGTCTTACCTAAGTACCACCGTGGAAATATGCTATGCTCTTTGCTATGCAGTATGGAACGGTGTGTAAAACCATGAGCTCTAGATGTTGCTACCCCTTTTACTTATAAGAGTTTGAGGCAATGAGCTCCTCTTAGCAATAAGCTTCCCTTTTTACTCTACTCATCAAGGCCCTAGGGGCATGGGCATTGATATAGAGAGTGCATTGAAATTGAAAAAAAAATTATACTGTAGTCCAGTGTCGATCCATTGTCTCTAGTATGTATTTGTTGCATGTAATCATGGCATTGCACATCAAGCGCGATGTTCATTTACACTAGCACAATTATTTGGCAAGTCCTTTTAGCTCACAAAGTACCACAAAATCTATATTTGTTGGATGCTGAAACTCATAGAACTTGTTAACTTCTGCCAATCAAATTAACAAACTATAGGGGATTGCGATTGGACCATCACCAAATAGAATATGAGCTTTCCACTGATTAGCCTATATGTGGGAGCTGGTGGGACTATCCATTGTACTTCATTGTATATAATGGCAGTGCACATGTTAAAGTTCAAACTCTATTTCTTATATTTAACTTTAATTCAGAATTTCATTAAAAAAATATTTTAGCTCCTAGACTCTACTCTTATTTTCGTTGCTACACTCGCATAAACAGCCATCCTGTCTTGTGACATAATACTTTAACATATTTTGTATATTAAACAAAAGTCCAAAAGTAATAACCATATATCCATAGAAATCAATTGAATTAACGTTGTATGCAGCAAAAGGGGGAGCAGGGCTGCAGACAACATAGATAAAGTCAGGAGCAAAAAGGGGGACTCCTCCTGGCTGGGGATTAGCGGTCCACCCTCCTCCCTGTGTTGAGCTTCAGTGCACAGTCATTCATGCTACCTTGCTTCTACTCCGTTGATTTCTTTTTTGAAAGAACTGGAGTCCGTTCATTTCTTGCTCCCGGTGTCTCTCATTCCAAATATACGCATATTGTCACCAAAACGAATTATGTTCTTATGGTACTGGGAATGAGCCATGAAGCGTCCCTACCTCTCTCTTTAATAGGCAATCAGTGAAGAAATGTGTGAGCTAGAGAGCAAGCAACTATCAGACACATAAGAATATGGTCTGTATATATGTACACTGTTTCCTATCTATCTATTTATAAATGATAGGGCGGATCTAGATCACCTCATTGAATACCAGTTATTTTGCTGATCAGTGGTTTATGCTTAGGTTGCCAACTCCATATTTCCTAAATATAGCGAAAACCACCAACCCATGCTCTATGTACTAGTACTTCAAGAGAGTAAGACTGCAGCTCCTCTAAAATGTTTCTGCAAGATGATTTCTCCTAAAGAAGAGGACAAATGTTCATAGTGGCTCTACGAATTTGACTTTCTTATACATATCACAGAATGATCAACTAAGGGCCTGTTTGGTTCAAAGGGACTAGGGACTAGAGACTAATTGAGACTAATAATTAGTCCCTAAAGCTGTTTGGTTGAAGGGACTAATGTGCTAAAAAAAGACTATTATGCCCCTAATGCACAGGTTGAGTTTTCTGCTTTCTTTTGCTGCTGGCCGCGCTGCTTGCTTGCTGGCCGGAGCTGCTTGCTTGTGTCTCCTGGCCGAGCTGTCTACTGGCATGTGTTAGCTAGCTTAATTGTTGCAATGAGTCGTGTAAGCTTCGGTTAGTAGAGTCCAGCGTTGATGCATTAGGTGTCTAAGCATGTTAGAAGTAGATCGTGGCTAAAGTCATGCTTGGTTACGAGTTACTTGAGTCAAGAGTTCAAAACGCCACGTCGTGCCGATCATGGCGCATGAGACGCCGCGTCGCAGAGAACGCCGCAGCGTCATCGGGCGATGCGGCGTGGGGGATCTCATGTATAAATACTTGAATAAAGTTGAGATGAGGGCAGCGGCTGGGCAGCAACAATTTGCCATAATTGTCTTTGATTTCGTTTCTTCTAGTTTCAATCTACGAAAGTGGTGAGCACGATCACCACGTCGCCGGGAGGTCGACGTTCGAGCGTTCCAGCCAATCGGTTCCAACAAGCTGGTATCGAGCTACTACGGGGCGTTATTTGAAGCGAGAGGTTGTAGAAGACGAAAGAAGCAAGCCGTTGATCTCGAGACACAAGGAGCTGAAGCGAACGTAGGTTGATCACCATGGGCGACGGCAAGACGGACATGGACAAGGCGTTCAATCCGACCGCGAATCTCACGTGGCCGGTGCTAACCCGATCTAATTATCGTGGTTGGGCGTCTCATATTCGATGTAATCTTGAAGGATTAAATCTTTGGGAAGCCGTGGAGAAGGGTGAGAAAGCGGAGGGCAACTAGATCGGCCGGGCGCTGTGTTCTATGCTCCGTGGTGTTCCGCTCGAGATGCATTCCATGTTGCTCAACAAGAAGACGGCGAAGGATGCTTGGGAGGCGATCAAGACCATGCGTCTTGGAGCAGATCGTGTAAAAGAAGTCAATGCACAAAAGCTCTTGGGGAGTTTGAGTCGATCACGTTCAAGACCGGGAGTCAATTGATGATTTTGCACTACGCATAACCAAGCTAGTAACCGATCTACGTGGGCTCGGCGAGGAGAGTGTGTCTGATACAAGGATGGTGAAAAAGTTTCTTCGTGTTGTGCCGGCGAAGTATGCACAGGTGGCCGTGGCAGTTGAGATGGTGAAAGATCTGAAAACTCTCACGATTGAGGATCTAGTGGCACATCTCAGGGCGGCGGAGGAGAGATTTGATCCATCCATTGATCAGGTGACAGAGAAGGCCGGCAAGCTTCTGTTGACGGAGGAGGAGTGGTCAGCAAGAAACAAGAGCCGGATGATGTCTGACTTATCCGGGGCGAGTCACAAAGGAAGTGGTGGTGGTAACCAGGGCAATGACAAGAAGCCCTGGAAGCCACGCTTCAACAAAGGCGGTGACAGGGAGGCAAGGGATTCGGGATCCTCATCCCAGGACACGCCGAAGAGGAAGGGCAAGTGTGGAAAGTGCGGTGTATACGGGCATTGGCGCAAGGAGTGCCCGAGAAGAAAAGCACAGGGGGACAAGCAGGAGGTGGCACACCATGTGGGCAACGATGGAGACAATGGTGCATTGTTGGTTGCTCAGGTATGCAATGTGGTGAGGACAACCGCGGTGGGAAGGCAAAGCGTGCTTCTGAACCAAGAACGCGTGTTTCCCTCCACCTATGATCTTTGGAGCACGGGTCTTTGGATCTTGGTGCAACAAGTCATATGACCTGGTGTCGTGACTCTCTGACATCTCTTGATGAAACAGTGAAGGGGTCGGTGAGGTTTGGAGATGGTTCCAAGGTTGAGATCTGCGGGATCGGTGCAGTGACAATTGCTGGAAAGAATAGAGATCACCGTGTCCTTACCGAGGTAAACTATATTCCATCCCTCCGGTGCAACATTGTGAGCCTCGGTCAGCTGGAAGAGGCAGGGTGCAGAGTGGAGATCGACAAAGTGGTCATGTCGGTGTATGAGAGATCCCAAGGGAGATTAAACTTGCTTTGGTGAAAAGCTGAAAGGAAAAACCGTCCCAGTATATCATGAAGGTAAATCTGGACCAACCAATGCATGCGGTGACAAAGATGGATGATGTTGCATGGCTTTGGCACGCACGGTTCGATCATCTGAATTTCAGGTCTCTTTGTGATATGGGGGTGAAGAAGATGGTTGATGGCATGCCACTAATTCAGTGTGGCGAGCAAGTTTGTGACGGATGTGCGCCGGCAAGCATCACCGCAAGCCGTTCCCACAGTGTCCTCATATCATGCAACAACAGGTCTTGAGCTTGTTCATGGAGACTTGTGTGGGCCCATCACACCTGCAACCCCGGGTGGCAGGCTGTACTTTCTTTTGATCGTTGATGACTTCAGTAGATACATGTGGGTTGAGCTACTGAAGACAAAAGACGAGGCGTTTGAATGCTTTAAGAAGGTGAAAGCAGCAGCTGAGATGGAGACTGGAAATAAGGTGAAAGCGTTCAGGACAGATCGTGGAGGGGAGTTCAATTCAGGCGTGTTCATGGTGTACTGCAATACTCATGGTATTAAGCACAACACCACTGCCCCGTTCACACCGCAGCAGAATGGTGTTGTTGAGCGACGAAACCAGTCTGTGGTAGAGATGGCGCGATGTTTGCTCAAAGCAAAGAAGGTGCCAGGGCGGTTTTGGGGAGAAGCAGTGATGGTGGCGGTGTATCTTCCGAATAGAGCGCCAACTAAAAGCCTGAATGGAAAGACACCCTATGAAGCTTGTTTTGGAAGGAAGCCCCGGTGTACAACATCTTAGAACGTTTGGATGTGTTGCTTATGCTAAACATGTCGGACTGGGTGTAACCAAACTGGAGGATCGATCTGTGCCAGGCATATTTCTCGGGTATGAGCCGGGCACTAAAGCGTATAGGGTCTATGATCCTGTCAAAAAGCAGCTTATGGTTTCGAGGGATGTTATTTTCGATGAGAAGAGAAGGGCGGAGTTGGGGGAGTGGAACAGATGCAAATGCGACGGCAAAGAAGAATGCAGCGGTGGATGATGATCTAGCGCTGTTTTGATTTTCCCGAAGATGATGACATTTGTAGCAATTCCGACAACGAGGGAGCGGGGCTACCGATTCGAGAAAAATTCAGGTGGTACTGATGACAGTTCGCACCGGGCTCACCTCGTTCCGACAACTCCATCTCAAGGGGGTTCTAGTGCATCGCCGCACACCCCGATTCTCTCGGGTGGTGGATCCAGTGATGAGAATCAGATCAACTGGGCAACGCCACCGACTGGTGCTGAAGAAGATTCAGATGGAGCACCTCTTCGGTATCGAACTTTGCCAGATCTGCTAGAGTCGACCGTGCGGTGCAATTGGAGTACAGCGGCGTGTGCTTGGTAGCAGCCGAGGAACCTAGCTTCGGTGGAGCAAGCTCGCCGAAAAACTTCTTTGGAGGGATGCTATGCGGCGGGGAGATGCGAAGCTATCGAGGCTAATCAAACTTGGGATGTCAGTGATCTCCCGAGGAACCAGAAAGCGATTGGCCTCAAGTGGGTGTTCAAGGTGAAGAAGGACCCGGAGGGGAACATTGTGAAGTATAAAGCAAGGCTCGTGGCCAAGGGGTATGCACAGCGTCATGGTGTGGACTTTGATGAGGTCTTTGCACCTGTTGCCAGAATCGAAACAGTGAGGGTGCTGTTGGCATTGGCTGCTCATGGTGGATGGGAGGTGCATCACATGGATGTCAAGTCTGCTTTCTTGAATGGTGATCTCTCGAAAATCGTATATGTCCAACAACCTCCGGATTTGTGGTAGGAAGAGGTGACAAAGTTTTGAAGTTAAGAAAAGCACTATATGGCTTAAAGGCGGGGCACCTCGAGCACGGAATTTTAAGCTCGACGAGGGAGCCGACAGCTCTTGGTTTCTTCGGGAGCAAATTAGATAATCTTTGTGTATAAAAGAGGCAGTAAAGAATCCTTCTTGATTGTGGGGGTGTATGTTGACGATCTCATCATCGTGGGACCAAAGATTGAGGACATCAATCAGTTCAAGATGGAGATGAAGAGGAAGTTCAACATGAGTGACCTTGGTCTTCTCAGTTATTACTTGGGCATTGAAGTAGTGCAGAGAAAAGGAGGCATAACCCTGAACCAAGGAGCATATGCGGTCAAGATCTTGGAGAGTCTTTGGGATGGAGCAACGTAACTTCGTCCGACACGCCTATGGAACCGAGGTTCAAAGAAAGCAAAGGAAGGAGTCCGATCTTTGTGAATGTAACGAAGATATCGAAGTGTGATTGGCGCCTTCTTAATTGCACAGTGAACACTAGACCAGACACGGCTTTTTTTTGTAGGGGTGGTGAGCAGGTATATGGAGGCACCTCGGTAAAGCACAATGGGCCGTCAAAACGGATATTGAGGTACATCAAGGGAACCGTGGGCTATGGATGCGGCTATGAGAAGGGGATCCAATCTGAAACCAATTCTCTTGGGTTTTAGGTGATAGTGACTTTGCTGGAGATTCGAGAGGTTAGGAAGAGCACGACAGGTGTTGTTTACTTCCTTGGGAACAGCTTGGTGACCTGGGCTTCTCGGGAAAAAAGATAGTTGCATTGTCATCTTGTGAAGCTGAATATGTGGCAGCGGCAGCGTGCGACTTGTCAAGGAATTTGGCCGAGTAGACTCATGGCTGATCTGCTAGGAACGAAGGAGGCACCGGTGAAATTGCTGATGGATAATATGTCGGCAATAGCGTTGAGCAGGAATCCGTTCATCATGATCGCAGCAAACATATAGACACAAGATATCATTTCATTCGGGAGTGCATCGAGGAAGGCAAGATTGAAGTTGAACATGTTGGGACTGCGGGGGGCCGGTTGGCGGAACATTTTCACAAAGCCACTTTCGGGCGTGTCAAGTATGTGGAGCTGCGGACTGCTCTCGGTGTGATCGATGTGCAACAACTTAGGGGTGATTTGTTAGCTAGCTTAATTGTTGCAATGAGTCGGGTAAGCTTCGGTTAGTAGAGTCCAGCGTTGATGCATTAGGTGTCTAAGCATGTTAGAAGTAGATCGTGGCTAAAGTCATGCTTGGTTACGAGTTACTTGAGTCAAGAGTGCAAAACGCCACGTCGTGCGATCATGGCGCATGAGACGCCTGGCGTCGCGAGAAAGCGGGCGCAGCGCACCGGGCCGGTACGGCGTGGGGATCTCATGTATAAATACTTGAATAAAGTTGAGATGATGGGCTGCGGCGGGCAGCAACAATTTGCCATAATTGTCTTTGATTTCATTTCTTCTAGTTTCAATCTCGAAAGTGGTGAGCCGCGATCACCACGTCGCCGGCGAAGGTCGGCGTTCAGGCGTTCAGCCCAATGTCGGTTCCAACAGCATGCACACCGCCACCGCCCGTCACACTCGCGGCTCTAAGCTCGTCGTGCAAGGACAACATCGGGTGGGGCCTTGGCATCGGCATCCCGCGCGCCCGTCATGGCGGCGGCGCCGATCGATCTACAGCGAAGGGTCGCCAGATTCAATGCCGGTGTCGATGAGGAGCAGGCTCCATGAGCAATAGCGCAGCTAGTCAAGGATGCCAAGGCCTTACGATGTGCCGTCGATGTATGCAGCGCTGCAGAGCTTCATTAGCATCACCATCGTCGTGTTCATCCCCATCTATGACCGCGTCCTCGTGATGGCGTCGCGCCAATACTGCGCGAAGCCATCGGGAACACCATGCTGGAAGCGCGCGGCACGGGGATGCTCCTCTCGCTCCTTTCCATGGTGATTCGGCGCTGTCGATAAGCACCGGCTCCGCGTCGCGCGACGCTGGCCTCGTGGACAGCCAAAGGTGCCGCTGCCGATGAGCCTGTGGTGGATGGTGCCGCAAAGACGTGCTGTTCGGTGCGGTGGCGGGAGAAGCGGGGCGGCGACGGAAGATAGGGCCGGCGAGCTGGGGGCTGGGAGCGCGCCCGGAGGCAAGCGGGCGTCGGGCGAAGCGAGCAGCGAGGCTAGCGCTGCGTGTCGAGGTGGCGCATCGCGAGACAGCGGGCGGCGCGCTCGGCGGCAGCGAGGGAGACAGAGCGAGGGGTATGGGGCTGGAAAAATTGTCAAATAGTCCCAACTAGACTCTCAATAGGGACTAATGGACTAGGGACTAATTGGGACTAAAAATTAGTCCACTAGTCTTGTTGTTTGGTATTTTAGGGACTAATTGGGACTAAAAATTAGTCCCTAGTCCCTAGTCCCTTGGAACCAAACAGGCCCTAAATACATAGTTGCAATGTCAGGGGCTAGGATTATTGGGCTACAGCCTTCTACTCCTTCTAGACACTCGCTAATGTCAATAACTATCTAAACAATTCAGAGACTTGAATTTTGTTAACACTTTGTCCACTTTGAACTGAAGAATGAGCAGGGGAGGAGCTGCCACAAACCATTTTCCTTTTGTTCTCATAGGCAGCTGGTACCATTATGTATGGAGCCATTTTTCGTCTTCTCATAGGCAGCTGGTGGCACAATTTAACATATTGTCAAATGGCCGCCTGTGCAACATTTGGTACAAGAGTGAAAGGCAGATTTCCTTGAATCTAGACGATAAGTGACATTGCTTGTGGCAATGGCCAACAACTACTTATGGCAATCGCCAAGAATAAAAGCTGTCTAAATCGATTGGCAGAAGCACAGAGTTTGGTTTTTCTTAGTGCGCCATGCATCCACTCTGTGTGTGCCATCCTGCACTTCATGGCACACAAGTTGCTGCTCCAAGTTGCTCATGTATGGATCCATTTAATTTTGATCTTCACAATATGTGCACAGTGTTTTCAGTTGCAATATATTACACATGACACATGACTCACAGGCCATTGACACAAGTTACTACATTGCAAAAACGGCCACTTGTGCAACTTCTGGTGTAAGTGGGAAAGAACTACTTATGGCAATCGCCAAGGAAAAAAACCTGTTTGAATCGACTGGCAGAAGCACAGAGTTCTGTTTTTCTTAGTGCGCCATGCGTCCACTCTGTGTGTGCCATCCTGCACACCTCCAAGCTACAAATCAAATCATACTCTTAAACTGAAACAAAGGGACACCCTAAAAGCTCAATAATTTTTTCTGACGCGTCACGGATGGCATACACTCCGAAAGCTATAACAAAATGAAGCTTCTCACCACTGTTGATCGACGGTGCATCCTATTTGTAGTAGTTGTTATTGTAAATAACTAATATCATCCATTTTGTTAGGAACAAACTGCAAGGAGAACAATTTTTCGCAATGCTTATAATATATACTCCATCTGTTCCAAAATATGTCATTCTGGTTTGTTCCCAAGTGAAACATATTCATTTTTAATGAAATTTATCAGTAAATATTTTCACATCTAAAATACCAAATAAATTTACTACTAACGTCAGACTCCCCTCTGATCGTTGAGTCAAACGACGAGGAGCCCTTCCCACCGAAAGGGAGGCATGGCATCGGATGTGCCATCGAAATGGCACTGTACAAGAAAAGACGTCATGACCACCCACAAAATCCAGGCATCCGGCTTGCCGCAGGGCGTCGCGAAGATGAGGATGACCATCAAACAACATCTTCTATGTCGGCTCTTGTCTTGGGCACTTCCCCTTTAATATTGGATCAAGTTTGGAGGATGAAGCACCTGTTGGAACCGAGCTCAACGGTGGCGAGCTCGGCACCGGTGCGGCACCGGCAGGCGGTGACCGTGTCAACTAGAATCCTACTCGGCGCGCTGGAGCGAGAGAGAGAGCGAGAGACGGTTTTGTTTACTGCGAATTGCACAGCTCGATTTGGATGCATTCTTCATTACTTATCCGGGCTGTGATCCACGAACCCCGCCACGACTTCATGCTGCACGGTGCATCGTTATCAATTCTCGGCACCCGTGTGACATGCACGGCGGGCGATCAAGTCATGGCGGAGACCCAGCCCACCTGAATGCGGTCAAGACGCAAAACATGCAGTCTCCGTCCTGCCTTGATTCTACGCGATTGCCAAAGATGTTCGAACTCAAATATGAACTATACCTAATGCACCTAAACACGACTGACATGCTTACAAGGCTCAACAGCACCGAAGCAAAAGAAACGGCAAGAAAGCAGGTGTGTGTTCAGCGAGACTGGATGATCGGAGTGATTCTGGGAAGCATTGGGCAGGGTTGATGGTTTTCTTGAGTCTATCGTTGAGGGTGACAGCTCAGCACATTTTATTAATTATTTGTAACTGTTCAATATCGAAAGCTTTACATACCACGCAGCAGACCATTTCTTTCAACTCTTAGTCGTCCTCTACTACAAATTCACCACCATATTCATCAATGATGTCTCTGATGATCTCCAACACTGTAAATAGCACACAGGTGGAGTTGGACACAGCCCATTCCACTAAAAGACTGCATCTTGAGGTGCTACATCACATTTCTCCTGCTTCCTCAATGATGCTACAAATTCACCACCATTCGTCAATGATGTTAGAACTATCGAAAATGGATGCACATTACATGGAAATCCACTATTAAAGGAGTAGATCTTCTGGATATATATATGGTAATGGAGGAGCGATGCCATTTTATCTTTACTTTTAACACAAAGTGATGAGATTTGGAAAGGACTATACACATGGTGAGCTTCTGCCCCCCTTTGTGTACCTACAATGCTCTAGTGGAACGAGAGGCATTCATATGGCCTTACGTTTTTATGACCGTAGTGCAGCTTTAAACGAACAAGTGACTCTGGGAAAGCCTATCTATACAGCAGCAGATCGATTTGATGGATGAATTACCATCCTACTGGCATAATTTATTATTTGGTAGGAATGCATGTTATTGGAAGCTTTACTCCGCAGCACCAGCATTGCTAATATATAGCGATTCCTGAGATGAAAGGCAACAGCATTGTGCTGGTGTTGAATTCAGTTTTGTAGGATCAGCGCATCATGAGCAAATCGACATCCGCCACAAAGATTGGCTTTGGGAGCCATGATGAACAAGGTGATGAGCGATGCCAGTGCCATAAGGACTGGCATGATCTGGAAGGGTTACTACTAGGCGTGTTAAACTAAAGCACCCACTATGTTGGGTTCAGGAAGATGACGATGCCCAGATTCAACCAAAATGAGCACGTGTTGTCTCCAAAGACCTGTCTGAGTAATATAGATTATACATAGCAGAATTGAACAATCATGTATATACATTTGGATACTTGTTGACAGACTAAATTAGAATCACTTTCAGTTTCAGCAAAGCACAAATGGAGTATAGCAGCAGCAAGTGCGATGGAGGTACAGAAAACGGGCACTGGTATCAAGCGTGATGGAGCTATATGTGCTTGTTGGGAAGAAAAGATTAAGGTGATGTTGGCACCAAGAATCGGCGTCAAGTGTGCTGTGTGTAGGAATGAATGGGAGGATGGTCGGATGTGTCATGCTTGTTCGAGAGACACTAAGTTGTAAGTACTCAAATAAAGATTGATACCTTTATTTCTTCCACTTGTAATATTTAATCTCTTCTTTTTGCTCTAATTGAAGTGCATCGTCATTGCTTTCTCAGCCATCCCGTCAGTCATTGTGCAATCGAGAAAAAAACATCCATTTTCGACAGTTCTAACATGATCACAGACTACCCCTGCTACCAGCAAAATATAAAAAAGCTGAAATCCCACTCCCAAAACTAAACATTGAGACCTTCATTGATATGACCTATAGCCTGTAGATAGGAAAAATTGGTTAGATAACAATTTCATGCCTATGCTCTAGACATGTGAAATTTAATTTGTTTGCTTGTGGATGTTAGGTGCCCAACATGGGTTGTACTCGTCGGCTGAGAATACGGGTCAATCTGGGCCCAAAAGGATCTTGGCGGGCGCCACACGCCGCCGACGGCTTCCACCATCGTCATCAACTAAGATGTGGAGTCCTAGTTGCTTTACTGAAATAGTCTGTTCAGATAAGAAATTGAGTTTGTTAATTAAGATTGGAAAGGAGAATCTAAATGTGATAAGCGTCTCCTAGTATGCTTAGGTGTCAAGTCTCATGTGGACAATGGTGACTTCGAGAGATCTGCCGGTGCTTTCGGTCCTTGGGAGGTGCTCATAGGGGGTAGGGTTTGCGTACGTGTGTTCATAGGGGTGAGTGTGCGTGCGTGTTGTGAGCATCTCTAGCGTTGTCTTGTGTCATTCTCAAAAAAAGTCTCATGTGGACAATAAATACTGGGGGCGATGTCACGCGAATCTAATCAAGTAATAGAATAGTTAAAGCCCCTTTCCTTTTTCTCTCTCCCGTGCCACCTCGTCCCCTGCTGCCCTAGTCACACACCGTGGTCCCTCTCCCCTACTGCATGCCACCCTTGTTGCCCTAGCCGCCGACGGCGGCTGCCCTAGCCGTTGCCGCCCGGTGACCACCCGAAGAACCCTCCGACATCTGGTATCAAAAGACTAGCTCAATCCCCACGTTGTTGCAATGTTGGCTCAAGCAAGCGGGATACAAAAAGCTCTTCACCCGGATTCTCCAAGGGCGTCCTCACGAAAATCGATACCATCACAACATAGGTGGCCGACATCAATGCTCCACTCTTCGACATTTGAGAAGGGGCGCTCGAAAGCGAAAGGACATGGATCTTCAACTTGAAAAGGGGAGCTCACCGTGACCAAAAAAAGCGAGATCTCCAACGGAGGAGGCGATGGACATAGCCGACCATGCCTACCTCAAGGAATAGGCGGACAAATATAGGTCATAAGAAATCCCGAGAGATTGCCACCGCACTAGAGGCCAAAATGCACCAGGTGCCTTTCGACATCCACGCACACAATCTCTCTTTTCCGACATAGGATAGCAAGGAGGACCCTCTCCCATGGCTCAACCAGTGGGATTAGTTCATCAGGGGCCAACGGACCCCGGCAGGTGAACAAACAAGGTACCCCACTTATCACCTCAGGGGTGCCGCTCAACCGTGGTACATGAAACTTTCACATGAAGACAATGTGATGGACTGGGCACAATTGCCCGGTATATTAATGAGCGCTTCAGACCACCACTCACTAGGCGCAACTCCTTGGGTAAGCTAGCCTCACTAAGGAAGACGGGCACAGTCGATGACTACACGGAGTGCTTCATAGCACACGTAACTTGCATCAGTGAATTTAGGTCACTATATGATGGGTCACTGAAATGTGCCGCTCACGTGGCATGCCGCCAATCGATGCTGAGTGGGGTCGACGTTGCTAGCACATGACTATTGGTTTCACCAGGGTAGCCTACTTCCAGGCAAAGCGCAAGAATCGACGATAAGGCAGCGACCTCCAGCAGCAGTGGTGTTGGTGCGGCGCCAAATACAGCATGACTAACTTCTTCAGTGCGGGATCAAGGGTGATACACCACTGAGCGGCAAATACAGCATGACTAACTTCTTCAGCAGCGACCTAGATTGAGAGGGCACAAACTTAGTTACCAAAATGCCCTCTATTTTGCTATTTATATTTTATAAATAATCTTCCTAAAATATTTATCTAACAAAATAGAAAAACACAAAAATTCGAGGGTTCAAAATGGCACCAATAGTACTTTTCCAACCATTGAGCTCAGGCTGTTTTATTTTCTGGTGGGGCAGAGGTCATGAAAATGGAAATATCAATCATCCTTCATGCTAGCTTCTGATACATGTAATTTGGATAGCTTGAAACGAATGCAAGTTGCATATATCTTATCTGGGTACCTTGTAACTGACTCTCTAGCTTATATAATTAATAGGACCCATGATGATTATGTAAATCCAATAAAATAGATTTTTCTTGACCATAGTAATAAGCTCCACATTATAGTACTAAAAAAAAAGTTGGAAATCCAATGAAACAGATATTTTCCAACCAGGAGTTCCACAATACAGTACTAATAAGTGTGTACAGTGCAACACATTATTACAACCAGTTTAGGGATAACAAACATAGTTCCTCCAAAGCAGGCATCAAATGTTTGGTGCCCCTTATCTTGTTCTCCACAGAAAGCATGGCACAGCATGGTGAACAAATGCTATTATTTATTCTCTTGAAAATTTGATAAAACAGGAGGGATCCCCTCATCATCGAGTAAACGACTCTGGCCAAGGGAATGTTTTGGTCGAGCATGCTTCGCAGACACTCTTCTTCCAGCAGATTTACTTGATCCTGCATACCCAATATATGTTAGGTTCACCCTTATTGGAATACACTTTCTACAGGTAATTTGAAAACAAATTTGATTAGGTGATGGCCGTACCAGCATCTTGTGCATCCATACCAGCAATCCTCTGTATACAAAAAATTTTTGAAAAAAAAATTAATACATTATTTTTTCATGAAAAAAGTTGAACACCTTGCATTATTATTATTTTGTAAAAGATTTTACAAATGCAAAATGTCATATAATAAAAAGTTGCATAAAAAATCAAGAAGACCAGGACATATTAAGAATCCAAAGTATTCATGGCAAATCAACTTGAAAAAAGGTGGTCAGTTATATCTATATTAGATAGTGTTGTTACCTTCTTTCGTAGTTTTCTTCCTCTAAACGTGCCTGTTTCAATCCCATTCTCTTTGATGAATTGTTCAACTTCAGGTATGGAACGGAACTGGCGGAGGTATTTCTTGTGAATATAAGTCTAAACATAAAAAACAATGTACATGGGCATCAGTATCATATTTCACATAAGGATTCCTCGTGTATAAAAACTAGACACTACTGCACATCCAATTAGAACAATATTATTACATTTCACACTATGTAGGAAATATGCTGTCTAGATAAATTTTCTATTACAGGTCATAGTAACAAACAACATGTAGACAACAAAATTTTTAGTTCAAAGGCCAATCTGGAGATATTATGTGTACCAAAATGTAAGAATAAGAATGTTCTTTCATCATATGGTGTAGCATATCTTGTGAACTTGGTGGCTGACCCTTTGTACTCTGCTAATTGTATGTTTCCTTATATGATGAACCCATTATACTCCCTCATCATCCAATATTTTGAGTTCACTTATTAACGATGGATTGGTCTACGAAAATCTAAGAACCTATATTGTTGATAGATCAAGCCTATTGACCTAACAAATATATTCATGGATGTGTAAGATAGGTCCCTGTGTGCTTTGCATGAATGTAGTTTCCGAACATATCCTACAGATTTGACAAAGCTCACTTGATCAAATATTTTTGGGATGTAGCGCATGGTCACTTCCTATGGGTTTCTCCCTCTCACCAGCAATAGATAACAAAAAATATTTTCAGCCCGAGGGAGAAGAAATGGTAGTCTAACCAGCACATGCTTATGCATAGCCGCACAAACCAAGGTCTAGAGAACAACATCGGTGACCAAGAACTTCTCTTATCTTAATTCCACATGTAATTTCAATCGAAAAGAATGTTTCATTAGACAATAACATTTGTTAAATGAAATACTGACCCTGTCAGTACGCCGCCCATCAATTCTTTTGCTAGCAAAGGCTCTCCAGTCCTGCACTTGGATATTAGGAACATTCTTCAACAATTTGGAAGCCTCAACCTCCTGGTTGTATTGTTCCGTTGCAACCTCTTCTTCTTCTGCATCAAGTACAGGAGGAGGTATTTCATGAGCTGGGACATCAGATGAACTCGTGTCGGAGATGGTCGCTTCTGAGTCGGTTTTAGCTGAAGGTGAAGCCATGGAAGGAGGGCAAAACAGATTTTCTGAGATGGGCAATGGATCCGCCTGCCTGTAAATATTGGCGTTAATCACCAAAACAATTGCAAATAGGTGCAAATGACTGCCTATATTCATCAAAATAATAGAAACGAGAAGAATATGCCCAAAAATACTCTCATGCTGAGTACATATATAATTTCACATTTTAAAAAAAAACCGAGCCAAGTGTTTGGATCTGGCCGCACTTGCGCCCGGCTAGAGAACCACCACCCCCCCTGTAACCTCAATGGCGGATCTGCTCACTCGTGGCTAGATCTGTCCTTATGCCCGCTCTTGAGCTTGGAGCTTCTTGTGGTGACCAGATCTGCTTGCTTGTGGCTAGAGCCACCACCCCACTCCTGTACTACTAGCTATGGTGTGTCCAGATCTACTCACTCGTGCTCGGATCCACACGCCCGCAGCCACCGGAAGCCGGATCTGCTCGTGGTATCAGATCCGCGCCCCCAGCGCCTACGGTGAAGAGTTGTTTGCGAAAAGCCGCCGCCGGTGGCGGTTGGATCTTTGGATCTGTGCGGCCGGAGCTGCTCAAACTTGGATGACGGCACTTTCGGCCTTAGGGTTGGATACCACTCTGTTTGTGGGGAGAGGGGCTGTGCTTGGGAGAGGGAGAGCTTGGGATGGAAACCCTTGCTCGTGCTTTTATACAAAGCCAGATATGGGCTTTTGCTGGGCCTTGACCATGATTAGCAATGGTCGGCCTTGTAATATGTCCTTCTAAAATGGTCTCCTTTTTTTGGAGGTGGATCTCTTAAAATGTCCTCCGATGGATCTCTTAAAATGTCCTCTGTAAATTGACTTGACGAGTGCAGTCACTTTGACCTCCTCCGCCATAAATCGATTTTAGGAGGTGGGAAATCTGTCCGCCTACATAAAAAAATATGCACCTCAAAAATCGTCAGGTATGTGGGACATGCTTGCATTTTTAGACCGTCCATGATAAATTGTAGGTTGTCTGGTAAAATTTATTGTTTGTAGTAGTGTCTAGGTTGGCTGGCTGGTTATGCCTAATAAATAAATGCATACTTATTTCTGTTGTGGTGTGGATACAACCAATCCTATCCCATTTAATGCATGCCAAATAAAAAATGTTAGTTTTGCCATATTTTTTTTAGCTAGGACGAGCCAGCTATTTCAGGCATGGAAATTTACCATGTGATCCCTTAAAAAATATTTTTTTTCATTAGTTAACAATTCTAGTGTACCGACTGCCCAAGCCGTGTTTGTTTCGAATTTCTCAGGAACATTGTACAATCTATGTGCTAGGGCATGCTTCATTGCGCCATAAGCAAATCACTTCTAAAAATTGTTGTAATGCCTTAAGGATAACAAATATTGAGGTAGCATACAAAATGTCTAGTCTAACTTCTTCTCGAGTGGTAGGCAGATGTGTTTGTTTTTCACAAAATGGTTTACATCGTAAAATGCTATAGCTGATCTCAGGTAAATAAGCAAATTACATGAAAAAAATTAGGGTCCATTTGAACATGTCATTATAAATTCCATGTTAATTTTGAAATGCCATTAGCTCTCAACTAATTAATAAGATTAGTGCAGCTACAATTCTCTCCTTGTCCCAAATACACCACTTTGTATTTCTATGGGCTACTTTGGCCTAGCAAAAAAGCAAACGCATGGGTCCCATAGTTCAACATGAGCCATTTCGCCCCTGCTCTCTCCCTCTCTCCACCTCACTTACTAGTGGGCCACTGAGTTCATCTTTCTTGGATCTCTCTCTAAACCATTTCCGTTTATAAAATGGAGGCAAGGTTGGCTGGATGGAGATCTCTAAATAAATGCATACTTATTTGTTTTCTGATCTGTTAAGATCCTCACTAGGGATCCATCTAATGTTGTGTTGTCCTATTTAATGCAGGCCAATTTAAAATGATTTGATTATTTTTTACCATTGTTTTTCATTAGGAGCCAGCTATTTTAGGCACGGAGAATTTCCATGTGATTCCATTGGTTTGTCCACTAAAAAAATCTGTTTAGCTATGTATCTTTTTTTCAAAAGCGTGCATTAGCACGTATTGCATTAAGAGAAGTGGAAAATTACATATGATTAAGTAAGTAATCCACATATTACTTCCTAATCACATAGGCACAAAATAGACAGCAAGAAATGCGAGGGGTGGGGTGGGGCAGACCCTCAACTAACAACCCCGACAGCCGAGCCTATTACAACAAAAAACTCAACACCCGGTATCTACCCGTAGCCAATTGAGCCGAAGGCGACAAGAGAGGCAAAGCATACACTAGAACTCAGGCGGCAAAGCGTCCGTCCGCACCCACCTCGACAGGAAAAGCATGTGCTGGAAAGACGACGACCACATCGACAACAAAGCATCCGCCGGAGACGACCGCAACCTCAGCGGCATGCGCACACCAGAAACGTAGGCTCATAACGACCGTGACCTCGGCAGCATGCGCATACCGGAGACACATGCTCGTAATGACCGCGACCTCGGAAGCACGCACACAACTAAAACGCCAGGTTAGTAAAGATACACGGCGGCATAGCATCCGCCCAGCAAAGAACGAAAAGCACCTCGATGGTAAAGCAGCCGCCGGAAAACAAGGCATCTCGGCGGCAAAGCATCCGCGGAACGGCGACGCCTAGAGCTAAAACAACCGCTAGCTACACACACCCGAGTGAGGAGTAACATGATGCGCAAATAGGAGCAGCAAGGCGACCAAACCGACCAAGACGGAGAAGCGATCGTAGAGATTGTAGGAGTGCACAAGCATTGCCTTCAATAAGGAGATCGACGTCCGCGAACGTCGACAATGTAGAGGAGAGCACCAGAAGGTCTTTTGACCCCAGTCTGCAAAAGACCCGCCAACTGCCGACGAGCTGCAGGCACCCAACTTCCGTAGTCCACGCTGGTGTGGTGGCCCGGCATGTCTGAAGCGCCCCCACGAAGCCTCGGACGCACGCCCGCACCACCTCGGCCCCACCACCATGGCGGTGCCACCACCGCAATGTACACGACTTGGAAGAAGGATTAGGATGCCTGGGGTCGCGAGCCGCCATAGAATGTGGAAGACGACGACGCCCTCAAGGGGGTAAGTGGCGCCCGAAGCATCACCGTAAATGCATGGCCAAGGCGGGGCGAGCTTTCGCCCCCCGTGAAGAGCAAAGACGAGTAGGGCACCGGCGCCCCCGTCAGCGAGCGGATCCGCGATGGGAGCCCCCGCGCCAAGCGATCCCTCCGACCTCCTGGGGACGGGCAGGCGCGGGCACCGGTGCCCATGAACCCGACCCACCAAGGCCCCGACGGCGTCGCCCGTCGACGCCAGGCCGAGAGGAGTCGGGCCGCCGCCGTCATCGCATGCGCAGCAGTTGGGGATCTGCCGCCCCCGCCCGCCGGCCGCGGACCACGCCTGGGGAGCCGACGCACGGAGGCGACCCGGCGAGGAAGCCGGCGCCGGCAAAAGAACACGCCTCGGGCGATGACCGTCGTGAGACCTCGACGCCGTCCTGGACGCCCGGGCAGCGCGGCGGGCTGGGCTAGCTCACCCCGCCCAATGCCGACCTGGCCGTAGCGGGCCCCAGAGGGGGCTAGGGACCGATGGAGGGGGCCAGCACGCCGGCAACCCCGGCCGGACGGCGCCGCCGCGGGGGGGGCAAGCCACAAGGGAGCACCTCCATATCGGGCCGCCCGCAAAGCGATCTCTGCACGCTAGACGACTGGGGTGGCGGGCGGAGCACGTCGTCGGCCGGCTGGGTCGCCGGAGAGGAAGTTTGGAGAGAGGAGGAGCACTAGGGGAGGGATGGAGGAGGGCGCGGGCGTGCCGAGGCCCCTTTTGGGGGACCACGCCGCCCACCGTCGCCATGGCAGGGACGGGCGGTGACGGCGCGGAGGGAGGGAGCTAGCGGTGGGCGGCCGTCGCCCTGAGTCACCCGTTGGGGTGCTCGGGAGCCGTTAGGGGAAAACCGGTGCGTGGCCGTTGACGAAGAACAATTTTAGTTTACCGAGTGCTCAAGACATATTTGTTGGAATTTCTTGTGAACATTGTCCATTCTATATGTGCTAGTACCAAGCAACATGTTTCATTGTGCCTAAGGCAAAACACTTCTAAAAATTGTGCTAATGTCTTAGGATAACAAATTTTGAGGTACTATATACTACAATTACAAGGCCTGCATTCCTTATCGTTTACTACATTTCTATTCTTACTTCAACTCGAGTGATCGATAAGCACAGATGAGTTTTTTTTCTTTCGAAAAGATGCTTGAGTTTTAAATTGTTAGAGTGGATCTCAAGTAAATTGGCAAATTTGAAGGAAAAAATAAGGTTCAATTGGACATGCCATTATAAATTCAATGTTTCAGAAAAATGCCACTCTCTCGGCTAATACAATTCTCTCGATGTCATCCAAAATGCACCAGCTGTATTCCCACGGGCCACCACTTGTTGTACCAAACACAGTCGCGTGCTTGAACATGGAGCATTTTACCCCCTCCTCTTGCACCTTGCATCAAACTATAGTGGCGTTTATTAGAAACATTGAATTTGTAAAAAATTTTTATATATGTAATGACACTAATTAACTGGAAAATAATGATTGTTCTTAGTTTCAAAATCATAGGTCAGATTCCTTTTACGGTTGTATAAATAGTGATGCCAAGCACGTGGCCTCCTATATGTGAATTTTAAGAAGGCGCTATTCATTGTCTTTGATAAATAGTGTTGGGGGGAGGCCGAAAGATGGCCACCCCCTACTGTCGGCCCTCGGGAAAGGAGCCATAAAGGCACAGGTCAGAGATGGCCTAAAAGGTTGGGTTTCGGTTTCGATGGCCGAAAGCCCTCAGATTCGGCCATCAGGGTCGGTGGCTTCAGAGTCCTTGGGGACGGGAGCACAGGTCGCCGGGACCGAGCGCTCGGCATTTAAAGTGAGCTCACGGACGAAGGCGGAGACATTCGGCCTAGATAGTCCTGGGCGCGACCGCGCGCCCGGGCCTCGGCGGTGGTCGCCGCTGGTAGAGGATGAAAGCCATGCATTAGCCTTGAAAGGCCGAATCTTCGGGGATTTCATCCTCGAGGTGCATCTAAGAGGTATCACGCGAGTTAGAACAAAGGCAGCGGTATGCGGTCGGACATGACGAATGCTCATGCTTTCGTTCACGACACACGGTCGCGCTTCGCATTCACCGGAGCCGGAGGGTTTCGTCGATGAGGCCGAAGGCGTGAGCTTCGCCGGGCCCCGTCGAATGACCTAATGACGGATGTCGCCCAGTCTTGCCTTGCAGGTGCTTGTGGCCCAACATCAAAGGGCCCCGTGGGGGTTGTTGAGGTCGCGAGGCGAGAAAGTACCAACCTACCCCTGGAGGCCGGCGGGAAGAACGTGGAGTCCGAGGGTGTGGTAGGGAGGGTAAAAATCGAATTGTAATAGTCTATGGACTATAAATAGGCCCCAAGGGGCGTTCTAAAAGAGGATCGAAGATTAATGGGAAGACTGCTCCAGTTTCACATACACCTTCGTGTGTTCGCTTTAGTCTAGTTGAGTGATTCCTCCTGCCAGGGGGTAGCCCGCTTCGGGGCTACACCAACAAATAGATCATCACCAATATCAACCATTGCGTATCTCAGCGTATGCCCATGCCTCGATTATATACCATCCATCCCCACGTAGATTGTGGGTGCTAGGCTACGGTGATGTGAGAATAGGGCTTCGATAATTTTAGACAATCACTACGTGAATCCGCTTCTTTGCCGAGTGCTAAGAGGTTTGCCGAAAGTGGCAAAAAGTCGGGCACTCGGCAAAGAGCGTCTTTGCCGAGTGCCAAACCGAGCACTCGCCAAAGACCACTTTGCCGAGTGCCCGGCCATCGGCGATGTATAGCACTTTCGAAAACAATATATTTGCCGAGTGGTAGACCGTCGGCAAAAATATTACACTCGGCAAAGGATAACGAGGATGAAACGGCCCGTTCTCCATCACCTTTGCCGAAATGTCGACGTTAGCCACTTTCGGCAAACTAGCCACACTTTTGCCGAGTGCCAAGCGTATACGCACTCGGCAAACAGGGGTCTTTGCCGAGTGTCCTTCCGGCACTCGGCAAACCATTAATTTTTGATTTTTTTAGTCCCATATTTTTTGTGTGGCATTAGTACGGTAGTTACATGTCATGTGGAGAATTTGGGACAATTTGAACTTATTTTTGCTATATTTCATGAATTATTTCTATTTTCTTGCATTTTACGGACCCTCCATATTTGAACTGCAGTACATGAAATAATGGACTGTAGTCATTCAAAAATGTTATTCATGATGTTTGGCGTATGTTTAGGCTCAATCAAGGACTCGCGTGAAATTTCGAACATTTATGTGCGAACATGACGAGTTCTGGCGAGAAAAAGTGTTTTTAAATTCTATAAAATCCAAACGAAGTTTAAAAATCACGAAACTTGGCGAGGTGTCTTGTCATCTCATGAGGAGGCTGTGGAAAAATTTGAAAAAGTTTCGAGCAAGTTACGACGTCGGATGGCTAAAACCGGACAAAGTTTCGAGCAAGTTGTGGCGTCGGATGGCTAAAACCCGGACATGTGCCGGTTTTAGCCATCCGACGTCGAACTTGCTCGAAACTTTTTCAAATTTTTTTCCACCTCCTCATGAGATGACAAGACACCTCGCCAAGTTTCATGATTTTTAAACTTCGTTTGGATTTTATAGAATTTAAAAACACCTTTCCCGCACGTAACTCGTCATGTTCCGCAAGACATAAATGTTCGAAATTTCACGCGAGTCCTTGGATTGAGCCTAAACACACACCAAACATCATGAATAACATTTTTTGAATGACCACAGTCCATTATTTCATGTACCTGCAGTTCAAATATGGAGTGGTCCGTAAAATGCAAGAAAATAGAAATAATTCATGAAATATAGCAAAACAACTTCAAATTGTCCCAAATTGTGAAGATGAGATGTAATTATCGTACTAATGCCACACAAAAAATATGGGACGAAAAATCAAAAAATGAATGGTTTGCCGAGTGCGGGGATGGACACTCGGCAAACAAACAAATGATTTGAGTGCACCTCATGCGTTTGGCTCTCAAAGAAAGTTTATTTTTTTAAAAAAAAAAAAAAGCGAGGACCTTTGCCGAAACCCGTTATTCCCGGCACTTCGGCAAAGATAAATAAATATCTGGTCGAGCGGACCCATTTTCTTCTCATTCCTTCCTCTCCTCACCCGCTCACGCCCGCGCCTACCGCCCGCCGGCCGCCCCGCCTCCCGGGAGCCCGCCGCCCTCCTCGCCGGATCCGGCCCCGCCCCGGCCGCCCGAACCCCTCCCCCCGCCGGATCCGCCCCCCCCGATGCGCCGGAGCCCGCCCGCCGCGCTTTTGCATCCCGGCCGTGGCGGCGAAGCCGCCGGCGCCAGCGCCCGCCGTCTCCATGGGATCCGCCGGCGCCCCCGGGAGCGGGCCGCCCGGCCTCGGCCCGGCCCGGCCCCCTTCTCGCGCCCGTCCCATTCGGCCGGACGGCGGGAAGGGAAGGGAAGGAGGGAGGAAGGGAAGGGAAGAAGAGGAGGAGGGAGGAAGGGAAGGGAAGAAGAGGAGGAGGAGGGAGGAAGGGGAGAAGAGGAAGGAGGCACTACTACGAAATTGATTTTACATGGTGTTCGGATTTTATTTTCCGTGGCGGGCATTTTTGATTAACCGTGGTGGTTATAATGTCCGCCACGGTTAATCGATGCCACCGTGGCGGTTTTTCTTATAAAGCCCGGCCACCAAAAATGAGGCCCAAAGACGAGCCCAACAGCCCATTCTCATGGTGACATATATATAAGGCGACACTTAGGTTTTCGAGGCTCGGTTTCTCTCTTTCTCTCTCGTTTCTCTCCCTCTCCCGAGGCTCCCTCCCGGCTCCCTCTCTCCCTCTCTCCCGGGCGGCGGCGGCGACGGCGACCGCACCCTCCCTCCCCGGCTCCCTCTCACTCTCCCGAGGCGGCGACGGGCGACCGCACCCTCCCTCCCCGGCTCCCTCTCTCCCTCTCCCCGGCGGGCGACGGCGCGCGGCGGGCCTCCCAGCGTCCCCGGCGGCGGCGGTCGGCCCCGCGCGGATCCCGGCCCCGCGGCGGATTCGGCCCCGGCGGCGGATCCCGAGCCCCGGCGGCGGATCCGGCCCCGGGCGGCGGATCCGCGGCTCGGAGCGGCGGTGGCGCGCGATCCGCCCGGCTTGTCCTCCTCAACTCCGCCCGCGGGTGGCGGACCGACAGCGGGCGCGAGGCGCCGGTCTTCACCGCGCTGGCTCGGGCCGGGCCAAGGCGCTCGGCATGGCGGCATGGAGCTCGCGCGGGCGCCACGAGCACGGCGGCGGCGGACCTCCTCCCCTTCGAAGCGCGGCATCGAAACCCTAACGGGCCCGCGGCGGGCGAGATCTGAAGCCCGCCGGCCCCGTTAGGGTTTCATTTGGATTTTTTTTTTTTTTTTTTTATTATTAACCATGGCGGGCATTTTGTCCGCCACGCGTTAATGGCCGATTTTCAGGACCCTTGGTCCGTGGCGGACATAAAGCCCGCCACGGAAAATCGCTTTTGTCCGCCATGCAAGTTCCCTTTTGTAGTAGTGAGGGAAGAAGAGGAAGGAGAGGAGGAAGAAGAGGAAGGGGAGGAGGAAGAAAAAAAGTGCCTCTCGGACCGGTGCGTCGTTCTTCGTGCTATCATGGTGATCCACGCCGTCGTCGCTCACCGTTGCTCTTCCGTTCCGTGGCCAAGGTAAGCCCTCCCTTGTAGTAGTGGTTAGTAGTATTGGTTAGTAGTTGTTAGTACTAGTAGTTAGTAGTGTTAGTTGTAGGGTTAGTAGTAGTAGTTAGTAAGTAGTTAAGTAGCTCTTTGTATTACTAGTGTTAGTAGTTAAGTAGTTGTCGATGTAGTAGTTGTAAGGTTACTAGTAATTGTATATGTATGTGGTTGGTGGTCTTCGTGCCCATATTGGTGGTTGGTGGCCTTCGTGCCCATATTGGTGGTTGGTGGCCTTCGTGCCCATGTTTGGTATATATATGTGGTTGTTGGCCTTCGTGCCATGTTTTTTGCAGGTTTTGGGAACCTCCCCCGCGAGGGGAGGTCTTTGAAATTTTGAGTCGATAATAACTAATTTTTTCCCTTTTTTTAGGAGGATCTGTGGGAGGGACTCGGCGACCCCGATCGTCCTCGTGGGCGCTACTGGTCTTGCTGCACCGCGTCTCCACCGACACCGTAGGTATTAATCACCTCCGTCCCGTCCTTGTAGTTGTCTTACATAGCGCGACCCAGTTAGGCGTCTCCCGTCCGAAAGAGATACAGGCGTTGGTATGCGATCTGTGCATATCTGCGACGTGTCTCTTTCGGATTGTCCACATTTTTGGACAGCCCGTGGATGCGTAGATGGGTTAGCATCCATGCTCGAGGTCCCGTCCGAGCGGTTTTTCGGCAACACCTCCCGTTGTTCTCCGGATACACACTCTCCCCCGCCCGGGGCGTGTATCGAGGAACAACGAGAGAAGTGTCTTATCGAAATCCGGCTTCGGGGACGAAAGCATGGATGCTAACCTTGTCTACGCATCTTCGGGTGGGATTAGACCTATCCCTCACCTATTAGATGGTAGGAACGCCGTGTAGATGCAATTGCCGCTTATATGGCTCGGCCGACATGGGCGTATGATAGAGGATGGATAACCGTGAGTGGATGTACACGAAGCCGCCAAGTAAGAGCCTTGAATGGGTTAGGGGGACGATGCTTTCCTGGAGCATGCATTTGGCCCAACTGCTAAAGGGGTCTATTCGGATGCCGCGGTCCACGCAAAGAAATGTAAGAACAAGAAAAAGCAACGAAAGGTTGAAATGGGCAAACATATTTACAACAACGGATTCGTCCCAAACTATAGCCGATGGATCTTCCACGGTGAAGTCGATCGTATTAGAGAGGGGCGTGGTGAGGCCCCTCCTCGAGGAGTATGATCAAGATGCCGGGATGGCGGACATGATGGCGAACTTTCACGATGATACGCCCAATGGAGGATTGGAGGAGGAACACGAGGAAACCCGCAAAAAGGCGTTCTACGAGATGATGGAGGCGGCACAGCAGCCCCTTCACGAAAGACAATGGTTACTGTTGCGGATGCCATTTCACGCCTTATAGCATTGAAGTCGCAATTGAGCATTAGTCGAGACGGCCGACACCTCTGCTGTCGGTTATTGGCAAACCTTCCGGAGGGTCACGTCCCCGCCGAAGAACACGTCGAGTCACGAGACTTCTTCGTGGACTCAAGATGCCGTATGAGTCGCACCATGCTTGTCCAAAGGGGTGTGTCCTATTTAGGGGAGACCTCAAGGAAGCAACGCCTTGTCCAAAGTGCAAAGCCTCTAGGTTTGTGGAGGTAGAATGTAGTGATGGCGGGGAAGAAACAGTCCAAGATCCCCGAGATGGTCCTCGACACCTTCCTTTCGCATCGAGGCTCCAACGGTGTACATGACGTAGGAGTCCGCGAAACAAATGACATGGCACAAGAAGGGCAAAAGATACGATCCCCGAGAAGTTGGTACACCCATCGGATGGTGATGCATGGAAGCACTTCGATAATATGCATCTGAAAAAGCTATGGAGGCTCGAAATGTACGCGTAGCGTTCGCAAATGAATGGGTTCAACCCGTACGGTCAACCCGGCGGCCCCGCACACTTGTTGGCCCGTGTTAAGTGATCCCTCTCAATCTTCCCCCGGTGTCATGTTTGAGCTCAAGCACCTGTTCTTGATGTTTAATAATACCGCATCCGGGCAACAATATGGGTGTGTTCATGCAGCCAGTGTGGGATGAATTGCAAGATGCTTGGCAAAATGGGGTACTTGACGTGCACGAGCTACAAAGACAAAATTTACAATGCATGTGTGGTACCTATATTCAATGCATGACTTCCGGCTTATGGCATATTCAGCGCATGGTGTGTTCATGTGAGGTTCCCTTGCCCAACATGCAAGGCAGTACAATGCGTTCACCCGGCTTCTCAAGGGTGGCAAGTATTCTTCGTTTGACAAACATCGTCAATTCCTCCCGAGAACCATGAATTCGAGACTAGACAAAAGCACTTCACGAAAGGTGTTGAAGTCACCGACCCCATCCCAAAGTTTATGACCGGTGAAGAGGTCCTTGCCGAGCTAGCTGGTCTCAAAATCGATGAAAAGAAAGGTGGTTTTGTTGGATATGGTACCACACACATGTGGACTTATATATCGGGATTGACTAATCTCCCCTACTACAAGGATCTTCTTCTTCCACACAACATCGATGTAATGCACACAGAAAAGAATATCTCCGAGGCACTCTTCGCAACAACCATGGACCTTAAGAAGTCAAAGGACAACGTTAAGGCTAGACTTGACATAGAGATGTTGTGCGATAGACCAAAGCTAGTGATAGAGACCCCTAGCCCTCGAGGGGAGATGGAAAAGGGCCCGGCCGACTACATCATCAAAAGGGCGATAGGAAGGAAGTACTACGATGGATGAAGACGTTATCGTTCCCCTCGATGGGTATGCGGCGAACCCGAGTAGGGGAGTGAACTTGCGGACTATGAAAGTCTTAGGGATGAAGAGTCATGACTTCCACATATGGATTGAGCGGATCCTTCTGCGATGACTCGGGGATACCTCCCGAGCCGGTGTAATGGCGCGTCCCGCGAGTTGAGCTTTTTCTTCCGCCCGGCTTTGTGTTAAGGAGTTATCTCGGGATGCGATTGCTGATCCGGCGCGTCTTTTTGTGTGTTGATCTACAAGTTGGAGATGATATTTCCACCGGCTTCTTCTGTCGATGCGGCACCTGATTTTGCACTCCGGCCCAGCGAGGCCCGGTTGGAGGGGCCCGTGCGGTTCCGTTGGTGCTATCCAATCGAGAGGGCTCTCAAGGTACCGGGAGAAAATGCGGGAATAAAGCCAAAATTGAGCCTTCCGTGGCGAGAGGCATACATTCCGAGGAGGTGTCGACCTTCACACAGGCGTACTATCCGAGAAACTTCCCGGCGTCCACAATCCTACCCCTCGTTAACGCCGACGAGAGTTCATCGAACCTCGGCCTTTTTTCGGGAGGGCAAGTCGGAAGAGGAAGCGCAGACTACCCACAAGCACTTGTCCTTTGATGAGTGGCGCACTATCATGCTCTATGTGTTGTTGAACCTTGACGAAACTGCTCCTTATCGCCAGTAAGTTCTCAATGAGCTTGTTCCATACGCCGTCACTATCCTCCACCTATCGACCCTA
This sequence comes from Hyparrhenia diplandra, assembly GCA_015847255.1. NCBI lineage: Eukaryota > Viridiplantae > Streptophyta > Magnoliopsida > Poales > Poaceae > Hyparrhenia > Hyparrhenia diplandra. The sequence goes on along the minus strand of JADLZK010008524.1, from coordinate 1,365,422 downwards.
AACCCCTTGCCTTGTTTTTTTTCGAGGGAATTTATTGGTCAACACCGGAGAGGGAATGGGGCTCCTACCTTGCAACAAGAAGACAATCTTCTAAAAAATGGGCAGCCCGATTTTATTTCCTAGTTACGCTCAAAGGTACCATCCAACTAACCTCGTTCCGACTTTGATATTCCACTTTGGTCCTAGTAACATATAATGTAACGATCTCGTGGCCTCACCTTGCGTGGCCGCACGGATGCCTAAAATGTGCGAAGATTTAAAAACAGTGGGCAATGGCTTCCCCCGTAGGGTCAACTCATTCACCGCTTATGATGTGAATGGCTATCGCTTTCGCATGAGAAGCTATGAGGAGAGTCGGCCCAACCGCAAAAATAACGTGCACCGGAGTTCGTTAATGCCCCGGCTTGGATAAGAAGGACTATTACGGCATTGTCGAAGAAATATATGAGCTCAACCGGGGGTCCTAAAGAGCTCAAGCTAGTGGTATTCAAATGCCATTGGTTCGATCCTCGATGACACGAAAGTGGACCCTACGATTGGGCAAGTCGAAATTCGACGAGATTCCGTATATGGAGGAGAGGATGTCTATATTGTGGCTAATATACACGCCACACAAGTTTATTACCTCCCATGGGCGTGCCAAAAACACGAGGACCTTGCGGGTTGGTACCTTGTGCGGCGGTATCGCCGCACGTAAAAGCGCTGTTCGAACGATGATGATTACAACCTTGACCCAAACACCGAAGAGTTCTATCAACCCGAGGGGCTAGAAGGACGTTTGGAGATAGACATTCTTTCGATGGGCATGGAAGTAGACAACGCCATCGATGAGGACGAGGGTGATGAGGTGCGAGGATGCTAAGGACCTGCAAATTCTTGAACGATGGAGGATGGTGCGCGAAGGAGCGTGGAGGGCGATGCACATGCCGAGGGCGTCTACGATGATGAGGATGGTGACATTGATGATTACAATAGTGATAGTGATAGTGATGACTACATGCCAGCCTTAGGCATTCGGGAGATAATTTCTAAATCATGTAATACTATTTTGTTATTATTGTTACCTTTCAATTATGTTTCGTTCATTTTGCAATACTAATTGGTTTACTCTTTGTCTTCGCAGGGGACTCGACAAAATGCCGCGGAAGGCGGCAACGTCGACGGGGGGTCCAGTCCGTCTCGCCAGCCCCCCACCCTCTCCCCACGATGACGAGGAGGAGGCCGACGAGGAGGAGGCCGCCGAGCAGCCCCTCGACGGTGGAGGCGTCGAGGCGCGGCCGGCGTCGCCCCGTCCACGAGGAGGCTTGACTTTATGTCTCGATCGAGAGCCGGTAGGGCCGTCGTCGAGCCACACCACTTCCAGGACTTCGGACTCGGTGCCGAAGAGACACATGTCCGGGCGTCTTCCTCGAGTGCCGGCAAGGTCTACCAAATAGCGGGGCCTCGAGCCTCCCACAGGGGCCGATCCCTTTTCCCCGCCCGTGATTCGACCCCACGGTGACAAGTAAGTAGCCATTGATATTTTCACTACTTGTTCATATGACATGTTGAAAATCGAACTTGAGACTAACAATTCGTCGTAATGGCTCGTGCGATAACCGGGAAGATTGTAAGCGGAGGGGCGATTCGCGCCATATCAATGGCATCCGAGCTCGCTGATTAAAGAGAACTACCCCGCCCGGTGGACCGCGGGGGGCGTGAGGGAGCCGCCCTATACGTGGGAGCACTTCGCGCGCGTCAAAGGGGGCGCCCTTGCCCGGGAAGATCAAGGCGGACTTCGGGTGAGTCTCGTATTCGGGATTACTTCACGTCGTTTAAATACTATGTTTCTTAAATAATAGAATGATACATGTTGTCTCGTATGCGAGAACTACTTCACGTGCGAGGCGGGGCGGGAGGCGGTGGCCGCTAGAGTGCGGGATGCAGTCTGCGCCGAGACCGACTCAAGGACCTGTACCACGAGGCCCGTGTCCGGTGCATCATCTCCTTCAACACCGACGTGCTTGGCAAGGTGGTGAGGAAGAATGAAGCAAGGGAGATGATGCTCCGTAGGGAGACCGACCTCACCAGGGGACCAAGACATCCAAGTTCGTAAAACGCATTTATTCTGATTCCTTCAATGAAAAATAAGCGGGCTTCCATTCATCCTCCGCTATGTCATGCGGATGTGTCCCGGAGTGGTGCGGCAAGTACAAGGATTCTGGGTGGCCATTGTGGACAAGTGGCTCTTGGGCGAGGCGTCACGAGACCAAGAGACTACGTCGGAGGTGTCGCTTGGAGATGGAAGGGAAGCCACACCACCAAGGCGTGCCCCTCCCAAAGTATATGGGACGGATGGGTGCGATTACGTTGATTTTTTTATTCAAGCGCTCAAATCTCTTCACTTCTAACCATCTCTCGTGTTCTCCTCGCGGTCGGCCGCGATGAAAACCAGCGGATCAGCGAGTGCGCGGGGTTCGCCTTGACTCACGGCGCAGAAGCGGCCGGCCGACCAACGTCTACGACCGGCGAAGGGGCCCGAGGCGTACACCAACGCCCGCGTCTACCCCAAGCTTACCCGATGCGCCGAGGCGGCAAAGCGGCGCTATGGGGGCGACCGATCCGGCCACCGCGCCCGGACACTGACCGGTGATGAGGTTGGGAGGAGGGAAGCGGCCGACGGCCGGTTCTAGATGGCCACAAAGGCGCGATCAACCCGTCCTCCTCGTTGACCGGGCTGGCGTGATTCGCTCAAGGAGCACGACCTCCACCGACATCTCCATAGCACCTCGGCGTGAGCTCCACACAAATGATGCGGGACTTTCGGGTAACCGGTTTCATTCATCGTTCACTTGGTTTTACACATGTCCGCTACCTATGCATTGTTTCAATGTTACGGTTGTAATATTGCGAGGTCCGGATGGCGAGTTGGAGGCCAGCGGCGACGGCAGGCGCGAGTTTGAGGCCGGGCGGGCGGCCCGGCGAGGCCCATCGGCGGGAGTTGGAGGCGATCCGGCAATACTCGGCGCGCCGGGTGCAGGACGTGGCGAGCTACTTCCGGGGCCTCTAGATCCCGGGTGTGACCCCGCCTCCGTTGCCTAGCTTCCGCTGTTCGCTCCACCCCGTTTCCCGTTCCTCCTCCCGTAGGGACTCCGGTGAGTATATGTTGTTATTTATTTATTTGCCTTGTGCGGCTCACCCGCATGTACTAATGAGATCGCCTCTCCTTTGTGCAGCCACGGTCGGCGGGTTCGAACCCGACTCCTCCGTGGCCCTTCTCCACCCCATCCGGCCTATCCGGTCGGCCCGACTCCACGAAGACACGTGGCGGTGGCGTTCCTCCTCCCGGGCACGCAGCGGCCCACACTACGGGCTTCCACACGTCCCTCCACACCACGGGTGGACGTACCAATCGGCGCCGCAGCATGGGTGGTATCCGGGGCAAGGTGAGGGCCCCTCACACTCTTCGCACCAGGGAGGCCACGGGTCGGGGCAGTGAAGTTGAGTTGGTGGTGATTAGGTTCGACACGTGGCACCGTGATGGATTTCTTTTGGATGTTGTACATGTTGCACTTGTGATGGATCTCGTTTCGAGGTTGGACATGTTAGATTATGTTTGGTTGTTGGACATGTTGGATTTCGTTTGGATGTTGGACTATATGTGTGAATTTGTGATATTTGTGGATTATATATGTGAATTTGTGAGATATGTGGATTATATATGTGAATTGGTGATATATGTTGATTATGTGTATATATGAATGCTTATGGTATATGTCCACGTGTATGTGCAGCAACAATCAACAAAAACAGCAAAAAAAAAAAAAAATGAAACTCCCAGCTTTGCCGAGTGCCGCTGGTTACCCTGCACTGCGAATTTGGCGGTTTTGCCGAGTGCGGGGTGGCGCTCGGCAAAATGACCATAACTTTGCCGAGTGCCACCTGTATAGCACTCGGCGAATTTTTTTTTTTTTTTTTGTAAAATAAATACTTTGCCGAGTGCGTGACGTTTGGCACTCGGCAAAGTTTTAAAATATTCAAATCTTTGCCGAGTGCCCGCGTTTGGCACTCGCAAAGGACCTTCCATATTTAACGGTCGACGCCGAGTTCGCCGAGCACCGACATGGCACTCGCGAACGCCGCCAACTGCCCGACATTTGGCACTCGGCAAAGATTTGTTTGCGAGTCAATCTTTGCCGAGTGCTGTTCGCCGAGTTTGGCACTCGGAAAAGGGTTCGCCGAAGTACGTTCAAGCCTTTGCCGAAAAGCGCCCGCACTCGCAAAGCACGCGATTCCTGTAGTGAATGCATTTTGGTCGGTTTTTGCTTGCTTATCGCATATTTTTTTCTCTGTCATATCTTGAAGAAAATAAAGCAGTACCCATAGTACTGTCTTCTGTCTTGTTCACCGGAGCCTGTATACACAACCATCTCTTTGGAAGGTTAGATTAGTAACAGGGCCTGCAATAAGCGTCATCTTATACAAAATTTTTTTCATCAACGCTTGACTCTCTCTATCTCTTCCTTCAATACATGCATGTTGGTCTCCCAGCAAATTACATAATAACTCACTCACAAACGTCTGCAGGTCCAGATACCCATCTGGCCCGGCCCAGCTGCTTCTGTTATGCTTCCCTTCAGTATCTTTCTTACTGCTTATATGATCAGCACTAGAAAACCTATCGCAGACATGCAAGCATGGCAGCATGGACGGTGTCCAAGTTGTCTAAGAACAACGAGGCCTGAGGTATATAAAGGATGAGGACTGGGACCAGCTGTGATATATATCGGTATGTAGCTCTTTCTTGAATAACATAGAAGGCTTGAGCAGTTCACTCCAAGTGCACATAGTCCCTGCCACAACATGTGTGCCTAATTGAGAGCCATCCACTAGACTTGGCTCATCGCCGACCTTAGGTTACAGGGAGTTTCCTTCCACTTGGCTTCTCCAATCTAAATCGCGGCACTCGCCGTCACCAGCAATCGCGCCTCCGAAACGGCGCGCAAAAACCCGATACGTCATGAACTCCTGGCCGTCCCCACAGCACCCTCCGCCACGCTCGTCTCCGCCCCACGAAACCGCCAGAACCTATCCAGCCTCGCAGTTCTCCTCTCCGAAGAGAGAGGGACCGAGCGTCCATCTCCCCTAGCGAATTTCAATCGCACCACACACACGTCGACAACTCCATGCCGTGGCCACTGTAAGCCAGCCGTCCTCCCTCCACCTCCAATGGAAGGTCGCCGAAGATCGTGATGTGTGTCTGCCCGACATGCACCAGCCATCCTTCACCGCACCCAACGGCAACACCTACACCTTCAAGTAGATCGTGATGTATCTGTCTGACAGCATGCGGACGGCGCTTCAACAACTCTCTCCGCATCGCTGATTGGGTTGCTTTGAATCTGCTGCGGGTTAAACGCAACCCAATCGGCTTCGATGGTTTTGAGCCGTCAGGCGTATGCATGTTGTGCACGTACAAATCTTTGTTCCCTCAATTTGGTTCAGGCCCTTGACAACCTATTACAAATAATTCTTCTGGACAGTTAATCTGATGATCACTGAATGAAAAAAATTCTTTTTCTAGGGCATCATGAAGGCGATCGTTATCATTAAGATGGTCAGTATTTTTGCTAGTGAAAATCTTAATAGCAGGCTGGTTTGCAGTGCTCTATAAAAAAATGAGAGGGGATATTTAGATGCAATCTTTGCTATTGGCCTTTACATGGTTGAAGTACGGAAATCGCTGTGTGAAAACAGATGTGGTAATGTGGATGGAATTCCAATGGTCCTCTGAAGAAATATTCAAGCGGCCGCTTGTAAAGGACATGGCACAGAAAAGGTACCAATAGAATAGGGTGGTAAGGTTTTGTGTTTTTTTTAGATAACAATATAAGAGTGTTTTGCGTACCTCTTCTAAATCAAATTTATTATCAATTTGCCAGTAGATGTTGTCAGATCATGGATCCAAGTGAGTGTGATGACTCGACTGCTTGATAGTTCTTTTATCCACTCATGAAGTGTGCGGGTTTTAGCATCCTTAACTGAGGAAATGGAAGAAGTGAGTTGAGTTGAGGTACACCATTACCTGAACGTAAGCAAATACTGCAGTTGCTAACGCTTCTGCCATCTATATGCATTAAATTCTTGGCCAATAAACTCTGAACCTTTGTTTCAAAAAAAAAAAAAAAAAAAAAAAAAAAAAAAAAACTCTGAACCTGGTCGTAGCACAAACTCGGGTGCCGGACTCGTGCTCAGTTCACGACATACAGTCTTGATAAGGCTCAATTGGCACTTCATCATATTTCCAAAAGATCAAATTAAAATGATATCTGGTTTCAAAACAACATGGAGTACTAGGACAAGCTGATAATTGCACAGCAAGCTACAAAATGGCAAAGAAAAATGACATAGTAGTATAGGCAAGTAAAACAATGACAATGTTGCTATAATATATTTCTAGTTTCTATGAGAATTTTCTGCACATGTGCACATTTCGTTGCTATATCTTAATGTAATCGACAAGCACTGTTTCTCTACTTAATTGTATATCCGTTTTTCAGCACCTCAATTTATACCTGAGGCCGCCACTGATTGATCAGTTAAACATACAGGTAGTGTGGCACAGCAGGCAGGAGCAAAAAAATTATTGACCCTCTGGGAAGCATTCTACGCTAATGGTTGCCACTCACCACTTTTCTCCATCATCTTGTACCGTATTCCTATGTACAGATGGAACTCCAGATGCATCCTATGCCCATGTTATATTTAGGACCATATGCATGCAATTTGCTATACTGCAAATACTATGCTACGCAACACATTGCCTGTGTCAGCAATGATCCAACAGACGATGGCAGAGTTTACATTTATATGTCAATGTAGAACTATGATGGACTTATTAGACCATATATACTCTCTCTCTCTCTCTCTCTCTCTCCCCCCACCTATGAAGTGTTTCACCAACCAATTTAAATGTTTTATGATGTAAATATGCAGCAGATCCTTGTGATGCTAACCAAGCAGCCAAAAGCTAACAAACAGTTCCATGGACACAAAAAAATGTTCCTTCGAGTGCAAGTGCGAAGCTAGATATGTAGAAATTACAGTATGGCCTCGGAGTGCTCGGTTTGCTTCTCCTGCCATGTCAAAAAAAAAAAGACTCTTTTAATATATTCAAAAGGCACATTTTTAATCATAGTAACTCTGTCCTACATCAGTAAAAATTTATAGGATATCTGTAAATCAAAATATACATGCGAACCTGTAAATCAAAATATATGAACCTAACCAATACTTAAATCACTTAATTAAGTGCAAGCATAATCTCCTCCTTGCAGTAGATGAACAGTGATGGTTCAATAAATACATGCTCCTGTCAATCAAGCTGTTCATGCTGACAGTCCCAATGCCTTTAGTCCTGATGATCAGGATCTAAGCATCCATCAGATATGCGAACCACATTATGGTGGCTCAGATTTATTAGACTCTTCAAATTCCAGTTCTAGAAATAATGAATGATTTGAATCCTCTATATCAGGCCTGGTTAACTGCTAGTACTTTGTTTCATCGCCGTCACCAGAGAGGATCATGGATAAGTGTCAAGCAAATGGGATGTTTACCACGGCACACATCGTGTGCAATTGCGACTACAAAAGTGTTGACCTTCCCTTTACGATGTTGCTCTCCTACTGGTCGCACACATCAAATTCGTTCCATTACCGATTAGGCATTGCGGTTTCCACTGTAGAGCCGCAACTCCAGATGCATCTCATGCTCATGAAGTCATGATACAGTCATTATGGATTGATGATGCATAGTTCATAGTTTTATATGTAGGTGTAGCTTTCAGGATCGACATAAGCCATATTGGCATTCTATGGCATACATGAAAAACATCCCCAACAATTTTTAAGTTAGGAAGTATATGCAGAAGCGTACCAATGCTAACGATACAGGCACAAAATCAAAATGGTAAATTGGTACTATAAATCCCATTACATATGGAAGTTCTTCCGGTTACATGAATTTTCTATGTTTCACTGTACTGCTTCCTCTGTTTAATCGTTCCACTGTATTGCTCCTCTGTGCAGCTTTCATGTTTCAACATACTGAGATATGGTTTTCAGTCAATCATTGATTTTCAATTTTTCTCCTCGATGCAATAAGTTGGTAAATCTGATGATGGTATAATAATTTATACTAAAGTTGTAATTTTGGGCACAAACTACAACTTCATGGCAGACAACTCCATGGAAAAATTGTTCTGATGCATCTGCTCTCAGCATCTCTGAGTCCTCTGGTTGCAGGCACGACATATCAATACTGAGAAGCATGAAGTCGCTATGTGCAACAATGTGTCTCTGGAGAGCCAGTTCAGTATGCTGCTGTGCTATGTCACTGCCAATCAGAAAATCTCAGCCCTCTCCTGCACTTTAGGATCATGCTTCAGTGCTTCACCACGTACAACTTGCCATATCTCATCATCAAGCAAGAAATTTCAGACAGGTGCTGGAATTCAAGATGCTTGCAATTCCCATGATACAATCTTTTTGGACTGTGTGCATGCATACTAGAGATATACTATATGCTGTGCAACACATTGCATAGCATTGCTTGTATTTTACTGTTTGATGCAACTGAAATTTATTTATATATCAGTGTAGAAAGCACGACGAATACAAGTCATATTGTCTCTGTGGGCCTCACATAACTATTTTACCTACCAATTTTGATGTTTGTGGCGGAAATAGTAGATGTATATATATAAACTGTGTTTATCGTGCCATACTTGAGGAGATTTTTTTGGCACATACATGGGTACAAAATTAAAAATAATGTCCCCTGGACAACCATGAATAGCACAACGACGACAATTGATATGCCTACTAATTACAGGGTCACTGCTGAATTGCATGGTTTGTTTCACCAACCACCAAATCTATAAAAGCCTTTAATCACGGTGAAGATGTACTATACATTAATTAACAGTACCTCACCCTCACATGTTCCCGTACATTAACAGTTCACTCTCTTAGACCGTCCGATGTACTAGTTGTCAGTCCTCCGATGCCTGCCACACGACCACCCTGCCGTCCTTATTACCCTCCAGATCCTTCTCGGTTCCTCTCCAGTACCTTCTCCTTCAACACGAAAAAAAAAGGCTGACTCTCGGCCTCTCGGCCCTCACCTTCCACGCGCCGCCAGCGTCGCCGCTCGCGATCTACCTCCTCTTTCCACCTGCAACCTCCGGGCGCCGTGAGTCTGTAACGCAGCCGCGTAGTAACACCGACCAGCCACCGGCCACCTCGCCCGCGGGTCGCGACCTCCCGCGTCCTTATCCCAGCGGGGCCTGCCACGCAGCGACGGGATGGCAGACCATGCCCGGCGGCATGCTGGCCACCACGCGGCGTCCGCTGAGTTCCTTGAGGTAATCGGTTTATCTTTTTTCTCCCCGAAATTGAAGACGTGCTCTCATTTCTTCGTTTCATAAATTTCTACCTCTTTCGTTATTGCAGGAACATTTACTCTGCACCTTGCTTCAACTCATCGAACAGGTGCTCCAGTGGCAGGTAGCAGTTTGGTTTCCGAAGGTCCAGTGTATGCATTTGTTTCTTTGTATCCCTCATATATTCTGTTGTGCTCTTATTAGGTTTTGAGATTAAGAGGATATACTTCGATTTGTGGTTGCCTCACTGCTTCAACTAAACGTCTACATGCATCTGAGAAGAGAACAAAGGTAAAAACAGAGAATTCCAGAGAAATAACCTCTGCTGTCAATTGACAACTTATACTTTGATATTCGATCCAATTTTACTTAATACAGTCTTTACATCATCATCTGTGCTTTGACCATATTATTTGATTCTTCCCAGAGCAGTGACTACAGAATGTACTTTAGTATTTTAAACATAAATGGATTATTGGATTCTAATAGTGCAAAATACAAACAAAGGAAGGTAGGCTGATATGGTCTGTACTACACTAAAGAATGAGTTACTTGCGAAATCTATGTTCGCCCTGCTTCCATGTCAAATTTATACCTACAGTCAATGTGTACATTACCTCTTACCTCTTACTTTCACATGTTTACATCAAAACTTAAGTTTGCCACGATAACAATTAATTTTCAGGTTAACGTTTTTGCCAACTTCAGTCTTACATTCTATGCGTCGCCGCACTTGGCACCGAGGGCTGCCTGCGCCCCACTGCCGCCTGCCCTCCATTAGCTGCAAGTTGCGCCACCTCGCAGCCCCACGGCATCGCCGCTGCTGAGCCGCCTCTCTCAGCACAGCCGGTGTCATCGCACATACCTAACCTTTAGAACCACCGTATTCTATACGTTTCATTCACTTGAGTACACGCATCTTTATTCTGGTACCTTAAATAAGCCAGGTACCTTAAATAAGGCATTGATACATCATATTGGGTTGAATTATCTGAATCTGAATTTATATTCAGTTCATCTTATAATGAATGCCAAGACTTACAGAATTCCTTTCTTCTCCGGATTAATTTGGACATTTTCTTCATTGGTTTCGATATTATATTATTATTATTATTACTCTATATTTTACTAAGTACAATGCTGCTGTGAAAAAGTAAAATTATCAGAAGCTCATGACACTACATCTAAATATCTTTCCAAGATAATTGCAGTCTGTTATGAGTTGAATACTTCCCGCACGAAGCGCGGGGTTACAAGCTAGTAAAAGATATATTCCTAACTGACTCATTTAAGTAAGCCATCTGACTGCATAAATAGGTAATAAGTTGTACACTCATGTTAAGTAAGATAGAAATTATTGGGGCATCTATCGTAAGACCAATTAACCACTCTTAAATGCTAACCAAAGTCAGTATTATCTGATTTCAGAGGTGTCGCAATCTCAGGCAGTAGGCAAACACCACTTTGAAATGTAATATTTTTTTTGTTGCCCAAAATACATACTCGTGCGTTTAGAAGGTGACTAGGCTGACTCAGCTATATCATGCTAGAGCTGGACCCTTCGATGCTTCGTGCCTACTCCCTACAAACCGATCCAGGTGAGCGATGACATGCCGCCGCCACCATAATTGAGAGCAGTGACACCGGATTTTCTTGCTCTCTACCTTGCCTAGGCTTCCACCACCACTTCTACTGGCTGCACCTCGAATTCTTGTTTCCCAGGATTTAGATGTCCTGCTGCAGCTGGAGCTCCAGATGCATCCCATGCCCAATGCAAGATACAGACTATCTTTTTTTTGGGAGAATATGCTTACAATTTCCTACTACAAATATTATGCTAATGCAACACATCACTTGTATGTTCTCTGTTAATGCAACAGATGACGCCGGTGTGGTCGTGTCGTCTATGTTTATATATATCAGTGTAGACGCCCTATGTGGCCCAGCTAAGTGGTACACGAACAAATTATGATAGCAGACATGATCTGCAACTACAGACGTGCCTATTAATTGAAATGTTAGCACCAACACTATAATAAGATATTGGGAGTCACTGAATTTTATCCTTTGTGGTCAGTCTTTTGGAATATCGTCTCTACCAATCAATGAGTCAATATGGACAAGGTCCACCTCTGAAAATCAGTGGCACCACACGTGGCATGCATCCACACAATCGGAAAATAGGGTGCTAATTCTATGGTCGGCCTAGCTGTGATGGTTTTCCCCTAAAAGTAATTGTGAGACAAAAATCATATCGTTTCATATCAAATACAATCAAGACAAACAATAAATATATCAAAATTGTTGATCTGAATATGTACATGATATAAAATTTATTTTGGGACAAATATTTTTATTTGAGCTCATTTAAAACTAAAAGCCCTAGATATTTTATTTTTCTTTTCATTTCTGAACAATCTCGGATGTTGACATGGACTACTCTAAAGTTGTTAGATCTCCAAAGCTGTAGATCTCTACACAACCTAAAACTTTGTAGTCAAAAAAAAACTTTTACGTGTGTAAGAATGTCCAGAGAGCCAAGTAATTATTTTTATTTTCTCAGATATTGAATTTCAAATTTTATTTTTTTCAAATGATATTGGATGATGGATAAATTTATACAAAATTTTTAGCTATTGGTATTATCTAAAATTTTGAAATGCACGGTGTTTAGGAAATTTATTTGAGACCAACCTCGATCTGTAGCTCAAGGCCAATTGTGAATTAGTTTTATGAATTTGTCTGTCTATAGCCATTTCAGCTCTGGTCGTAAAATAAGTTGATGGATGTGCAGCTTGCTTGCTCTGTTGCTAGTGGAAGAGACACTACATCCGCTGGTTAGAAATCTTGGCGGTGTCGATCCCATGGCTAGTGTGGTGCACCAGCCCTTGAAAATTTTGACCCTCTGCTTGGATTTATTAGCACCATATGCTTTCCCACTACTTGTTATAGCTCAAACTGATATGTTGTGTCCTCAGCCCAATCCAAGTGGTACGAGAACTTCTAGTGCAACCAATTCCCATGATACATGCTACACGTTGCTTGTAATGTTATCAGATAAGACAGGGTTTATTTATATGTCAGTGTCGAATAGATGAGGCAAAGTTTTTAATTTATATATTAATGTACAAGCAGAAAGAACATAAGTCAGATTGACTCTCCGAGGTCATACAACGCAGATCAGTACAGAGGCTGCCAGTGCCAATGTCTTCGTGCTTGGCAGCTGAAGCAGATCGATCAGTTAAACATGCAAGGACTGTGGCACAGCCGCCAGCCGCAAAATATTTTGACCCTCTGGGAAGCATTCTACGCTCTGGGTCGCCTCATTTCATTTTCCATCCTCAAGTACCGTACTCCTATGTACAGATGGAACTCCAGATGAATCCTATGCCCATGTTATATTTAGAACCATATGTATGCAATGCCACGCAACACATTACTTGCTTGTAAGTCACCGATGATGCAACAGACGATGGAATAGAGTTTATATTTATATGTCAATGTAGAAGTATGATGGACTCATAATACTCTCTCTCTCTCTCTCTCTCTCTCTCTCAGTCCCCTATAAGGTGTTTCAACAACGAATTTCAATGTTTTATACGATGTATGCAGATCCTCTACTTGTAATGCTAACAACCAATGCAGGCAAAAAGCTAACAAACAGTTCCATGGGCAAAAGCTAACAAGTGCAAAGCTGCATGCGTACAAATTACAGTATCGTCGCGGAGTGCTTGGTTTGCTTCTTCTGCCATTCAAAACAAAGAAGACTTTTTCAATATCGTTAAAAAGCACATTTTTAATCGTAGAAGTAGTATTTTGACTCTGCTCTACATCAGTAGAAATTTAGAGTATATCGGTAAATCAAAATATATGAACCTGTAAATCAAAATATATATGAACCTGACTAATACTTAATATCACTTAAATGCAATCACTATTTCCTCTCCTTGCAGTAGCTGAACAAGATAGTCCACGAAAGACAATCAAGTTGTTCATGCTGACAGTCGCAATGCCCATGGATCCTGCTGATTATAAGAATGCTCGATTGTTATTGTATAATCATTTACTTTGGAGCACTACATGTGCCATGTATTTCACTGTTTCACTGTACCACTGACACTAGAGGATTTGTGCCATTGCCCTCAACAAAGATTAGAAAACGTAACCATCCATTACCACTGCACGTATGGTGTGCCATTGCCATTGCGTCTTGATCCTCTGCTTTGCTTTACCATGATGCTTTGCTACTGCTCGCACACCTCAAATTAGTTCCAATCCCGATTACGGATTGGAGTTTCCATTGTAGAGCTGCAACACCAGATGCATCCCATGCTCATGATACAATCACTAAGGACTGATCATGTATAGTACATATTTTTATATGTAATTGTCGCTTTCAGGATCGACATAAGCCATATTGGCACTCTGTGGCATACACAAAGACTTCCCCAGAAATTTTTATGTTAGTATATGCAGATACGGACGAATGCTAACAATACAGGCACAAAATCAAAAGATTGCTTGGTACTATAAATCCCATTACATGGAAGTTCTTCCAGTTACATCCATTCTCTGTTTGACTGCACGGTTTCCTTTGTTCAATCGCTCCACTGTATTGCTCCTCTGCAGAGCTTTCAGGTTTCGACACACTGAAACATGGTTTCCAGTCAATCAGCGATTGCCAATTTTTATATGTAATTGTAGCTTTCAGGTTTCATTTAAGTAATATTAGTTGCCATATGACTGCACAAATAGGTAATAAGTTTAACACTGTAACTCTCAAGTTAAGTAAGATAGAAATTGTTGAGGCATCGTGAGGCCAATTAACCACTCTGAAATGCTGGACGAAGCTGACAAAACTCAATATTATCAGATTTCAGAGCTGTCGCAATTTCAGGCAGTAGCAAGCACCGCTTTCAAATTTAACGTCTTTTTTTGTTGCCCGTAATACACACACGCGTGCGTTCAGAAGGAGACAGAACCAAAATCTCATGGTGCAGCTACAGCTCTGGATGCATCGTGCCTCCTCCCTAAAAACCAAATCCAGATGAGGGATGAGATCCCGCAGGCCGCCATCACTTAGAGCCGCGACAGGTGATTTTCTTGCTCTCTGGCTTGCCTAGACTTCCGGCAGCACTGCTGCTCGCCACACCTCAAATTCTTCTATCACGGCCATTAGAGTTGGTGCTGCAGCTGGAGGTCCGGATGCATCCCATGCCCAATGCAAGATACAATCGATCTTTTACTTATGAGTATATGCTTACAGTTTCCTACTACAAATATTATGCTAATGCAACACATCACTTGTATGTTCTCAGTTGATGGAGCAGATGAGGTGTGGTTGTCTCGTCTATATGTTTATATAGAAGAGTGTAGACGCAAGAAGGATTTTCATCCTGGCCGTGGCCCACCTATTAAGTGGTTCACCAACAAATTATGATATGTTTTCTTGACAATATATGTATGTCCATATGATTGCCAACCAAGCAGACATGATGTGCAACTACAGACGTGCCTATTAATTGGAATGACAGCACCAACACTATAATAAGATATTTGGAGTCACTGAATTTTATCTTTTGAAGTCATTCTCTTGATATATCGTCCCGGCCAATCCATGAGTCAATATGGCCAAGGTCCACCTCTGAAAATCGGTGGCACTACACGATCCATGCAACAATCTGAAAATAGGGTTAATATAATTCTAAGTCTGGCCAAGCAATGATGGTTTTCCCCTAAAAGAAGTTGTGACACACAAAAAAAAGAATCATTTCTTCTTCATATCAAGTACTACAATAAATAGACGAGGCAAATTTCTTTTCATATATTACTGAAGAAGCAGGAAGAACACAAATCAGATAGACACACAGAGAGAGAGAGAGAGAGAGAGAGTATTATGAGTCCATCATACTTCTACATTGACATATAAATATATAAACTTATGCTATCGTCCGTTGCATCATCGGTGACATACAAGCAAAAAGCAGTGTGTTGCCTGGCATAGTATATGCAGTGTTGGAAATTGCATACATATGGTTCTAAATATAGAGATTTTTTTATGGTGCTTGGAGGAACCGATGGTTTCTCCCGATGATTTGCTTTTTGCCGGTTCATCCATCTAATTCTCATCATTTATCTTTTTGCCGGACAGTCTAGCGCTCAGGCCTTGCGCGACCCCACACAGTTTGTGGTCTTGTCTGTGGCTTCCGAGAAGTTCGGAGAAGTTCGGCCGTGTGAGCTCGGACTGTCCGGCTACCCAGCGGACAGTCCCGTCTCAATCTGCAACAAGTCCCAGCAGGGCTATTTTCTCTTCGGTTTTTGGATTTCTATCGGCGGACAGTCCAGCGTGTTCTCGTTGCTGTCCGAAGCAGACCATGGACAGTCTGTGATCTCTGGGAGTTCATACCTGGGGACAATCCGGCCCCTCCTTGCGGACAGTCCACGCCCCTATTTTCGACAAAGGCTGGAAGTGCTGTTTTCAAGGTTCAGTTTTGACAAAATCGTCGTCGTACTGTCCGGACAGTCCGCTGACTTGCTTGGTGTGCTGGACTTCTTTGTTCTCTCGCCGGTGTTGTCGTTTCGTTTTTTAACGTAGGTGTGAGAGCTACATGTTCAAAATTTAAAAAGAATGAGGCTTCTATTCAACCCCCTCTCGTCGCCTTTTGGTCCTTCACTGGGCAGAAGCCAATGGATGGATTGAAGCTCGAGGAAATGGGCTTCGAGCTTTGGCTTAGCCATGAGTTTGTTGTCTTGCTCCCTAGTTGTTTCCCCTTTATGTAATTATTATTTTTATTTTTTGGGTCCTAGGTTCAGGCAATCTTGTACATAAACTCTGCTCCTCAATACAAAGATATGCACACTGACTGATCTTAAGCACAATTGGAAAACTTTAGTGTGAAAAATGTAACTGTGCACCGAACAGCTCAGCTTCAAAATATGCATGATCACAACTAAAGGCCTGGCATAATCTGAAGGACAATTGATACATGCTCGTTAACATTGACTTACTATTCTTTAGAGGGAGTTGTCATGATTATATGCGCAACACATCATCCAAACTGCTAGTGACCGGCAGACATAAACACCATATGGAAAATATAAGGGATCAGTGAGATGGCAAGAACAGCAGGCTGGTGTGGGTTCACATCTGCACCGAGATCCTCTTGTGTTGTACCATGATTTTTTATTTTATTTCATTTATTGTGGCTGCATGGTTCAATTTGTGCTATGTTCCTTTTTTTTTTTATTTCTTCTCTATTCAGTGTGGGACTTGTTGGGCTACTGGTTTCATCAAGGCAGTAGCTTCTAGGGTGAGTAAACATGTCAAACAAGGATACAACAGGGTGGAAGGAACCAATGCCACTGCAGTTGACTATACAGAGTTGGCTTACTTGTAGGTTCAACAGCATTTCAACGATAAACTCCAGTCCAAGACCCTAGCCAGTCCACTAATGATATGATTCACGATGGGGGTGGGTCGGTTCGGACCGCCGGTTCGGCGAACCAGCCCAAGAAAACGACCCTAATGGGCTCCATATCTGACCCCAAAAAACGTTTAGGTTCAGTGGTTCAGAAAGCCACGAACCATAGGATCGAGTGGTCCGACCCTACTGCTTCGCTTGTGTGGCGGCGGCCACCGGAACCGGCCTTCCAGCTCCGCCATCGGTCCGCCATGGACAGGTCCTCTACTCCTCTGCCCCAGGCAAAAGCGCCGCCCATGTCGCGGTGTCCTGCAGGCCTCCCGTGCCGCCGCACGGGAGGCCTTACCACGGGCCCCACGCCGCCGCCGTGCATCACCGGCACGGCACCTGCCCAGACAGCCGGTGAGTAGTGCGCCGGTGGTGGCAGTGCCGCAGTGGCCGCCGCCACTGCCACCGTAGCCGAAGAGGCCGTGAGGTGTGCTGCACCCGTAGGTAGGCGCCGCAGTGCGTGGGCGAAGGAGGCCTCAACGTGCGACCTCCGTGCGTGCTGCCGCTCCCGCTTGCGCTGCGTTCTGGTGCCCGCCCAGCGCCTGCGACATCGGGAAGTTTCGCAGCAGTAGTGGCACTCGAACTTCCTTTCCCCGCCGCCCGTCGCCGCCACCCTAGGCGGCCCCGACTGAGGCGCCCTCCTTGAGCAGCAGCAGCTGGTGGGCAGCCGCCGCCTGCTGCTGGTCGTTGGGGAAGTCCCGACTGAAGAGGCGGATGCTGGCGGCGTCCCTGCTGCTCGCCGCCGACGCCAGCGTCTTGGCAGTGCCAGTGCCGTTGATGAAGGGCAGCTGCGCGAACGAGTTGACGCCGCCGTGCATGTCATGTGGTGCGGCGGGCATGACAACGACATGGCTGTGGACTGTGGTCACGTCGCACGCAGTAAGTTGAACGACGACGACAGGCAATAGCCAACCAGGATTTGTGTCGCCTGTGCAGTGTTTCTCAGCAGTGAGCTCTGAGCAGGAACTGTACGTATCTGCAAAAGGGTCGAACCACCAAATCCATTGGTGCACCGTGGAGCTAGCTAATAACAAAATGGATCGACAGGTGCTCCTGTACAAAGGAAATAAGTCGGCGGGACAGTAGTGGTTCGATCCAAGGATCAACCACCCCCATCGTGAGATATGATTGTCTGTGCAAAGAGACTGTTCTCTTCTTTCTCCTCAACATGAGGTACGAATCCACCAAGCACCTGGCTGATTTCTACAACATCGACTCACATAGCCACTACGCCACCAAGCACGCCCTTGGCCCTGTCTTGGCTGCATGCAGCTATAGAGCTCCAGATGCATCTCACTCCCATGACACAAGTTTCAGGTTTATATGCATATAACCTCGTCAGGGGAATAAAAAAAAACAAAATTTGTGTCATACTGCTGTCACTGATCTATAAAGACATGAGGCAATAGGCCATATAGCTTGGCACTCTGGCACTTGCATATAGGCACTCACTCGCAACTTATATGTCAGTGGATTATAATGTCAGTGGAAGTGGAAGAAGCACGGACATACGGCCATTTAATTAATTAATATTTTCTTAATCAGATAAACCTAACCATCCATCAGTTAGGTCAATGGAATTATGGAGGCTCAGATTTTTTATTCAATTTTCCACAAAAACTTATCTAAAATATTAAATCTTCACGTACTAACTATAGATTTTTTTTTTTTAAAAAAATATTTGGATCTCCCCTATGCTGACCTCTGGTGTAATCTATTTGTAATGAACTAAATTCATGTAATCCTATGTACGGTGCATGGCACCCTCCACCATCCTCCATCTATCTGCTCATCGGAATCAATGGAAAAGCATTCAGGTGGGGCTCTCCCCTCTCTATTGACGTCTTGAAAAAAAAAAGAGAGTCAGAGGACGAAGTGAGCTGATCCTGGTTGACTGGCTGAGGGGAGAGTACGAGGAGAAGCGTCAGCTGTAGCTCAACTGAGGAACAGAGGAGGCGGATCGCCTTGCAGGCGACGGCCCCGAGGAACAGAGTAGGCGGCCTGCGCTCTGTTACAGTCGACGGCCCCTGCATCTACGACCTCGATCTGCGCCTGCGAAGGAAAAGGAGAAGGCGACGGCCCCTCTGTTCCTTTTTTTTATTATTATTTCTTGTCTATTCAGATTGGGAACTTGTTGGGCTAGTGGATTCGTCAAGGCAGCTTGTGTCGTGAATAAACATGTCAAACATGGATACAACAGGGTGAAATCGGCCAGCAGCTTAGGATCGGCAGCATTTCAACGACGAACAGCCGCAAGCACCAAGCCCCTGGCCCGAAGATATGATTGTAAAGACACTGTTCTCTTCTTCCTCCTGAACGTATGCTTACGATTGTACACTCCTGCACTCACTAGCCACTGCTGCACCAAGCACGTCCTCGGTCATGTCTCGACTGCACGCAGCTAGAGCTCCAGATGCTTCTCACTCCCATGACACAAGTCTCAGGATTATATGCATATAAAATATTGTTTGTGTCACTGATCTATACAGACATGAGGCAATAGGCCATATAGCTAGGCACTCTCCAGCTTACATATAGGCACTCGCTGTCTACTAATATGTCAGCGGAAGAAGCATGGGCATAAGGGAATATATAGGCACTCTCTCGCTTACATATATTTAGTCAATTAATTAATATTTTCTGAATCAGATACACATAATCATCCATCAGGTAGGTCAATGGCATTACGGGGGCTCAGATTTTGTAATCAATTTTCATCAAAAATATTCTAAAAAATTAAAATTTCACAGAGTAACTCTACATTTGTTTTTAAAAAATTCTTCGATCTCGCCAAAGAAAGAACAATCAATTATTTTTTTTCAATCACTAATGATCGTAAAAACAAGTTCCCAATCTGAATAGACAATCAATACAACTTCTTCTGATCTTTTCTCCGATGCAGTTCTCATCATTTAACGAGGGCTTCAGAAAAACAGAAGCCTGTGTGAGTCAGTTTTTCTAGTTTCTTCTGTATCCTTCGCGAAGTTGCTAGCCTCCCTCGTGCCCCGCCCATCTCCATCGTCCCACTCGGTTTTCCAACAATTCATGCTGGTGCAGCCAACTATCTCCACCTGGTCCAGGTGCCTGTCTTCCTCATGGCACCTTCAAACAAGTAGTAAAAAATAAAAACAAAGTATTGAGTACATGTTTTTTCTTACATCTCATGTTCAAAATGGTGATATTTTGTATGGTTTCATAACAGTTAATAAGAAACCCTATCTACGTGCAAATCAGAGGCACTATGGCATGGTTGAATGTCGCCCTTGTTCTCAGTGTGACAGCTGCATGTTCAATTGTAAGTGTGTGTGGACATGCCCCAGCACAAATCATTAACCAACTTGTGAGGCGGTTTGCTGCGGTCACGGCCTTGGGCACGCCACTTTATTAGGCAGCGGTTGTGTCTCAACAGTTGACGTCATAATTAATCCAATACTTGTACTCTCAAACGAAGTCTGATATTTCCTCTCCTCAACAAACACGTACCATGTTTAATATAATAGTATGTGTTTGGAGAAGAACTCGCAGGCTTTCTAGCATAGCTCCCATGCTGGAACTTATTAGAAGGTGTTAAAACAACATGAACTACTGATTAGAAGGCTAGGAAACCTAACCTTTCTATAAGACATGAACTACGTACTTATGCCGTCCCCACACAATCATCCAGCATGGATGGTGTCCAAGTTGTCTGAGAATAATAAGGCCTGAGGACTGAGGTATATAAAGGATCATGTCGAGGGTACAGGGACAAGACATATATATAGCTAAGCAGCTGAAGCCTAACCTTTCTTCAAAGACATAAAAGGCTTGCACAGTTCACTCTAACTGCACATCCTTACAGGCTACAACTGCATGCGTAACTAATTGAGGGCCATCCACAAGACTTGGCTCAGCACCAAACGGCACAAATATACATGTAAAAGCGTGGCAATCTTACTACAATCCTAATTCGCATTATTTACACAAGCACTGTATATGTTTTTTCCATGCTGTATTTTCCTTTATTATATATCGATTGCGGCGGGGAAGCACTCACACTTGTGTTTTGCAAGCAGCGGCAAGCATAAATAAAAGATGCGTGGAATTGTGAATAGAAAACAATTCCTGGTGAGGTACAATGGTAGATCGTGGTGCTAAGAACTCTGGAGATGCTAGTGAAACTTGAATAATAGTCCAATACGATTTGACTTATGTAGCACTCTCACGATGTCCACTTTGCTGTTGATGAAAACCAAAGGTGAAGTTGATAGTTCCCATTACTTAGAAGCACAACCAGAGTTCGATGAATTCCTCTGTTCCTCTGCATCGCTGACCTTAGCAATGATTTTTGGTCATCAGTAATTCCCAGTGCTTCTCACTCTTAATCGATATTGGAACTCCTGTGAAGAATTATTTGGTACGTAGAATGCAAGAAACTTAAAATGAACTTCCAAACAGAGCACGTGCACAGCTTTCCCCATGAAGCGTACAAACTGTGAGCAGCAGGAACTAAAACAACAGATTACATCTCGTATGTTAACATTCAACAGGCAACAGAAAGCTCGCAGTGCGGGCGGGTCCTGGAGGGTACACAGTGGGTTGCCTCGAGGGACAGCTTACTAAGCATCCCCAAGTATTGATTCCCAACGGACGATTGAGTGCACTCCAGCTTTTCCTAGGAGGATTGAGCTGATCGTGGCACTGTGTGTGTCATGGACAGTCAGAGTTTGTCGCTGACGCCGTGATAGAATGACTGTGAGAAGAGCGACAAGCGGATAGCTTCCCTGATCAACTGGATGCAGGCAGGCTTACTCAGATCATGGCTTCCATTCCACTTTCGCCACTGTCGATCCTTCCCAGTATGCACCTACATGTAAGCTGAAGACTGATTGCACATCAGGAAATCCGGATACTATATTTAGGACTATATGCACGTAGTTTTGCAGCTGCAAATGTTAGGCCTAGAGATGTGTTGTTTGTGTCTTACAGATGCTTGCAATAGACATGAGGGGCAGAGTCTATTTATAATGATATGTCAGTGTGGAAGCGAGAAGGACTACAGAGCCAAACTATCACCGAACAGTGCCATGTTGGTGGTCAGGTCAGATGGGAACTTTTAGGCTCACATAAATGTTTCCATCGCTAAACAATATTTACGTATGTACTAATTCTAATCAGCAGGACAGTCAAGCTGTTCTGGTGGTACTCTCGAACTTACTCCATAATAGAATCAGTTGTATGTAATTACCCAAGCAATATTTACCTTGCTGCTATAATACGATTGATGCAACAGATAAGTCATAGAGTCAGCAAGCATAACTTGGACAGGTGCTCTATAACTCTACTTCTTTGCTTATTTGTTTTTTGGTACCATATGCCATGCCAAGGATACATTATATGTAGCTTATGGAACAAAAAACTTTGAAAACTACACGAGCAAATTGTGTTTCATGAAGCTAAAAACTCCAAAAACTGGCAGTTCTTCATGACATCTGCACGGTAGTTATCTTTGTTGATTTTGTTCTTTGAGAGTCACATGTTGCTCTAGACTTCTTCGGTGAGCTGGGCTTTGGTTCTTGCAGACTTCAGTTCCAGGATATGCGTAGATCACTGCCTTCATTAATTGGCTACCAGGTCAGAAGACAGTTAAGCTGGTCACTCTGCTGTCTTGGGTGCATCTGCAGTCTATACCCTTGAAACATCGTTGGAGTTCTATGTGGCTTCATAGATAGACAAACTGTCGAAACCTAACTATGAGCTGTTGGGGAATGGGCGCCCTAGTAGCTAGTATGGAACCTTTTCCCGTAATGTTGAACAACATACATAAGCATAGTCTTCAAACTCGGTGCCTCCACAAATTTGGTTATTTGCCCCAGTGCAGAGTCGAAACTTTGCAAGTATGACAACCCCCAATGTCCATCTTGCATTCGAATGCCTCCAATTCCAATTACTACAAATTCGATTAGTACATCTCCACATAGTTTTCTGAAGCCTGGGTCAATCTTGCATGCCATATCTTTTGTGCTAGCTAGGTACTCTCAACACACCACCTTTCCTCATCGTTTTATCTATGTATTTGCCAATCTTATATGCATCAGTGCACTATACGGATCCTTATTTATTGATGTGACCATCTTGTGATACCCATCTAGCATGGGATGAACCATTTAATGAGGCATGTGTGGGGGTTGAAGACAATTAAATGTTGACTGAATTCTTCATTTAAATTTGAATCATTATAGAGTAATCTCTCTCATCTGGTGTGTGGTAAATAGCAGAATTATATTTGTGTGTACCTCTTTGCTTTGACGATGTTTTGGGGCATCTAAACTGAAGCAAAGGCCTTTGTGGGCCCAAAAGAAAACTTATTGCGATATTTTTTCTAGAACACGACTTCACGTGGATTTCATTGAGGAATGACAAGGTACAACAAGTTCGTTATCCGAGCGAGAGGCTACGATAGTAGACAACAACAGATAAGATTAAAGACGACAACAAATAAAATGAGATACAAAGGGGGTGCAAACGCGCTACCCACAGCCACCATATGGGGTCAAACCGACAAGCCTAAGCTGCCATAGACACTGTGCGCCGGCGGCAGCGGCCTGGGAATAGAAACCGCAATACCGAGTGGATGCCCACGCGCTTCGCGGAGGAGAGAGGCTCACCAAAGGCATCATAGAACTCGTCATTGTAGGAGTTGTCAGGGACATGCAGTGCTGGCCTGAGAAGAACCTTTCTGGCCTAAATCTCCGCCCTGGGTCACAATGATCGGTCAGCACCGCAATGCACAACGCCATGCTGTGGCACCGGAGGAGGGCTGAGCCTGCACGAGACACGACGGATTGGGGTGGCTTAACCAACGGTTCTCGCAGGGCAGATAGAGAGCGTTGATGAAGACCAGCAAACTTCCCGCCGGTACATCTAGAAATCGATTTGGCGTCGGGCTGCCAGCAACTTGTGCGGGGGTCACGGGCGGTGCAACAAAGGGGGGTAACAGTGCTTGGAGAGTCCTCTAGTAGTGCCCGGGCCTCCAAAGAGGTAGGTGTCAAAGTGGGCGGGCGCGCGACGACAAGGAGGCCATGAGCTCATCGAGCATTGTGACAAGTGGGCGGGCATCGCGACAAAGGAGACCCTGCATCCAGGCATGGCTCTAGCTCAAGTGGGCCCGTATGGGCGGCGGAGTTGTCGGCGTAGCCAGGAGTCACGACGATGCTAACCGGCCTCGATGGCTTGCGCCAGATTCGCCCCTGTGTCAATGGCGTTGATAGGGCTGGACAAAGAATCTGTCCGACTAAGATGGGGGCCTTGTGCAGTTTTACCATGCCCGGATGTGACTCAAAGACTACGCCGAGGCTCCAGTGCACAGCTCGGCGGGCGCTGAGGTGGACGATGATGTCGATGCTTGTAGTTCCTCGCCCGGTGCCTCGTGGCCGGCAGCGTAAGAGCCGATGGGATGGGAGGTGCATTGGACGACGACGTGGTCTCCTGGAAACAGTTGAAGCAGAGACCGACGAGTGAAGGCGGCACCGCCTGGCCGGGCGATGAGGAAGACGCAAGGCATAGGACTGCCCGCATTGATGGCTATGGAAATGCGTGAAACCATCAACGCCGTGACATGTGTGGCTGCAAGGAGAATGTGGTGTCGAGTTGTCGAGGTTGATGAAGAAGGTCGCCATGCATAGAACTGGTCAAGCCGCTAGTGCATGGGTGCACGCTCAACTTGCCGTGTACCGAGCCCCTGAAGCACGGGCACCCAATCAACTCGGGTGCCATAGAAGGACAATCGGTGTCCCTGGTCCTAGCTCGATGATGATGGCGGTTGTGCTTCGCCTTGGGTATGGCGATCGGACGTGAGACAAAGTTGGCACCCTCACATGGTGCAACAGGCATCACCTCGACAACTTGATGTGTAGCCTCCAAGAATGGTGACCGGGTAGCAGAGGAGGGGTAGTTGAGGTCGGGAGCATCAGAGTCCTCCATCCAACACATAGCTTTATACCTACCCGCGGACTGCGCGACAGGAAGAAGGGTGCGACAGAGGGGTCAGTGAGGGGGCTCTTGTCTAGGAGGCCTCACGCCTCCCGGGCGGCCATTTCAACGATGGCGCTCACAAGAAAGCGAGGTCATGGAACACGACGACGGTGACGGGGAGGGAGTCCCCACTGAAAGACCACCTCGACAAGAACCAGTGACTCGTCCACCATAGAAGTGTGTTGCGATGGGGCAGCAGAGGACGCCTGCCCTGGTGTAGTCAAGGGAGACGGCACCTCCATCGCTGCCTCCCTGAGCGTCTTGGCCACCGAGACTGCCACCGCCGAACCCCATCGGCGCCAACGACGAGGTGCCGACCCCTATGGGTCCGACTACCCCCATAAGCAAGGCGCTGGCCCTCCGATTCGTGAGTAGGCGCGCCTAATCGCTGCCTAGTCAGCGACTAGCGGAAGAGGGCATATAATATCTCTCTCTCAATCTTTCACTCCCCTATAAAGTGTCTCACCAACCAATTTCAATGTTTTACGATGTATGCCGCAGATCCTTAGTTGTAATGCTAACCAAGCAGGCAGAAGCTAAAAAAATATGGGCACAAAAATATGTTCCTTCGAGAGAAATAGTGCAAAAAGATAGATGTGTACAAAGTACAATATCTGAATTGTAGATCAGCTTGTTCAAGTTGGAAATGTTTTTGTTCCACTTTCTGAGGCCTTCCCTTACTTGCTTTAGTTTTGAGGAAATATTTTGGGCAGCATTTGCATAGACAGCTGAGTTGTTCCGCTAGGAACCCTGGATGATCTACCCAAAAGCTTTCAACTCTGGAAATTTTTCCTTTGGGGATGCTACTTCCAAAGTGTAACACATATGGAATGTGATCTGAAATGAGTTTTGACAAAGGCTGAACATGGGTGACTGGATAAGAAAGAGCCCGGTTAGTGGAGCAGAGAACCAATTTGATGAGAAAGGGGTCAGGTTGCATATTGCTCATGTGTATTCTCTACCACTGAAAGGTATGTCAACTGAATCCAAGTGAGAAACAATTTCATTGAAAATGTTCATTTCTGAGTGATTTTCTCCTGCTTTATTTCTGTTTTCAGTTGATCTGTAGACATTGATCGTCTCCACCAAAAATCCATTATTCAAAATCTGTGGTGTCAAAATTCATCAACCAATATGCAAAGTCCTATTTTTCAGAGGTCCTGAAAGGGCTATACACATTATTAACATGATAAGAATTGTTACATAACTTGTGAGTGAATTTGATTGTCAAGGCAAAGGAGTTGCTCTGAACTACGGTTCCATTGAGAAGGGAGTTGTTCCAAATTGTTAGGAGGCCTCCAGATGCACCAAAAGAAAGGACTATAGGCAAAGTTGTCCAAGAGTCTGCTGCAGAAATTTTTGATGTAGAAAAGATCAAAATCCTCCTTTGTTTCCAGGAAGATAATTTTGATAGGCACTGTCAGAAACTTTATCTCTTATTAAGGCATTCCATTTCTCTTGAGAATTTATACACCCCTTATATTCCAAAACAAAATTTTAGTGTATCTATTGTGATCCATGGGAGAACAGTTGGAGATGACTTCCAGGTCTAGACAACCAACTGTGTCTCCACAAAAGTCATGGGTGAACCAATCACATAAAATTAAAAGGACAGACAGTAAAGGCAAGGCCAAGGAAATAAGCAAACTTGTTATGGTCGGCAAGACCTATACCAGACATGGCAGCACCTGAAGACCAGGGACGTGATCACCATTAAGGCCAGTCAGGCGCCAGGATTAGCACCACCTACATGCTCAGCTGATTAGCCTTGAGTTTAGGGAATAAGCTGTCGCTGGTTAGCCTTGAGTTTATGGAGTATGTCAGTACTTGTAATCATCCTATAAAATCCGTTGAATAAATGAATGGAGAACTCAGCCAGAGTTTGAGAATAATCTCTCTCCCTCCCTGGCAAGAATGTATCCAGTTGGTGTAGCGTTCATCCAGTATGCGTGTGCGCCACAGCACAGCGACGGACGTCCGTCACACACTCCGGCCTCTGCCCCACCAGTCCTCTCATCCCTACGCATGCACTCCCGGCCTCGGCCCCACCATTCTCTCAATCCTACACCCTATGCAGCCTACGCCGCAACAAAACTAATAAATTGTATTAAGCAAACGAATAGCAAAGAGTATGGGGTTGCCCAACAACCCGGTGCTATTACACCGGATGAAACAATACAGCATGTTATTTAACCAGTACTGATGATAAGGGATAAAGACACAACTAGCAAAAGAGGGCACAGTGTGCCAACACATGAGTTCTTGTGACCACTAATGATCCAGAACATCTTGCTGGATGAGGGCAGCTGAGACACTCTCAGGCTGGATCTGAAGGAAAGCCGGTTCCAATTCCTTCCACGATTTCAGCAGACAGATAAGGGGCTTGGGGATTTGCAGGTGGAGGGATTACAGCCAGAGGAAGTGGTTCATCTTCTTCACCATGCACATCTTCTAGAGCTTTTGCCTTTTCAGCACTCTCTACATTCTTGAAGCCCTGGTTCTTGATTGAGAGTCTCTTGCTGTGCCAAAAGAACCTTTCGTCAAGCTTCTCGAGAGATCTTGAGCATCTTCTTCTTGCGTGGGTTCTTGAAAACATCAGGGGTGGTGTCCAGGATTATGAGAGAATGGGTTCCATTGATTGGTCCATTGAGTTCTGCAGTAGCGGATCAGTACAGCCGCCAGTGCCAATGTCTTCGTGCTTGGCAGCTGATGCGCATCGATCAGTTAAACATACCAGGAGTGTGGCACAGCCGGCAGCCGCAAAATATTTTGACCCTCTGGGTCTCCTCATTTCTTGTTCCATCCTCAAGTACCGTACTCCTATGTACAGATGGAACTCCAGATGAATCCTATGCCCATGTTATATTTAGAACCATATGTATGCAATTTCCTATACTGCATATACTATGTTACGTAACACATTGCTTGCTTGTATGCCACCGATGATGCAACAGACGATGGCATAGAGTTTATATTTATAAGTCAATGTGGAAGTATGATGGACTCATAATACTCTCTCTCTCCCTCTCTCTCTTTTTCAGTCCATTATAAAGTGTTTCAACAACGAATTTCAATGTTTTATACGATATATGCAGATCCTCTACTTGTAATGCTGACAACCAATGCAGGTAAAAGCTAACAAACAGTTGCATGGGCAAAAGATGTGCATGTGTACAAATTACAGTATGGTCGCGGAGTGCTTGGTTTGCTTCTTCTGCCATTCAAAACAAAGAAGACTTTTTCAATATCGTCAAAAAACACATTTTTAATCATAGAAGTAGTATTTTGACTCTGCTCTACATCAGTAGAAAATTAGAGTATATCGGTAAATCAAAATATATGAACCCGTAAATCAAAATATATGAACCTGACCAATACTTAATATCACTTAAATGCAATCACTATTTCCTCTGCTTGCAGTAGATGAACAATATAGTTCACAAAAGACAGTCGAGTTGCTCATGCTGACAGTCCCAATGCCCACGGATCCTACTGATCATAAGAATGCTCGATTGTTATTGTATAATCATTTACTTTGGAGCACTAAAAATTCCATGTATTTCACTGTTTCACTGTACCACTGACACTAGAGGACTTGTGCCATTGCCCTCAACATTAATTAGAAAACGTAACCATCCATTACCACTGCATTTATGGTGTGCCCTTGCCACTGCGTGTTGATCCTCTGCTTTGCTTTTTACCGTGATACTTTGCTACTGGTCGCACACCTCAAATTAGTACCATTCCCGATTTGGCATTGGGGTTTCCATTGCATAGTCTATATTTTTATATGTAATTGTAGCTTTCAGGCACTCTGTGGCATACATAAAGAGCTTCCCCAGAAATTTTTATGTTAGTATATGCAGATACGGACCAATGCTAACAATACAGGCACAAAATCAAAAGATTGATTGGTACTGTCTATAAATCCCATTACATGGAAGTTCTTCTGGTTACATCAATTCTATGTTTGACTGTACAGCTTCCTCTGTTCAATCGTTCCACTGTATTGCTCCTCTGCACAGCTCTCAGATTTCGACACGCTGAAACATGGTTTTGAGTCAATCAGCGATTGCCAATTTTTATATGTAATTGTAGCTTTCAGGTTTCATTTAAGTAATATTAGTTGCCATATGACTGCACAAATAGGTAATAAGTTTAACACTGTAACTCTCAAGTTAAGTAAGATAGAAATTGTTGAGGCATCGTGAGGCCAATTAACCACTCTGAAATGCTGGACGAAGCTGACAAAACTCAATATTATCAGATTTCAGAGCTGTCGCAATTTCAGGCAGTAGCAAGCACCGCTTTCAAATTTAACGTCTTTTTTGTTGCCCGTAATACACACACGCGTGCGTTCAGAAGGAGACAGAACCAAAATCTCATGGTGCAGCTACAGCTCTGGATGCATCGTGCCTCCTCCCTAAAAACCAAATCCAGATGAGGGATGAGATCCCGCAGGCCGCCATCACTTAGAGCCGCGACAGGTGATTTTCTTGCTCTCTGGCTTGCCTAGACTTCCGGCAGCACTGCTGCTCGCCACACCTCGAATTCTTCTATCACGGCCATTAGAGTTGGTGCTGCAGCTGGAGGTCCGGATGCATCCCATGCCCAATGCAAGATACAATCGATCTTTTACTTATGAGTATATGCTTACAGTTTCCTACTACAAATATTATGCTAATGCAACACATCACTTGTATGTTCTCAGTTGATGGAGCAGACGAGGTGTGGTTGTCTCGTCTATATGTTTATATAGAAGAGTGTAGACGCAAGAAGGATTTTCATCCTGGCCGTGGCCCACCTATTAAGTGGTTCACCAACAAATTATGATATGTTTTCTTGACAATATATGTATGTCCATATGATTGCCAACCAAGCAGACATGATGTGCAACTACAGACGTGCCTATTAATTGGAATGACAGCACCAACACTATAATAAGATATTTGGAGTCACTGAATTTTATCTTTTGAAGTCATTCTCTTGATATATCACCCGGCCAATCCATGAGTCAATATGGCCAAGGTCCACCTCTGAAAATCGGTGGCACTACACGAGCCATGCAACAATCTCAAAATAGGGTTAATATAATTCTAAGTCGGGCCAAGCAATGATGGTTTTCCCTAAAAGAAGTTGTGACACACAAAAAAAAGAATCATTTCTTCTTCATATCAAGTACTACAATAAATAGGTAAAGTCAAATAATGTATCAAAATTGTTGACTAGAATATACAGGATATAAAGTTTATTTCTGGGCAAATATTTTTATTTAATCTCATTTAAAAGCCCCAGATATTTCATTTGTCTTCTCATTTCTAAACTAACTTGGATGTTGACATGGACTACTCTAAAGATGTTAGGTCTTCTAAGTTGTTGATATCTATGCAGTCTTAAACATGGTAGTCGAAAAGTCATTCACATGTAAAAATGTGTAGGGAGCCAGGTAATTATTTTATTTACTCAGACATTGAATTTAAAATTTCAATTTTCCAAACAAGATTGATGAAGCGTTAATGCAAAATGTTTAGCTTTCGGTATTATCTAGAATTTTGAAATGCACAGTGTTTAGCAAATTTATTTGAGACCATCCTCTGGAACTCAAGACCAACTGTGAGCTAACATGAATCAGTCTCTCTATAGCCATTTCAGCTCTGGTCGTTTGTTGATGGATGTGGTGCAGCTTGGTTGCTCTGTTGCTAGCGGAGGAGACACTACACATTTGCTGGCTAGAAATCTTGACGGTGTCCCATGGCCGTTGAAATTTTGACGCTCTGCTTTGATTTAGCACCATGCTTTGCCACTACTTGCCACTGCTCAAATTATGTCCTCAGAGAAATCCTGGTGCATCCAAGTCCCATGATACATACATGCTACACATTGCTTGTAGTGTTAACAGAAAGACTGAGTTTACATTTATATGTCAGTAGAATAGACGAGGCAAATTTCTTTTCATATATTACTGAAGAAGCAGGAAGAACACAAGTCAGATAGACAGAGAGAGAGAGAGAGAGTATTATGAGTCCATCATACTTCTACATTGACATATAAATATATAAACTTTATTTATGCCATCGTCCGTTGCATCATCGGTGACATACAAGCAAGCAGTGTGTTGCGTGGCATAGTATACGCAGTGTTGGAAATTGCATACATATGGTTCTAAATATAGAGATTTTTTTTATGGTGCTTGGAGGAACCGATAGTTTCTCCCGTTGATTTGCTTTTTTGCCGGTTCATCCATCTAATTGTCATCATTTATTTTTGGCCGGACAGTCTAGCGCTCAGGCCTTGCGCGCCCCACACAGTTTGTGGTCTTGTCTGTGGCTTCCGAGAAGTTCCCGGCCGTGTGAGCTTGACTGTCCGGCTACCCAGCGCGGACAGTCCCGCCTCAATCTGCAACAAGTCCCAGCAGGGGCTATTTTTCTCTTCAGTTTTTGGATTTCTATCGGCGGACAGTCCAGCGTGTTCTCGTTGCTGTCCGAAGCAGACCATGGACAGTCTGTGATCTCTGGGAGTTCACACCTGGGGACAATCTGGCCCCTCCTTGCAGACAGTCCACGCCCCTATTTTCCACAATGGCCGGAAGTGCTGTTTTCAAGGTTCAGTTTTGACAAAATCGTCGTCGTGACTGTCCGGACAGTCCGCCAACTTGCTTGGTGTGCTGGACTTCTTTGTTCTCTCGCCGGCGTTGTCGTTTCGTTTTTTAATGTAGGTGTGAGAGCTACATGTTCAAAATTTTAAAAGAATGAGGCTTCTATTCAACCGCCCCCCACAACCCCCTCGTCTTCTTTTTGGTCCTTCACTGAGCAGAAGCCGATAGATGGATTGAAGCTCGAGGAAATGGGCTTCGAGCTTTGGCTTAGCCATGAGTTTGGTGTCTTGCTCCCCAGTTGTTTCCCTTTATGTAATTATTATTTTTATTTTTTTTTTTGGGTGCTAGGTTCTGGCAATCTTGTACATAAACTCTGCTCCTCAATACAAAGATATGCACACTCCTGATCTTAAGCACAATTGGAAAACTTTAGTGTGAAAAGTGTAACTGTGCACCGATCAGCTCAGCTTCAAAATATGCATGATCACAACTAAAGGCCTGGCATAATCTGAAGGACAATTGATACATGGTCGTTAACAATGACTTACTATCCTTTAGAGGGAGTTGTCATGGTTATATGCGCAACACATCATCCAAACTGCTAGTGATCGGCAGACATGAACACCATATGGAAAATATCAGGGATCAGTGAGATGGCAAGAACAGCAGGCTGGTGTGGGTTCACATCTGCACCGAGATCCTCTTGTGTTGTACCATGATTTTTTATTTTATTTCATTTTTTTGTGGCTGCATGGTTCAATTTGTGCTATGTTCCTTTTTTTTATTTCTTCTCTATTCAGTGTGGGGACTTGTTGGGCTACTGGTTTCATCAAGGCAGTAGCTTCTAGGGTGAGTAAACATGTCAAACAAGGATACAGCAGGGTGGAAGGAACCAATGCCACTGCAGTTGACTATGCAAAGAGACTGTTCTCTTCTTTCTCCTCAACATGAGCTACGAATCAACCAAGCACCTGGCTGATTTCTACAACATCGACTCACATAGCCACTACGCCACGAAGCACGCCCTTGGCCATGTCTTGGCTGCATGCGGCTATAGAGATCCAGATGCATCTCACTCCCATGACACAAGTTTCAGGTTTATATCATTTAACCTCATGAGGGCAATCAAAAAAAAAATATTTGTGTCATACTGCTGTCAGTGGAATTGATGTCAGTGAAAGAAGCACGGACATAAGGCCATTTAATAAAAAAATCTATAAAGACATGAGGCAATAGGCCATATAGCTTGGCACTCTTTCGCTTACATATAGGCACTCACTCGCAACTTATATGTCAGTGAAAGAAGCACGGACATAACGCCATTTAATTAATTAATATTTTCTTAATCAGATAAACCTAACCATCCATCAGTTAGATCAATGGAATTATGGAGGCTCAGTTTTTTTTTTAGTCAATTTTCCCCAGAAACTTGTCTAAAATATTAAATCTTCACGTACTAACTAAAGATTTTTTTTTTTTTACACAAAAAAATATTTGGATCTCCCAAAACAAAGAACAAAAAGGTGGCAAGGGGATGCATCATTCGGGTGTTTTAGGTCACAATTGTAAACACTGGTTTGTGGAGTAGTGCCACTGACATGCAATTCCCAATAATCAGTCACAGTACCCTGAAGGAAGAGAAACAGAAAAAAGTAACCCAGAAGTTGTCTCCACTGCTCATAGTTTCTCTTGCATTGCTTCCACCCGAAAATTTCAAAAACGCTAGACGCCAGGCAAACGCTAGCCTATGGTTTAGAGTTTTGGAAGTTTAAAACGTAGATTAAACGTTTTTACGGGTGCTAAGAGCAAAATCAATAGTAATAACGCAACTAGAAGTATTGACAGTGACTATACCTCATTCTGCACACTTGTTTTTTTGCATATAAAATAGTTCACAGTAGAGGTACAGAATGCAAAACGTGGAGAGGAGGGAGGCAAGTAAAAAAAATACAGAGCAGGGTATCAATAAGGTATTACTCTGCTTATCTTGCTTCTTGCTGGGAGAGAGAGGATGAAGCCACTGAAATGGCACACCACCTTATCTTCCACTGTCTGGTGCGGTCTCAGTTCTGGAGCCACATCGGTTGGGCCGAGAACGATGTCCCACACATCACTGACGTGTGGCAGATGACTCGACCAGCGCACATCCCAACTAAGCACTTCTCCAAGATGATTTGGCTTGTTGGCAGATTTAGAACCATCGCCGCGACATTGTCTCCCATCATCAACAACCTTCGTCTTTAAAACGCCTTCTTCATTCTTGCAAAAAAGCTTGCCGCCTCTGCCTTCGCCCTCGGGATCGCCCCTATGCCGACCTCTGGTGTAATCTATTTGTAATGAACTAAATTCATGTAATCCTATGTATGGTGCATGGCACCTCCATTCAGGTGGGTTTCTCCCCCCTCTAGTGACGTCTTGAAAAAAAAAGGAGAGAGGACAAAGTGAGCTGGTCCTGGATGACTAGCTCAGGGGGAAGGATGAAGAGCACCGCTGCTCCTGCAGGGAGTACGAGGTGACGGCCCCGAGGAACAGAGTAGGCGGCCTGCCCTCTGTTACAGGTGCGGCCCCTGCATCTACGACCACGATCTGCGCCTGCGAAGGAAGAGGAGAAGGCGATGACCGCTCTGTTCTCTTTTTTTTATTTCTTCTCTATTCAGATTAGAAACTTGTTGGGCTAGTGGATTCGTCAAGGCAGTTTGTATCGTGAATAAACATGTCAAACTAGGATACAACAGAGTGATCGTCTGTGCCCGATGATATGATTGTCTGTGCAAAGAGACTGTTCTCTTTTTCCTCCTGAACGTATGCTTACGATTCTACGAAGCAGCTGGCTGATTTCTGCACTCGCTAGCCACTGCACCACCATGCACGTCCTCCGCCCTGTCTCGGCTGCACGCAACTAGAGCTCCAGATGCCTCTCACTCCCATGACACAAGTCTCAGGATTATATGCATATAAACTCATCAGGGCAATCGAAAAAAATATTGTTTGTGTCATACTCTATAAAGACATGAGGCAATAGGCCATATAGCTGGGCACTCTCCAGCTTACATATATGCACTCGTTGTCTACTTATATGTCAGTGGAAGAAGCATGGACATAAGGCCATATATAGCCACTCTCTCGTTTACATATATTTTTAGTTAATTAATTAATATTTTCTGAATCCAATACACATAATCATCCATCAGGTAGGTCAATGGCATTACGGGGGCTCAGATTTTGTAATCAGTTTTCATCAATGACATAAAAGGCTTGCGCAGTTCACTCCAACTGCACATAGTCCCTGCCACTGCATGTGTAACTAATTGAGAGCCATCCACCAGACTTGGTTCAGCACTGAACTGAGCAAATATACATGTAATAGCGTGTTAATGTTACTAAAGTACTAATTCACATTATTTACACAAGCACTGTATATATTTTCAAGTTGTATTCGCGGTGGGGAAGCACTCGCGCTCTGGCAAGCATAAATAATAGATGTTGTGGAACTTCCGATAGAAAAAAAAAAGGTTCCTGGTGAGGTACAATGGTAGATCGTGCCGCTAACAACTCTTAAAATGCTCGAGAAACTAGAACAATAGTCCAGTACAAATTGACTTATTTAGCACTCTCACAATGTCCACTTTGCTGTTGATGAAAGCAAAACGTGAAGTTGATAGTTCCCATTACATTGAAGCACAACCAGGGCTCTCGACGAATTCCTCTCTTCCTCTGCATCACTGACCTTAGTAACGATTTTTGTCCACGAGTAATTCCCACTGCCTCTCACTCTAATTAGATATTGGAACACCTGTGCATGCACAATGGTTTGGTACATAGAATGCAAGAAGTACCACAGTTGTTTCCTTGATTATGGGTGAAACAATGTGGAGTACTGAACTGATGAAAATGAACAAACAGAGGACGATCTAAATATGTTGCACCTAATTCTTCAGAAGTATATTGTTGTAAAAATGGTCTAGATAACTACAGAAACATATATTGAACTTCGAAATAGAGCACGTGCTAAGCTTGCCCCATGAAGCATACAAACTGATTCCCTTAAAAAAAAAAAGCATACAAACTGTGGGCAGCAGGAACAGCATGTGCACATCCTTGTATATGAACAAAATGTGGAGAGGAGGGAGGCAAGTAGAAAAATACAGAGCAGGGTATCAATAAGGTACATTACTCTGCTTATCTTGCTTCTTGCTGGGAGAGAGGAGGGGCGAAGCCAATGAAACGGCACACCACCTCATCTTCCACCGTGCGGGTGCCGTCTCAGTTCTGGAGCCACATCGGTTGGGCCAAGAATGATGTCCCACACATCACTAACGTGTGGCAGATGACTCGACCAGCGCACATCCCAACATCACTTCTCCAAGATGATTTGGCTTTGCTGTTGACAGATTTGGAACCATCGCCACGACGTTGTCTTTCGTCATCAACAACCTT
The DNA here is from genome assembly GCA_015847255.1 of Hyparrhenia diplandra. Taxonomy (NCBI): domain Eukaryota; kingdom Viridiplantae; phylum Streptophyta; class Magnoliopsida; order Poales; family Poaceae; genus Hyparrhenia; species Hyparrhenia diplandra. Next base: position 1,329,487 of record JADLZK010008524.1, on the reverse strand, counting down.
CATCTGTAAGACGCCTTCTTCATTCATGCAAAAAAGCTTGCCGCCTCTGCCTTCTTCATTCATCTGGTGTAATCTATTTGCAATCAACTAAATTCATGTAATCCCATGTATGGTGCATGGCACCCTCCATTGGAATCAATGGAACAGCATTCAGGTGGGTTTCTCCCCCCCTCTAGTCACGTCTTGAAAAAAAAAAGGAGACAGGACGAAGTGACCTGATCCTGGATGACTAGCTGATGGGGAAGGATGAAGAGCACCGCTGCTCCTGCAGGGAGTACGAGGTAACGGCCCCGAGGAAAAGAGTAGGCGGCCTAGCCTCTGCATTACATGGCGACGGCCCCTGCATCTACGCCCTGATCTCAGCTCGCTAAGGAAAAGGAGAAGCCGACGGCCCCTCTGTTTTTTTTTTTATTTCTTCTCTATTCAGATTGGGAACTTGTTGGGCTAGTGGATTCATCAAGGCAGCTTGTATCGTGAATAAACATGTCAAACAAGGATACGACAGGTGAAATCAGCCAGCAGCTGGCTGATTTTCTGTGCCCGATGATACGATTGTCTGTGCAATCCATTATCTAAAAAAAAAAGAGACTGCTCTCTTCTTCCCTACTGAATGTATGCTTATGATTCTACCAAGCACCCGGCTGATTTGTGCACTTTTTTTTTGACCGACCCGACCTTTTTTTTTTTAATTAAATGAAAGAATCGATACAGAGGTTACAATTACAAGGCAATTAAGCCCAAAAAGAGAAAAGACAAAATTACACATAGCTAATTCTCCAAGATTCTAAATCAGCCGATTTTGATGCTTTGGCTTTGGTACAAACCAAGCCAAATTCTTCAAGGAAAATCCTTTTCCATTCCTGAACTTTATTACGGCCATTGTCAAAGATAACTTTGTTTCTAGTTTTCCATATTGACCAGGTAGCACAAATGACTATCTCTCTGAATAGGTAATTATTGAAATCATGCTTGGCTTTCATGAACATGTCAAAAGGGTTTCTGGAAGTGTCCCAATGAATGTTGAGAGAATCCCAGCAATCCTTACTGAATGGGCACTGAAAGAAGAGATGGAAATATGATTCTTCACAATCCAGATTGCAAAGACAACAACTGTAGCTTGGTAGGTGCATGTTCTTCCTCTTTATCAGATTCCTTGTGTTTAACCTATCTCTGACCAGTAACCAAAGCTGATTTGTGCACTCACTAGCCGCTGCACCACCAAGCACGTCCTCGGCCCTGTCTCGGCTGCATGCAGCTAGAGCTCAGATGCTTCTCACTCCCATGACACAAGTCTCAGGATTATATGCATATAAACTCATCAGGGCAATAGAAAAAATATTGTTTGTGTCATACTGTCACTGATCTATAAAGACATGAGGCAATAGGCCACATAGCTAGGCACTCTCCAGCTTACATATAGACACTCGCTGTCTACTTATATGTCAGTGGAAGAAGCATGGACATACGGCCATATATAGGCACTCTCTCGCTTACATATATTTAGTTAACTAATTAATATTTTCTGAATCAGATACACATAATCATCGATCAGGTAGGTCAATGGCATTACTGGGGCTCAGATTTTGTAATCAATTTTCATCAATGACATAAAAGGCTTGCGCAGTTCACTCCAACTGCACATAGTCCCTGCCACTGCATGTGTAACTAATTGAGAGCCATCCACCAGACATGGGTCAGCACTGAACTGAGCAAATATACATGTAATAGCATGACAATGTTACTACAGTACTAATTCACATTATTTACACAAGCACTGTATATGTTTTCAAGTTGTATTTTTCGGTATTATATATTGATCGCGGTGGGTAAGCACTCACACTCGCGTCCTGCAAGCAGCGGCAAGCATAAATAATAGATGTTGTGGAACTTTGGATAGAAAAAAAAGGTTCCTGGTGATGTACAACGGTAGACCGTGCCGCTAACAACTCTTAAAATGCTCGAGAAACTAGAACAGTAGTCCAGTACAGATTGACTTATGTAGCACTCTCACGATGTCCACTTTGCTGTTGATAGTTCCCATAACATAGAAGCACAACCAGAGTTCGATGAATTCCTCTATTCCTCTGCATCACTGACCTTAGCAATGATTTTTGGTCATCAGTAATTCCCAGTGCTTCTCACTCTTAATCGATATTGGAACACATGTGCAGAAATTATTTGGCATGTAGAATGCAAGAAGTACCACAGTTGTTTCCTTGATTTTGGGTGAAGCAATGCAGAGTACTGAACTGGAGAATGAACAAACAGGGGAAGCATATAAATATGTTGCACCTAAATCCTCAGAAGTATATTGTTGTAACAATGGTCCAAATGACTACAGAAACTTAAAAATGAACTTGCAAACAGAGCACGTGCACAGCTTGCCCCATCCCCCATGAAGCATACTAGTAGAAGGCGCGCCTCCTCCAATTTAGTCAGGTGTGAATCCCAGTGAGAAGTGTAAACATTGTGAAAACAATAATAGCGCCGGCTCATTGATACAGGTTGTTTGTTTAAGGTGTTTGGTTACATAATGCAATTCAGATGATCATAGGTATGCTTGCAGGTACTGTGCATAATAATAAGGAAGATGTTATTTGATCACGCATAAACTCGTGGCACAAGCTTCTAAAATCGCTGTCTCTATGCATGTGTTCTTGATGTCTGTACACATTAGCCTAGCGAACTGCTGGGGTAAGTTTGGGAGCCCAAATAGGGAATAGTAATCTGTTCAATGATTGGCAGCAACAGATTGATGCATCTCAGCTAAATACTATTAGCGTTAGTATGCCATAACCGTATCTGAACTGCATCATTCACATATGAGAAATATATGTGCAAATAGGTACTTAAATTTTTTGTAGCTGCATTGTTTGAGGAAGTAATCCCTTGTCCTGGTGTTCGTAGATATTCTTACATGAGGGGCTAGTGCGCTTGCATATTACACAGAAAACAAGCAGCGTGCAAAAGCATACGAAGTTTTACCGCAGCACAGAGGGGCATGCAGATAATATGTACATAAACAGTCCATGTAACCAGTCGAGTTCAGTGGAGGACCAGCAGCTGAAAGTCTTTATCGCCCTTGCGACGATGCTGAGCGCACTTGCATATTAAATTAAATAACAACAAAGCAAAAGGCAAAAGCTTGGCAAGGTGCGCTGCACTGCACGCATATATATTAGCATTCTTGGCAAAATATATAATGGCACCGTAAGTGATGCAGTTCTGTCATCCTGCAACCTGTAATTTGTTGTAGTATTAGTTCACAGCGATATATGGTCTACATATGCCATGAGCGAGGATGAGGTTGATGCTATATTAGCTGACAGTGAAATTATGTTATATATATGGCACGACCGATGATGAAGTTTGGATTTTTTTTTTTTTGCCTTGCTATAGTAGTTTTTTTTTTAAAATATGATGAGTACCTGAGGAGAAGCGAGCAATGGTATGATCTGCATCTCTTTCCTACCTATTTTCCAACTGGGCTGATTTACCGGTCTTCGCAGCGCCAGTCCTGGGCCTATGGCATTTGTCATATTTTGTTAGAAACATTTGCGGGATCCACTTTTTTTACTGTATACTGACACATACCACCATTTGACATCAGGTGATATAGATGAAACTGTCACAGCACATTTATATTCCATCCTATTTTTAAATTGACGGGCATATTAGTCAATGGGCGCAAACAATTTGTCATGGCTGCTTGTAATTGTACATTAGGGCGCCTTGCTTACCTCAAAGTCAAATGGTTCAATGTTGTTTAGCTCAGGTTTGGTCTTCTGCTGAAGCGGTGCATCTTGCACAGGTGCATCTGTCGTTTCTTCTGAAGGAGCAGATCGTTCTATGAAGATTGATGTGTCCCTGAACCCGTGTAGCAACAATATCATATCATGGTTCATAGGTGGAAGGAATTTGCTATGCACAATGTGTTCATGTTAGCCTCTGGAATCTGTGGGTTAAAATAGTAGAAGCATGGTGACCCACCACTGAGATAAACCTTGTCTGCACAGAAGGGGACAACAAGAAAAAGAAGAATCAACGCTCATGGTTGATATAGATGTATTTAGTAGAAGGAACTCTGATGTTTGTATGTACATGCATCTACATGCGTTAGGCTGTACACAGGAAACAATAGGGATACACGCTGACTCACCAGGAGTAGTGAACATTGTCCGAGGAATAGTACCGACGAGAAGAAGCATGACAAGGTTACCAGCGCTGTCATCATAAACATTATCGATGTTGAACTATGTTGCCTTATCACCCCAAAGGGTTATCTTCAGTTCGTTGCCGCTGTGATCAATAGGATGATCATTAAGTAAAGTACTACTAAGACCACATTATTATGTAAGACACAGAGATTGGAATCTGAGATTGGAATCACTTGGAATCACCTCATAAAAGTGCTAATCAGAGACACTTCATGTTGCAATTCAAAATTGTACGCAGTTACCTCAAATCATTTATTTTCATCATGTCATGAAAACATGACCCCTCAGGGTCACAATAAAAAATACTTTTATTTGCAAAAACATATTATTGCCTGAACATGATATATGTACATAGAACTGGTACATACTGCTTGAGTTGCAAATGAGCCTACAGCTTCAAGACTTTTCCCTATTTAATGTATCCATCTCATTAACGGTTCATAGTGAGATGCCACTACATACTAAAACAAACAAAGAAAGTATATGCTATCACAAAACATTATCTCTAGAGAGTACGGCAGCGTGTAACTTTGTGGTGGCAACAGTGCCTACCCTTTGTAGTGTTACTGATGGCAATGACAATTATTTTAGAAAAGCATAGAGGTTGGACACAAACAAATTTTGGAGACAAGATATGTGTTCTCACAAACTCATCAGTGCTCCCAATGCAGATCAGGGGCAATAAATAAAGAGATTAGGGACACAAATTTTACCCTTCGTCCGATGGCTTGCAAATATGATACCTTGCAAAGCCAACATTAAATGGGTAAGCATTCATCGCCCACTCCTGATTGGTTTAGAAATTGAAACCAACATCATTCGACCCCTTAGTCTATTGTTGTCGAAGAAGCATGACAATGACAAATGCACCATGGTGTGCCTATAATATGATAAGAAGTAAGATAGCATCAGAAACAATAAACGCGCTAAAAACCATACATACTATACAAATAAACTCAAAGCAACAAATGAATGCACATAATAGCCAAGCAATTCACAGGCTAGGCTTTTTAATCAAAGCTATAGCCTGCAGAAAGGAAAGGAGGTGACAGAACAATAAAAGACCAAATTGCTAGAAGAGGCTATAAAGCTATAATTTTGTCAGTTCAACTGATGGCTATCTCTTCATCTTATCATGTTTATGACCATCCAGGATGGAGGATAACATTATAGCCATCTAGTTTTTTTTCTTAACTATCTGATTACCTTGCTGACGCGGCTGCAAATAGTGATAATGTGTAAGCTAAGGTGGTAGGACCCAAAAAAAAAACTTTTGCCATGTAGAAGGCAGGGAAAAAAACTACAAGGAAACAGTTCTCGTGTAATCAGAACTATCGAACTAAAATATTGAGAACCACCAAATAGCAACTCCTGGTTTAAGTTTTCTTTGTCCAAATAATATTGCAGGAATCTTGTTGTCTCATAATCAACTGAAACACCTTTTTGATAGGTATGTGATATTTCAAGATGGTAGCTAGCTAATCCACAAGGCTGTCTAGTTGTTCAGCAATAATCATCATTAACTACACAAATTGTTTTGAAAGATTCAGAGGGCATGGAATGATACCTTCAGATCACTAAAAAGACCATCACCATTGAATTGAAGTTAATTAGATCATTAACATCAGTGTTGAGCGATAGAGTTTAAGTGTCTAGATTACCTGCGATTTTTTGTCCACATAAGGTCACCTGGGTCGAGACCCTCGTAGTCATGAAAGCCAACAGAAAGTGCAATCAACTCATCATGTACCTTCTTTTCCTGATTGGACATTCCAAATTTCAGATTCAGGGACTTCATAGCAATGAAATAACACTTAATTACTGAATTTGAATTATACCTCATTTTATAATACTGAATGGGTGATATACTACGTGTACAGTAAATAAATATTTGTAATTATAAGTATGATGCTGCATGAGTAGTAATAATACGGTAAGAACATCTATGTCTATATTATGTAAAGATGTCATGTGAATAAGCAACAACTAATCAGTTAATATTTAGTGAACCGAACATTTGGATGTGGGAAGCTAGTCACTCACCTAATTTGGAAGGCTTAGCAGCATTGTTCCTATTGTCCTGCTGACCATGTATAAATTTGATTTTAAATAAAGAGTAGGATAAATAGATGGAGCATTGATTAAACTAACTTGAAGATATATGCACAATCCGAGCTGCTAATTACTGCCCAAGAAGCACTATTACATACAGTGAACGAAGCACCCAAGTTTGTGAAAGGGCTGCCATACAGTGAACGAAAGCACGGAACCTTGAGTGAAGCAGCAAACCAATACTTGGAAAAGAGGTAATTCTCAGAATCCCAACTACAACATGTGAAGCAAATTTTTTCTGATGGATACGAACATGTATGGAAAAGCTTGACAAAGGGAAACAGAACGAGCAAGTTGTTACACCTGAGAAGTGGAGCCCCATCAGCCGGTTCCCAGCGGAGAAGAACTGGAAGAGGGAGCGTGTCGCGCCGCCACAGCAGAACCCTAGGTTGACGCCGCCGCTGCACCAGGGCCAGCCATCGGGCAAGAGACATCAGACGAAGGAGGAAGACAAGAAGAGGGTTAGGAACGACTGTACCTAGGGTTTTGTAGAGCCGCCGCCACTGCCACACATAAGGCTTCGTCGAACCCTAGGGAGGGAGGGAGGAGGAGAGAGAGGAACGGGAGGGGAAAAGGGAGGTGAGAGGCAGGGAAGGCTGCATGGAGGAGGTCAAAGGCGGCGCCCAAGCGCGCTGGCCGCGGGCGGGCGGAGGTGAGAGGCAGGGAAGGCTGCATGGAGGAGGTCAAGGCGCCGCCCCGCCGCGTCAGCGCCGGTCGCGCCCGCCGCCTTCAGCATCACGCACAGCACGGGAGAGGGACTATGACCGAAGAGAGAGGAGGAAGCCCAAAACTGCTGGAAGCTGAAGCGGGAGGAGCTGCGTATATATTTGTTGATGCGGATTCTGAGAAGCTGAGTCCGGATTCTTTTAGAAGTTGGTGATCCCCAGAGAGGGAGTCGGACCTGAGAATCGATTCTGGACAGAATTAGACAGAGCTGAAGCGGGATCAAGCAATTTCTACCGTACACCGGCAGATCTAACAGCGGGTAAAAATTTTGGGCGACGTGGATAGCTGTCCTGGCCAGGAAGCTATTCCCGTTTCTATCGTCTTAATAACAAACTGTGAGCAGCAGGAACTAAAACAACTAGATTACATCTCGTATGTTCACATCCAAAAGGCAACAGAAAGCTCGCAGTAAGTGCGGGCGGGTCCTGGAGGATACACAGTGGGTTGCCTCGAGGGACAGCTTACTAAGCATCCCCAAGTATTGATCCCCAATGGACGATTGAGTGCACTCATTTCATCTCTCGCGTCCCGTGCGTGACACCGCTAAATTCAACTTTTCCTAGGAGGATTGAGCAGATCGTGGCACTGTGTCATGGACAGTCAGAGTTTGTCGCTGACGCCATGATCCAATGACCATGAGATGAGCAACAAGCCGATAGCTTGCCTGATAAACTGAATGCAGGCAGTCTTACTCAGATCATGGCTTCCGATCCACTCCCACCACTGTCGATCCTGCCCAGTATGCACCTACATCTAAGAAGACGACTGATTGCATAGCAGGAAATCCGGATGCATCCCATTCTCATCATCCCAATAGACATGTGGAACAGACTCTATTTATAATGATATGTCAGTATGTGGAAGCGAGATGGACTACAGAGCCAAAGTTTGGTTCGCATAAATGTTTCCATCGCCAAACAGTGCCCATGTTGGTGGTCAGGTCATATGGGAACTTTTAGGTTCGCATAAATGTTTCCATCGCCAAACAATATTTACGTATCTACTAATTCTAATCTGCAGAACAGTCAAGCTGTCCTGGTGGTACTCTCAAACGTACTCCAGATGCATCACACACACTACGGGAGGCGTCTTCTTCGCCGAGCAGCATGGGCGCTCGGCGAAGCCTTGTTTACGCTCGGCAAAGGCTTCGCCAAGCGCCACGCTCGGCGAATTTTTGCACGGCGAAGGAAGGTTGCCGTGCTCAATTGCCGGGACCGCTTAGGAACCACTTTGGCGAGCATCGTGCTCGACAAAGTAAAGCTGCTGTCACAGTCGGGCGCCGTCAACGGTGACTTTGCCGGCGTAGGAAGCGCGCCGGCAAAGTTTTTCTAATTTTTTTTTTTTTGCCGGCGAGAGCATAGTTGTCGGCAATGATGCTTTTCCTTTTTTTTAAAAAAATTGCCGAGCGCTTTAGGCGCCACGCTTGGCGAAAGTTGAATCTTTGCCGGCGGTCTTTGACCGACGCCGGCGAACTCCCAAGGTTTGCCAATCGCCTTGGTCATGGCGCTCGGCAAAGCTGGGAAATAGGCGTTTTTAGCACGCGTTTCCCAGCTTTGCCAAGCGCCATGACCAAGCAATTTGTCAAGTGGCCCCGTTAAAGAATAACAATTAAAAGAGGACGTGATCACTCTGCGTGACATATAGACATGGAGACTGTTTCGAGAAACCAAAACGAGGAAATGATTGTTGCTAAGAAATTGCACTCAGAAAACTGGCCATTCTAGTATTATTCCTGTAAATATGTGGCGTTATGTATTCATTATTATAAAATCTATGCTTTTTAATTTCACTTTTATGACTGCATTATGTTGTCTTTCTGCAACGTGCACTACTTGACCAAGAGAAACAGATAACATGTGACCAAGAAGTAACGCATCTAACAAATAACACGTGTACACACACCCAACAGAGGCAACAGAGCAAGCTCACATAGATAACACACACCTCCTGCTTCTCCTGAACCTGTGTGCCATTGGCCAAGCATGTGCGCTCGACCTCCTCCTGTACGGGTGCCATGGCTGGACCATGTTTCTGGCCGCACACATCTGCATGTCTTATTCTTACGAGACAGTATCAAGCTTCGGACAATGCTGATTTTAGACAGTACAATACATTCCGGTTTTGTATTGCAGGAACTCCAGATGCATCCATTCACATGTCACAAAGTTTAGGACCACTCTATATATATGTATATAATTTTGCAGATGCAACTGTTATGCCTCGATGAGGAAGTGTTAGCTTGTGTCTCACCGATGAAGCACAGAGTCTATTTATATGTCATGGTGGAAGCCGGATATATATGTAGATATATAGGTCATACAGAAAACCCTGGCTCACGTAATAAGTGTTTCAATCAGGAAGCAATTATAATGTTTGATGGTACATAAATCTATTAATATAATATTTATGTATTAATTTACATCATCATATATGTAGGCACTGCATGGTCAGAAAGTTGTTGCTAGCAATTCAATTGTCTTTTTGAAGGGCTCAGTGGGGAAAACTCCCACCTATTTTTTTGTATTAAATATAAAGGTCCAAAAGGTACAACGAAGAGATTACATGAGAGAGATGTGCACAAGGAGTGCAAGGGGGCAGGGGGAGCAAAAATTTGATCCCCATAGGACAAGTTTGATCCAAACTGATCCTGGAATACGATCTAAATTATTACAGGTAAAAAGTTCATATGGCTTATTGGTCATTGACAGCGAAGTCATGTTTATATGGGTACTAGTTGATGCAAACCATGAAGCATAGCGTATATATTTATATATGTCGGAGTAGAAAGCAGGATGAGTTATTGTCTCTTATATCTACGTTACCAACCAATCTTGTGGTCTCAGTCAATATGCTGGTGTGCGTATATAATGCACATTCAAGCAGTCAGAAATAATAGATTCATATAAATAGTTTTTTGTTCCTGGACAGGCATTAGTACGATGATTAATTGCTACGACTACTAATTACAGTGTCACTGCCAAACTGCTGTGAGCACCAAATACAGAAGATTTTCCTAATTGTGCCACAGAGGAAAAAAGATGTTTTAATAATATGTAACTAATAATATTATTAAGAACCTGTGCTATGTCTGTACAAATAGGTAAGGTTGTTGACATTGTACCACAGAAAAGATACGAGAATTATAAAATATTAGGGCTTTCTGTAAAACTAACTACCCTGCAAGGATGCTGGACGAACAAGACCAAAGACCTTTGCTAAAAAAAAAAAAAAAAAAAAAAAACTGACCAAAGACCAATATTTTCTGTTTCTAGAGTTCTCACAATTCCCTACAAGGCACTATACATAAGCATGTTGCTGTTCCCAAAGTACATATGCTTAAGTCAAACTTGTGACTCAGCTCTAACATCATGCCTTTAAAGGAATTGCCTTTTACCAGGCATCTGGACACCACAAGTTCAATAGGATCGTGAATCTGAATTCAAATGAAATCTAATGAATGCCATTCTTCAACCATGCATCAACAGCCTTGATATTTGGTTCCTTTGCCTTTCTCTTGCTCGGTGAAGACATAGAAGCATCACAGAGACAGGGCTAGACATTAGGGCGTGGTAGCGTGGAATGTGTCATCTCGCACTGTGTCACGTGATTTTCTTTGTTTTTTCTTATTCTGGCGTCAAATCTGTTCCATCCTGGCCAGAAACCAATTTTTTTATCAAAAGTTTTTTTTTTGAGTTTCTGAGTTTCTCAGCCTCTTTTTTTTTTATCTTTTGCGTAGCACACTAGTCCATTCGTTTGCTCGCTTAATCTCCCAAGCACACGTTTCTCAGGCTCCCAATACGTAGTGCAATTGTTCCAGAGGTGGAAATAACAATCAAAAGACGACGGGATCACTCTGCGGAGCATAGATTATAGACATGGAGACCCACTTGTGTCGAAAACCGTAACAAATAGCCTTTTACCTGGCAGCCGCACAACTCAAGTCCAATATATAGGATCATGAACCAGAATTGTTCCTTTGCCTTTTTTTTTTGATTGGAGAAGACACGAAAACATCACGGACAGGGCTAGACATTATTGCGTGGTTGCAAGGAAGGTGTCATGTCGCACAGCGTCACATGATTTGGCAGACTCCTTTACGGATCTTTTGGATAGAACTATAGTCCATTTTTTGCCTGCTCAATCTCTCCAAGAATGTTTCTCACGCTCCCAGTGTGGAGTGCCATTGTTCCAGTGGTGGAAATAACAATCAAAAGAGGACGTGATCACTTTCGGGCGGAGCTTATAGACATGGAAATCCACTTGTTTCAAGAAACCGAAAAATGGAAATAATTGTTGCTAAGAAATTTCAGTGAGAAACTGCCCATTCTTTTGTCACATCTGTGCTATATTTATCTTTGCTGATTCATTCTTTGGTGTGCATTACAGATCTAGATGTCTCTGCCTTTCTTTGTTGAGCTGTATTTTGGTTATAGCTGATTTCAGTGCATGTTTGTTGTCCGGATCACTCTACCAGGTCAGACAATGACAGTTCACCTGGTCACTTTGCCATCTTGAGTGAATCGTGGACATGCTTTGGCGTTATGGTTTGCCACATGTCTACCCACATCTGATTTCGTCTCCCCTCATCCCAATCCCAGATGATGGGAGCCGGAACTCTCTCTCTCTCGACTTTCCTGGTGGAGCGAGAACTCTTTCGATGCATCCCAATCCCAGGTGAAAACCGGATAGCAACTACGTGCCTAATGGATATATTCTACCGTGCAACACATTGCCTGTATGTTACCTATTGATTGAACACATTAGTCGCATTGTCCATTTGTATGCCAGAGTTAAAACGGAATGGACACAGGCCATATATGCACTATTTTTATTACAGGAAACCGGAAGGGTTCAGGCACCCCTACTGAAATTTTATTAAAGGTGGCCAGCAGGCTACATAAAAACCACAAATTACAAGTCAAGTGGAAGGAAGGGGTGAGAAAAAAAAGTTGAGGAGACAAAGAAAAAAAAATGCACTCTGGTTCCCTTATTAATTGTTTCACCAAGCAATTTTGTTGTTTGAGGGAACCAGAGTGCATATATTTATTTTTGAACTGTTGAGTATAAAAAGTGAAGTATATATATGTTGTTACGTACTATGTTAACCAGACTGGCACAAATAACAGAAGTAATTTGAACTGTTGATGAAAAATATGTTGCTTGTACTGGTGCGGTCAACAGAAGTTGATGAAGCTAACAACACCAAAAATGCTAGATAAGCTTGAACAATAGTCCAATATGATACCACTTATGAAGCACTCTCACAATAGTCCAATACATTACTCAGAGGCACAATCAGTAATCCCAATGCCTCTCACTCTCGTTCCATAATTGTTTGGTGGAATGCAGGAAGTTTGTTTCTCTGGTGAAGCAATGCAGAGTAGACCACCGATGATGCACGCAGCATGCGTCCATGCTATTTTTTCTCGATAGGGTGTTCAGCTGGTTTTTCATTAAGAGGGTAAGCACGCGTCCATGATAACAAACTGCCATCGTTCGATCGATGTCCTTCGAATTTTTGGATATTGGATCACACCCCTCTTTTCTAGCTAGTATTGTTGATCTTTTTCGTATGACTGCATTATGTTGTCTTTCTGCAACGTGCACGCGACTTGACCAAGTGAAACTTATCACCTGTAACCACGAACTAGCGGATCTCACGAACTAGAGGATCTAGCAAATAACATGTGTAAAGACACCCAACAAACGCAACAGAGGAAGCTCATAGATACCCAAGCTCAAAGAAACCTAACATACACTTATTGCTTTTGCTGAACGCGTGCCACACATACCTGCATTGCTGCATGTCTGATTCTTACGACACACTGCTAAGCCTCAAACACGGATCGATGATTTTAGCTCATCGATACTCCTGCGTTGCATTGCAGGAACATGATTTAGGACCACTCTATGCATATAATTTTGCATATGCAATCATGCAAATGTTATGCCTTGATGAAGAAGTGTTAGCTTGTGTCTCACCAATGAAGCACAGAGTGTATTTATATGTCATTGTGGAAGCCCGATATATATGTGGATATATAGGTCATACGTACAGGAAAATCTGGCTCACGTAGTAAGTGTTTAAGTCACCAAGCAATTACGATGTTTGATGGTGCATAAATATAATATAATATATGTGTATAAAAGATGTGGGCTGTGTATGCGTCTCCGGACGTAGAGGCCGAATATTTTATCCATTATCTAAAAAATGTATAATAGATGTATTTATATACAGTTTTATATTGCCATACATGGGCAGTTGCTAGCAATTCAATTGTCACCGCCAAATGACATACAAGTAGAATGCCTATATATACCCGATGTCTATACTGCTTCCATTCCACAATGACATACAAGAAGACTCTTATGCTCCGTATGTTCTGTCGATAAGTAAGACAAAAATATATTGTCCTCGAACTAGGGTCATGGGAGTGGGGTGCATCTGGATTACAATCTTATTGTTGACACACTCTGCCTTGTCAGTTATTTCATCATGAACTCACCGTGCTCCGAGTAGCTAGAGATCTTGAAGAGGCAGTGTCATCAACCAAGGCCTAAGAAAATCACAGGCTTGGTTATGTTGCAAGAAATCATCATATACGGTGGTCTTCTCAGTATGGGTTAGTGACTCTTTATGTGAACTAGTCAAAGAAGTTAGAAAATCTATCTGCTCTGACAGTAATTCGTAATGTTGTCTCAACCTTCACAAGACACATATGGGTGGAGTCGGATACCTGTGCTACCGTTCAGGCTCTAAACTGTAAGATTCCATATAGATCTCCTAGCTGCAACATTATTGAAGAGGAAAAAGAAAAGCTGAGTTCATTCCAAGATTTCAAAGTCACCAAATGCCACACGACTGCTAATGGAGTGGCTCATGCTCTTCGTCAGATTGGCAGTAGAGTTTTTTCTTCTTGGTTTTTTGTTTGAATGTATTCCGTCCTATGTGTTGGGAGCTTGACCCTAACTGTAAACATGTTCATAATGATATATAACCTCATTCCTGTGTTCAAAAAAAAAAAAATCACAGGCTGTGGCGTGTCTGGGAGCTGGAGTGACTGACAGTGCAGCCAGTTGACGTCAAAGGAAGGCTGAGAGCAAGAAAATTCCCACTAGTACCTGATTTGTTTTGTGTGACACTTATTCTGTGGCTGGCATACCATTTTCGCCACGGTTTATTGGCAGCAGCTGGTCATCAAGCCGCCGCCACAGTTAATAGACGCCTGCCACAATTAATATCTATTTCGGCGGTGGGCCTCCTAACGTGCCTGCCACGGTAAATAGATTTATGGCAGTGGGCAACATTCAAGGCCTGTCATGGAAAAAGCTGATGCCCAATGGACCCAATGTGGCCTGATTTCTGTTGGACTATAAAAGACGGAGTTATGGTTTCACCCTCCACACTGCATCCCTGCCTCAGCCGCCACCACCAGCACTCCTCCACCAGACTCCACCGGCCTGTCCGCTAATTCATCGCGATGCTCGCTGCTTGGCCAAGACCCGACGCCGAGGTCGCTCCACTTGCGTGGCCCGTATGTAATCCTCCATTCTTGCTCAGCGCTCCCTCCTCTCTCTTCCTCCACACAACAAAGGCGATGGAGACAGCAAAGGCGACCACGCTTGCGGCGGTGGTGGCAGGCAGTGCCGGTGCTTTGCACGCTTCTGAAAACTCAAAATGCTCATCTCGGATAAGAATACCGTAGTAGTTTAGAGTTTTAGAGGTAGCCTCATTTTTGGATTTTTTTTTTGTCCATTCTTTTGCCTGATCAATCTCCCAAGCACGTTTCTCACGCTCCCAATGTGAAGTGCCATTGTTCCAAAGGTGGAAATAACAATCAAAAGAGGACGTGATCACTCTGCGTCCGCTTATAGACATGGAGATTGTTTCGAGAAACCAAAAAGAGGAAATGATTGTTGCTAAGAAATTCCACTCAGAAAACTCTCCATTCTTTTGTGACATCTGTGCAATAGTTTTCTATGCTGGTTTGTTCTTTGGTGAGCATCACAGATGCCTCTGCCTTTCTTTGGTGAGCTGCATTTTGCTTATTGCTGATTTTCAGTGCAAGTTTGTTATGAAGATCACTCTAACGATATATGACAGTTGAGCTGGCCACGGTATATGAGTGTATCCTGTACATGCTATTCTCAAAAAAAAAAAAAAAAAAAAAAAAAACCCTCTGAAGATGCTAGAGGAACTCGAACAATAGTCCAATAGGATACAACTTTTGCAGCACTCTCACAAAGTCTTCTTTGCTGTAGATGAACACTGGTAGTTGAAGTTGATAGTTCACGTTACTCAGAGGCACAATCGAGTACATGATTCCTCTGTTCCACCATACCCTCGACCTTAGCAAGGAGTTGTCCAAGTGGTAAGACAGCAATGAAGAAACTTAATATTCATTTTCGGTGCATCAGTAATACCAAATGCCTCTCACTCTCATTCCATAATTGTTTGGGGGAATCCACAAAGTTTGTTTCCTTGATTGGGTGAAGCAATGCAGAGTAG
The DNA here is from genome assembly GCA_015847255.1 of Hyparrhenia diplandra. NCBI lineage: Eukaryota > Viridiplantae > Streptophyta > Magnoliopsida > Poales > Poaceae > Hyparrhenia > Hyparrhenia diplandra. The sequence continues at coordinate 1,313,923 of JADLZK010008524.1, read as the reverse complement.
ACCACCGATGATGCATGTAGCACGTGTCCATGCTATTTTTTCTCGATCGGGTGTTCAGCCTGTTTCTCATTAAGAGGATATGCATGCGTCCCTGATAACACACTGTCATCTTTGCCAAGTCCTTCGAATTTCTGGAGATTGGATCACAGCCGTCCTTTCTAGTATAAATCTATGCTTTAATTTCACTTTTATGACAGCATTATGTTGCCTTTCTGCAACGTGCACTACTTGACAAAGAGAAACAGATAACCTGTGACCAACAACTAACGCATGTAGCAGATAACATGGGTACTCACACCCAACAGAGAGAACAGAGCAACAGAGCAAGCTCATAGATATCTACCTGTCGAGAATGTCTGCCATTGTTATCATGCTAACGTGCACACACCTCTTGCTTCTCCTGAACCGTGTGCCATTGACCAAGCATGTGCGCTCTAGCTCTTCCTGAACTCGTGCCATGGCTGGACCATGTTTCTGGCCGCACACACCTGCAAGCATTGCTTCATGTCTGATTCTTACGAGACACTCCTGAGCCTCACACACTGCTGATTTTAGCCAGTAACGTAGCATCAGATCTTGGATTGCAGGAACTCCAGATGCATCCCATTCTGGTGTTACTATATGCATATAATTTTGCAGATGCAAATGTTGTGCCTCATTGAAGAAGTGTTAGCTTGTGTCTCATCGATGAAGCACAGATTCTATTTATATGTCATGGTGGAAGCCGGATATATTTGCGGATATAAAGGCCATACAGGAAACTGAAACTCTGGCTCATGTAATAAGTGTTTCAATCACCAAGCAATTATGATGTTTGATGGTACATAAATATATATAAATATAATATATATGTATTATTTTACATCTATCAGCATGTTGGCACTGCACGTATAATAGATGTATTTATATGCCATTTTATATAGCCATGGTCTGTTGCTAGCAATTCAATTGTCACCGCAAAAATGCAAGATTTGCTGATGCCAACAAAATAATATTTGCTAATTCTCAAAAAAAAAAACATTTGCTCATGGGGGGCTCCAAGGCTTGTCGATAGGCGTCGCGCCGACCATGCTGGCTGGATCGCGAGCAACGTTGCCGTCCATGTGCCAGCCCATCGGAGACTTGGTGACTGGATCAGTCGACGTATCCCTACTTCTGATGCGAATAGTTTGTGTGTGATGTGTCAAGAGTGACGGCCAAACCACACACCTAGGCCGTCACTCTTGGAGCTCCATGCAAGACGGCCAAAATTATTTACACAGGCGGGCGTCCTAATGAACCGGCCTTTGATAATTATTGATTAACAGAGGTGGTTGCCTTATTAGGACACCCAATATATGTTAACCGATTTTCTGACTAAGGCATCTTAAAATACTACTTCCAAAGTGCTGAATGACGATCCAATATTGACTTTCAATGTATTTCTGGAAAGAACATTGTTTTTCATGGTGAAGCTCACGTATATGTTGAGTTTGCACAATAAAAATACTGCATTCAAAAAAAATGAATTTGGACGATTTCTCACATTAACGGTAGCCCTGCAGGCTAAACTCAAAAAAAAAAAATCGTCTCAATAAAATTTCAATTTGAAAACTACAACACTTGTATTCCAGATACAACCAATCTATGCCGTGCGCCTTGATTTATTGCACCCCAACCAAGAATTCAGGTGCGCTCTGCTAGACATGCAGTTTTTCTACTGGAAATAAAAATGGAAGGGAACATATTGCTTGTATGCTACTGATCGATACAACATATGAGACTAGAGAGAGAGTTGCCTATATGTTTATATGTCAGCATTGACGCAAGATGGGCAAAGGACACATAAGTATTTCACCAACCAATAATACGATGCATCTGAGGTCTGGTGTTGTGGTCTATGCTTAGAGACGAGTGTTTCACCAACCAATTATATGATGTTTGCTTGACGGCACATGAAGGTAAATTTACTGGCAGCATTCGTGCTTATAAATTAAAGTTTAACTGCAAACACTTGTATATTTTGATATTTGGAGGTACTGAATATTTTTAGAAGTCAGTCTTTTGATATATGGTCCCTACAAGCCATCTTTGAGTCAATGGCGAAGGTCCACCTCTGAAAATGGGTTACATGCCATACGTTCCATGCAACCACACGTACTGAAAACAGTTCTGAACCAAAACATATATACGGTAGAGTATAATCAAGTGCCCCTGCCTTCAACCAAAACATGCACATGTACTAAACTTTGTGGCCATTATATTGGACATGCACAAATCGAGCAGATAGATGAGGCGGAGATTGCGGCCACACAGGCCGAGCCAACAGGGAGAGAATGTCGATCGACAAAGCTCCACGCATGGGTCTCCAGGTTCTTGATGTTAAACACTGCACACAAACATGGATGAGGTTGTCATGGAGCTTGGTGCGGCATCATTATTGGAGGAACCAGGAATTTGTGGCTGGGTATGCCAAATGTACAAAATTTCAAAGCAAATATGCAATGCAATAGAAAATAAGCATAACATTCATCATCATCCTGTGCATGCACTGAGGCTACCCTACTCCCTGCATATTGTTCTCAGTGTGAACAAGAGGAGGATTTGGTGTACGTGTGGGTTCATTTTTTTTTTTTTTTTGGTTGCCTCTGCAACTTTCTCCTATGCTGCTACTACCCTTCTTTACCTTGATTACAATTTACAAAGAATTGACTGTTAGAAAATTACTAAACAAACTACCACACAACATAGCAGTAGCAAGAACAAATAAATTAGAGGAAAACAAAATTTACCTAGCTGCCTGCTGCGATTGTAGCGACGAACTAACGATGAGCTGTTGCTCTGCTGGTCATCGCATCACCGGCTGGCCGCTGCAGCAGAGGAAGTAGATCGACGTTAGGTGGATATGCCACTGGCCACCTTCTGCCGCAGCAGTCACTAGATTGAGATGCGTCACCGCAACTTGGCACGAGAGTTGTTGCGAAGAATGCGAGTGACCTGCGGCAACAGGTGGAATTATGGTGGCTTGGGCCTTGCCTGCTCACTGCTTCTTCGTTTGTGGGCTTTAGCTCTATTAGAAAATAGAATAGAATATACATCTGTATAAATATACATGTATTTTTTACCAAAGTTTTGGGTATTCCTTGGAATACCCAGGCATAGCCCAGCCACCGCCAGTGTACGGCATTGCCTAATTCCTTGAATCCTTCTCACTCTGCCTTTGTCAGTTGTGCCCCTGCCCTGCATCTGACCCGCTGCGGCGGTTTTACATGGAAAAGCAATACGTACTGTTGAACCTCTCCATAATGATGAGCTGCCCGATGCCGCTTGCATCCCTACACACTACTATGGCTTCAAACTACCATGTTTTTCCCTCGGCGCGGTGTACTTCTGTAGCTACAACTCCAGATGCATCTCATTTCCATCACACAGTGGCTGATCTGAAGACGACTATATGCATACAATTTTTCTAGTTGGAGATATTCTACCTCGAGACACATTATAGGTGGGTGTCTTAGAGTGGTCAATGCAATAGATGAGCATGCATGGCACAGAGTCTATTAGTATGTCAGTGTGGAAGCATCGCAGGATGGACATAGCCTACATTTATATGGATATCACGGAACTCCCAGACTCCATGTCTTTAGATAACCAGACAGAAACTATTCCTTGAGCAGCTCACTCAGTAAGTAGATGAAGGAAGCGGCTCACTCAGTTACCTTACACTAGTCCTTGTGCCTGCCACCAAATCGACATGTGTTCAATGCAATATTATTTCACCCATTCATAGAAGTGGAGTTCAAGCCAACAAAGCAGATCAATGCAATCAAAGGAAACAATAGGAGGACACTGACAGTGGCATTTGTGAAAGGCCCTGATGAGCAACAAAGCGTTGAGGAAGGAAAACAAATGGAGCACAGGGACCAATGGTACAAGATAATTAACAACAATCTGTAGAAGTCGGGAGTTTGTACACCAAAGGTGACAAACTGGGACCCACTATGCTAGAATACGAGATGGGCATTTGTAATTGGCATATGGCAGTCGTCAGGTCAACTCAAGAACGAGAAATGGCATGCATGCGTATGACTACCGGGTTGGGGTTAACACATGAACAAACAATAACGATATGGTGAGTGTCATTACCGGTTTAAAACATTAGCTGAAAGTGGTATTCATGACACCACTGCCAAATCAGTACATATACGTGACTTTCGTGCTATATCTTTACAACAAGGTAGCATGTTGTTTAATTATATAACCCGAGTGGTGAAATGAATCAAACAGTAAGATCTGTTTGTCATCAATGAAATGGATCAACAAGAACAGTTGTATGTTTTTCTTGGAGAGCATATTCATCATCGAAATAGTACAACAGTTTTGCTAATGTTCCTCTTTTGTATTGTACTTAAACTATATAAAAGCTCCCATGTAATCTTCATGCGACAAGCTAAGAAAAATGAGTTCCACTGTTGGCCCCTGTCGTAGCCGCAAAGCCAGAAATGTAGTGCTAACTAGACAGAAATGCAGCGTATAGCTGCAAAGCCAGTGAGGTTCTTTTTGATGAGCATTAGCTCTGCCTTCACAATCCCATGGATGTGGCTGTAATGGAGATCGACACGACATTGGCTACTTTCTTGAATCCTCCTCTCTCTCGCTTTCGCAATTGTGCCCCTACCTTGCTGCAATTGGTGCAGCTAGAACTCCAGATGCATCTCATTTCCATCACGCAATGGCTGATCTGAGGACAACTATATGCATATATTGTAGCAGCAGATATTCTGCCATGAAACACATTATAAGTGGTCGATGCAATAGATGAGCTTGACACACAATCTATTAGTATGTTAGAGTGGAAGCAGTGCAGGATGAAGATAGCCTACATACATGTATATGGATATCAGTGAACTGCCACATTACGTTATTGATCGACACTTTTACTCCTATCGGTTGCAAATCATAGTTCAATTTGCCATATTTTGAGTCAAACTCCATTAACTTTCCCCAAATTTCCATTAAATGCAGGGATATATTTATAACACCAACTTATTTTGGATGTATGTGAAATATGTTTGGTTTATTTACTAAATTTCGTAAATGTTAACATATTTTTCCTATAAATAAAGGTCGGTTCAATTTAGAGATGATTAACTTTGTACAAAAGCAAACTTTAAATGGAATGGAGGAAGTACTATTAGTTTGGGTTTGTCATCTTAGGTATTAACGCCAAAGGAGACTGAAATACGCGCCTATACGGCGTGCTCTCTCAAAAAAAAAAAAAAAAAAAAACGCCGAAGGAGACAATGCAGCTCAGTTACCATTAGTCCTTTTGCCTTCTAGACATGTGTTCTACGAAATATTATTGCACCCATTCATAAATGTGGAGATCAAGCTAGCAAAGCAGATCATGCAATCAACAGGATGACACTGATAATGGCATTCATGAAAGGCCCTATAGCGCTACAAAGCATTAAAGAAGGAAAACAAATGGACCAAAGGGTCCAGTGGCACAAGATAATCAACAACAATCTGTACATGTAGGGAGTTTGTGCACCACTACTGAAATGTGTATGACGGAATCTGTGGGTCCAATATTGACATAAGGCGAGGTAGGTCAATCTAATTCTCACCAGGTTACCCCGTTCTGGCTTGTGAAACCGAGGATCATGGACACCCATTAGACATTTGGCTGCTCTGACACGTCCGGCATAGTGCAGTATCTCCACCTAGAATTTTTTTTTCCCATCTGACTTTCTTTAGTTTGGCATCATGTTCCGCTGCTACTGTGGTGTGGCACTGTGATGTCAACTCTCGCCCTCTGCCTTGCTTTTGGGTCAGGCTCTGTTGCTGGTCGCTACGCCTAAATATTTGTTCCTTCCTGAATCTGAAGACGGTAGGTGTAGCTGGAATTCCTGTTGCATCCCATGCCCAGCAATCGCGACAGTACGCATGTAGTTTTTTCTAGTGCAAATAATACAAATGGAAGGAAACATATTGCTAGTATATATGCCACCTATCGATGCAACATATGACCACTGACCAGGAGGGAGGAGTCACCTATTTTATATGGCAGATGCAAGTTGGATAAAGGATATATAGACCCTGTCTGGCTTATACATGTATTTCACCCAACCAATTATATGACTCTTATGTGATATATGGTATATGTACGTACTTGTATTAATGCCAACCAATTAATGCCCTACATATGTATTTTGATAGTGTTACTGACCCCAATCCCTGTATAAGAAGTTTGATCCAAACTGACCCTTAAATACTATAAATTATTATAGGTAAAAGTTCGTATGGCCCGTCTATTGGTCATTGACAGTGAAGTCATGTTGCTGATGGACAATGAAAACAGCAAAATTTCCTTGCGGTGAGACAATATATTTGCAAAATGACATATGCTATCCCTTTGCCATCTCTACTTAAAACTAGGGTACAAGACAAAAAAAAAAAGGTGTGTGATTGACCATGGCATGCCAGTGCATAGGTCAAATGACGACGCCTCTACCCTTTCCAAGTGGTTCTGCGTACGCATGAGATGTGCCCTACCCATGTGAGACCATCCAGTTCCTGCTGGTTGTACGTATGCCCCAGGAGATGCCATATTCTAACACAGCCGACCATGATGTACTTCCCCTTCCTCCAATGATGTCACCAGCACCTCTGCTTGTTCAATGCAGTGCCGCCTTATGACCCTCATGGCCTATGATTTGAGTCCCTGGTTCATGACTTATGACACAAGTATTCCTTCATCACGTGCGGCTTGTTGCAGATAGGTGCGTCGACGAAGGAGAAGTCGGCAAGGTAGGGTGTGTCAATAAGCTTGTACTCCAGATGCACCCACTCCCATGACACTAGTTGAAGACTGTATTGTATGTATTCAATTCAATATCGTCGCTGCTAGTCATGCCTCTAAGCACGTTATTTGTCTCATACTGATCCAATGAAGCACAACAAGAGTCTACTTATATGTCAGTGTAAACAAAGGCTACATATAGGGACTCTCTGACTCACTTAATATAGAGGCTATTCATGTCTTCTTGATTAGAGACACCAATCAGGCCGGCCACATGGATTCAACACCACACACATGCATAGCTGCATGCGGCCAGTATGCTTTCTTGTGAGGACTCGCGCAACTGCTACTTGTTTAGTAGGTACAACTGTACAATGGTACGCGTCGCCTCAGACTTGCATGGTGCTTGTGCTAAAGGATCTGTTGGTGCAACTGGAATTCCTAGTGCATCCCATGCCTAGCCATATTTAGGACTGTACACATGAAGCTTCCTAGTGCAAATACAAATGGAAGGATTGCTAATATGCCACCGATCGATGCAACATATGAGGCTGGAGGGAGTCACCTATATTTTTATATGCCAGGATAGATGCAAAATGGACAAAGGATATATACAACCTGTCTGCCTTATATATGTATTTCACCCACCAATTATATATGTACACTGCTCCTTGCCACTATATATGCTTATGGACGACCGGCCGGGTACAGAACAATTCATTGTCCTATATATAGATACACTACCATGCATGTTGTGCCACGTCACTCCAAAAAATTTGCTATCAATTTCTTTTATTAGCTTAACTGATCTCACTAGAAATATTGATCAGGTAACTTGTTTGGTGGTTCAGTTCAGTCTGCAATGCAGCCATTGGACCTTCCCTAGAGGGTAGAGGGTTTCCCAACCTGAGGCATCCACATCACTTCTCACACGCAATTCACAGAAATCCACCAAAAAATCTGAAGCAAACAACCAAATCCACTACAGATTCATTCTACACATCCTCAACAAGATCTCCCAATGGAGGGGCATCGCGCTCCTCGATAATGACCACTCCAAAAAGGAAAGATCCCCGTTGCCCTAATATGGACGCTGCTCCCTTTGTCGCTTTCTGAGCGGTTGCATCGGGCGTAGGGCATTCGTTCGACAAGTATCTCTGTTTGTGGTCTGAAGCACCATCTGATGAGTCCTGTGACGAGGATTTTAACACACTAAAAAAATACAATGGCTTAGAAGAGCTATTGAGCACTGTCCAGCTCATACAGACCCCCACCCCACCCCCTCCCCGCCCTAGTGACTTCATCCGCTCCTTGAGTTGATATGCCATGCAGCTTCCTTGGCGCTTCATTCTATTATATTCATTTCTTATTCTCAGTGTCTCCAATTCTAAATTCATCAAAGTTTCTTTTGCATGTAGCTGTTGTCCAGTGGTGTAAATATGTATCCATTGTCCTCTTTGTTATCCCTCTATTACTCAAAAAAATTGTGTTGATACAAGAGGTTGAGAATCAGGCATGAAGTGCCATGTTTATATAAGAGAACCAAGAAGTGGGCTGTATGTGTCCTTGTTTCCTACCCCTGCCTTCCGTTGGACAATCAATGAACCATGATCCACCAACAACAATCTTGAGACACAATATGATACAATAGTTCACCAACCTATAATATTTGTTATTTGGGCAAGTAATATATAGGAGATGAGCAATTTAGAAAAATAGAGGTATCAAGAGGTACCAAAAGGAAGAAGTATTCAAAGGTAGCAAATGCATAGTAAAGTGCTGGTGGGGTTAGTAGGAAAAAAATGGGTCCCTCGGAAGAGTCTTTTAAAGTTTATAAGGGCAATCTACAATAAGATAAATTTTACAATTGTTGGAAGTTGGAACAAATATGGATCGTCCACCAGGCAAGATTGGATAGTGCTAAAACAGGAGGTACCCATGTGAAAGTACTAAGTATTAAATTGGTCGGGATGCCTGGACGATACTAAGTTATGCAGGGCCAGTACGTAAATTAGTGTGCTAGTTTCAAAAAATATTGAATTTATTATTTTTTACGGGTAAGTATAATTCAGACATTTCTTATCTGTTTGTGCGGCAAAAGCAAAACAGGGATTTCTTTTATTTCTTTCAGTCTGGTGATTGTCTCGCGATGGCACATGCGTATAGCTCACTGGCCGCACCACCTACCCGCTGCAAGCATGCGAAATAGAGAAGGTGGGCAACTGGAAGGTTTTGGTCGAGCCAGCCATGGTGTTTGTCGTGTGCCCCCAATGCTCCACGGCGGCATAGCAAGCAGTCGTTGGCCTCCTCCCCGATTCTGGCACCGACTACCGGAAACCCCAAACGCCTTCTGCACTGTTAGCATGTATTATCTTTTGTACTAGTGTAACGTGTTTGGCTTAGCTTATATGTTTGCCTCTATATAGCTTCTACGGATCCTATATACATGTACCCTGAACCTCATCAGACAAAATGTAATTATTGCCTCTAGCACAGCTGCACATAGGAGCATCACAAAGACGACTTGCAAAGTTGCACTTGAAAGAATGAGATTCGTAGTCAATGTTTTCTCTTTATCTTCCTGGCATATCGAAGAGAAAATGATTAATACCGTAATGTTCTTCTGATCCATAATGCGTTCCGACACCACACACAGCATCGTGCCGGAGCCGAGGATGGAGACAGAACCTCAGCTCGATCCCCTGCAAATTCCTGATTGGCCGGGATATCTCTTCCTCTTGTGCAGCTGTCGTGCAGCCTGATCACTAATGTGCGTCTTCAATCACCAATTGTCCTGGTTTATTTGTTGTTCCCAGTGTCTCCCATTCCAAATATGGACACCTTGCCCAAGTAGATAAAACAACGTTGCCCATTTTTTGTTCTCCTGTTACTAAACAAGGTGTTTCTACAGCCTTGAGAAATATACGTGAAATGCCATACATATGTAATAGGAAGTGTGCGTCTGTGGGGTGGAGCGGGCTGATCTATATATATCACTGCCTCCTAGGCCCTAGCTCCCTCGTTCCATAAATTAGAGAACCATCACCAACTGCATGCAGAGAGACACACTGTGCACCAAGTCAAGCACTACGGACTAGTACTTCGAAGTAGTACTAGTAGAGCTCTAGCTCATCAAAAATGACCAAGTGAATATAATCTCTCTTCAAAACCATTTCGGTAAGACAATTTCTCTTGTTTTTTTTTGAATGGATAGAATAGGCCAAATGCTGCATATTTGACAGCCTAACCACCTCGCTAGAAAATCGCATTTCTAAATGTGGTTGTGAACTGGTGATGTCGGCCGCCTCTAAAAATCGAGGTTATTCTAGGTCAGCTTGAAATACCAACTGACGATGAGGGATAATACTGGCCGCCTTGAAAATGCACACGCATAATATGCATGAAGAAGCTTTCATTTAAATGATAATGAGGGATGATACTGCTTGGCCAACAACTCATGGCTATGGTAAAAAATAAAACCAATTTGAACCTATAGCTCTATTTTTTTTTTTCCTTGATGCGCCATCCTTCTCCTCTCTGTGCACCATCCACACATGGCAACACACAAGCTCAAGACCAATTTCATGGCGACTGGCACACCTCGAGCTGCAAACGTGCACAAGCTGATGAACCAGTCATACTCTTTTTTTTTTCGAAAGATCCTTTGCGGGCTTTGATTGATAAAAGAGAGCAATTTCTTACATGGTTTCCATGGCTTGCTACAATCCTACCCTATGATTTGGTCCATTGTCAAAGTCCAATCACATTGAAACAGGTCTCCACCTGCAAAAGAACAACATTATATACTCATTTTTCCTCGTTTCTTGCTATCCTTTCTTGTTGATAACGCTCTCTGTCACTCTTTTCTTTTTTTTTTTATCTTGGGTGCCAGGTACAACAAGGCTTCTTTGGACAACATCAATTCAAAGAACACGCTCTATGTTCTTCGCTTGTTTACTGTTGGGTCATCAGGAATCTTCATCATTGTGAGGCTCTACCAACTTACTGATGAACTGTTCCCTGAAGATAGAAAAGCTCTGGAACTATACACCAGGTGGGGATCCTCTGTAACACCCGGTTTTAAGAACAAAACCAAGTATACACCATTGGAAAGATTATGAAATTCTCTACAATGTTTCTACAGAAAACTACTCCAAATTCGGCTGTTAAGTTGACCAAAAACTGTACACAACAGAAAGTATTCCAGATTCCTGACAGCATAGATGCATCATCTTGTGATTTTCATATCTCTCAAACCAAACAAGATATGAAGGTGATTCTTGCGCTCAGAGAAAGATATGGAAGTCTACTTTTGTCCAGAATTATTCCATAATTTTTTTTATGGTCCAAGGGCAGAGGTATAATCAGAATAAGACAGATTGCTCGGAAAGACAGGATGAACAGAAAACAAAGAAACCACCCCAACTACTTATTTCATTAATCCTTATACCTTAATCCTATGAGCTAAATGAAATTGTGAATAATCCAACAATATCATTGCACTCAATACAAAGATCCAAAACACACAATATGCATAATGACAATTCAACTTAACATTAAAGGATCACACTTCAACCAATTGACTCAACTTGCGATACTAACGTTCTCGCCATATTAAGGGCAAGGATCCTAAAGGGCAAGTTGAAGTTGATGAAAGGCCTTTGAACTTTGAATAAATTGAGAATTGGTAAACCAAAAGATACAAAATTCAAGGTGATAAGAAATAATAGCTCAAAGGAAACTATCAAGGAGGAGACAAATTGGACAAGGATTGAGAAATAGTCAATTCAAAGGACAAGGATGTAGAAAAATAGTTTTAAAGCAAAATAAGCTTTAGAAAGTGACCATTCTAACTAGGCTTGCGTCCTACAGTCAGCACTGAGCTGATACCACTTGTAACACCCGGTTTTAAGAACAAAACCAAGTATACACCATATGTGAGCCCTGGAAGTCAAATCTCACATATAGCCACAAGTAAAGGGTAGTATCAAACTAACAATGCTTAAATTATAACGAACATAATATAAAGAACATAACCTCGGCTAGCGCACAACGGAAGAACACTCCGATTCTCGATGGAGACTCCACGAGGACCGACCGACCGGGTTGATCACAAGCCTAAACTTCTCCCCGAGGTGGGCTGAAATAGCAAGAGTGAGTCCATGTCGAACTCAACAAGAATGGCAAGGCGATATCTTACCCAAATGTCATGATCATTATAACATAATAATGTAGAGCATAAACGATAAATTATGAACTGTTAAACAAACGTAGGTCCTCATCTTTAATGCAAAGGTTCCAAGGCCGCTCATGACCGTGAGCACGGCAGATATACCAGTTTTACTCAAGCAGAGGGTGTACACTTTCACTGTGAGTCGTGATTTACCCTTTTGCCCGAGGTGATCGGCCTCTTAACCCACTTCCAAGGAAGGTCAGCAGGGTTCACTATGAAGTCTTTCAAAAGTCCCTAACCAGCCGGTTAGCGTCCCGTAGGGGGAGCGTCTAGGCGAATGAAACCCTCCACGATCCCATTCTGCAACCTAGGCTACCGCAAGATCAGCAACAACTAACAAACTAGAGAAGTTCCTCATACTTGACTAAAGCCACAAATGCAGCACTCTCGGTTGTACTTTGTAAGTCCCGAGACTAATACGAGACAAGTCCACATGTTGCTAATAGTCATGTTTAACGCTCATTGCATAAACATCATTCAAGTCATATGATCATGGTTAAAAAGCTAACATATCCCAAAACTATACTTGCCTTAGAATATAGATCCTTCTTCAGGTCCAATGCTCCCAAGATCTCTTTCTTTAATTTCAACTTCTTCTAGAGCATCAACGCAAGGCTCACCATCTATTGATTCCAATCAGCAACACACAAACATATGGGACCAATCATGCATAAAAACAAAGCTACAGTTAGAACATTACACCAACAGTAGAGAATCAAGTTGAAAAGCTTATAAACCTATTCTACACGCCTCTACAGTCACATCGACGTAAAGATCACGAAATCGGAGCTAGAGCGTAGAAGTTGCCCAATTTACAAGATTTGCATGAATAAAATAATAAACTAAATATAAACTCGAAATTTCATAAGTTGAAAACCTACTGATTAGAGGCATAAACGTCTAGATTACGAAATTATGAATCTAACGCAAGTTGAACGGACTAATTCAGATTTAAAACCCAAAAGTTATGAAATATATAGGATTGGACGTGTATGTGTATTTCCATTGTATTTGAGGATTTATTTTGCTAAAGGAAAACGTGTGATGTCATCCTATGATGTCTTCAAGCTAGCAAAAGGATGAAATCGGTTCAGCTAGCAATTGGAGATCGGAGCAGGATGCATGGCTGATGCTTCGTCGCGGCAGCGTGCACCTCAACTTGTCTACTATAAAATAGACATGAACAATATCGATCACCAGTACGGTTCCTCTATAGCTGGCTGAACGGAGCTTGCTGGCTGAGACGTTCAAGGCTTTGCAGATCACAAAACGTACCGTTGAGAACACAAGGAGAAAGTGGAGATTACCATGAACTCACGTACGTGATTCACGCGACGACGATGAAGGTACGCAGAAAGCCTAGAAAGCTCGTCAGGTTGGACGACTGTTTTCAGAATACGAAGCTCGACAACTGCTCGAAGAAGTCTCCACGGCGGCAGGTGGACGCGTCCTGCTGGGCGAGATCCAAACACGGCGCCGCGGCAGAAGAAAGTTAGGGCTTTGGCTGTGCTCGGGCTCAGATCGAGACGTAGCTTGTGCTAGGGTTCAATAGCGGCAGTAGGTAGATGAAACAGGACCACGGTTTGGGACCTCTGGCATTTATAGTGTGTCGAGATCAAACGACGATGGCAAGGGTTCACAATTGTCATCGGACTAAGTCTGATCGCTGCATCAAAGGAAAGGAAAAGGGCAGGCCAGCTGCGATGGGTGCTGCTTGGGCCGGTACAAGGCTGGGGGCAAGGCAGGCCGACGGCTAACTTGCCAAGGAAAAAGGAGAAAGAGGATAAAGATTTTCTTTTTAATTTGTTTATACAGTTTTAGAAATGCCTTTGCAAACGAATCTGAATTTCTTTTCAGTTTCAAACAAAACCAAACAATACAGAAATATTTATGCGGCAGCATGAATGCATATACATGTATCTAGCCTTATGATGAATTTTAATTTCATAAAATTTATTATTTCCTACATTCAATGCACCACAAAAATTGCATAATTAAATAAATTAAGCTATTTTAATGTCATGCAAAATTTCGGGTGTTACATCCTCCCCCTCCCCCCCACACTCGTCGTTTTATCAAAAAAAAAAGCTCTGGAACTTTATTCAGCTCTTTTTGTTTGTTGTGGAGTTTGATTGATCTGAAACCTTGTACTGATGGTGAACAACCCACTACCAAGAGTGAGGAAGCTAAAACCCACTTCTAACTGCTCGTATAGATCTCTCTGTTACCAAGAGTCAACGCTCTGTTGTCTCTTCCTTCCTATAACCAAGATCAGTTTATCTGGGCTCCTGATGTCTCTAATTCCAAAGAGTTCTTACTGCTCGTATAGATCTTTCTCTTCTGCCGATAGGAATGATGTGATCCATTCCTATTATAACCTTTCTCCTCTTCTGTCAATAGATTGAGCTTTGCAAACTGGTGGCATGAAGCAGGAATATTGTGATATGCATGTATATATTGTTGTTCCGTGGAATTAGAGACGGATGGCATGAAGCAGGAACCACGCACCGCCGCTACAGGCCGCCTGCCGAGATCCGCGCCGTCATGCTGCGAGGGAGGGGATGGAGGGAAGGGCGGTGGGAGGCGGCCGCCGGCGCTGGGGTGGAGGAGAAGGGAGGGCCAGCGGCCGGCTATTTTGGGTGGAGCAGAGGGGCGGTGGAAGCCGGAGGAGCTCGCGCGGACGGATGAGGAGAACGAGGACTTCATTTTTTTTCTGCCATGGCGCTTGTGGCTGAGGAGAAACCCTAGCTAGAACTTATATATATATGGTCCGATAGGACACTTTGTTGGGCTTGGTTGTGGGCTTTGGAGTATTTTGCGTGGCGGGCCTTTTTAACCTGCCCGCCACCGAAAATGGCCACATTTTGCGTGGCGGGCCTGTTATAAACGCCCGCCATGGTAAATTGATTTTATGTGGCGGGCAAAATTGCCTGTCACGTAAAATCGCCCGCCACGGTTAATCGGGCCATTAACCGTGGCGGACAAACTCCACGCCCACCACGGAAAAGGGTAATTCACTGTTTGTCCAAATGGGAACAACGCCCATGTTACCATTATTCCTCACCTATTCAATTTTCTTCTCGCTCACTTGCTTTTATAAAACTGGAAAATGAACTGTATCAATCATGCTGCTCTGCCTCAGTACATATTGAAGCACGAGGAAGAGGGGCTCCCTATTTCTATACCAACTGTCTGTGGAGTGACAAGAGCATATGCACATCACATGTATATACATAGAGAAATTTTACAGTGGCTGGAAAAAAATATGACCATCTGTTGGACAAGATCAGACGCTACAAAAATATGAGGTACCCAACTTAAAGTATCTGGATGTATAATACCAAATTTGCTGGGATCAGCACAACTATACGTGGTATCTACCTTTCATTTGATATATTTTAATTTCTACAGGTAGTGGTAACACTACTGGAGACTGCTTCTTTGCCTGGTTGCTGGTCCAAAACCGTAGTGCAAGACCAATCTGCTGAAGAATCATTGACTATGCCTCTCTGCCATAGTCCGATCGAGTTGGAGTCATGGAGAATCATTGAGGACAATGAAAGACAAGTCGTTCACTGCAAAACTCAAGAAAGACTAGCAGATACACAGTGTCCCATTTCTATAGCCATTTGCGTTTATTTTGTGTTTTCGAGTAGACCTTACTGTGAGTAGCTAATGTCGTCGTTCAATACTACTCTCATCTTTCCTTCCCTCCACTCACCAAATAAGTGTTTCTGGCTACACAAAATTGAGAAATGAGCTATAGGAAACAAGGAACCATGCGTAGAGAATGAGGAAGTGGACTGTATGTGCACTGCTCCATATATCTACTCTTATGATCTACATATAGATGATGATTCGCCAACCGCTTGAATTTTGATAGTGAGACTGAGGATATTCAATTGCTATATATATGTTATTACAACTCAGTTGGACCAAAATTAAGAATTTTGATTCCTTCAACACATCATGTTCAGGCTTCAAGACATCATGTATCAAGCTACTACACTATGGCAGACAACTTCAAGTCTCTTAAAGTGGACACATGGTGTGCTGATTAATTTTGAAATATTGAGAAAGAGGTAGTACATGGTCATAAACACACTGTGGTTTAATCCCCTGATTACATCTATTGCTCCTTGCGTGTTGTTTTTTCATACCATGCATTTATTCATGCAATTGACAGCAGCAAGGCAGTATGTCCTGTGCCCTTTTTTCTATAAGGGTATGTCATTTGTCCTAACTGCCCATGACCTTCCCTACCATAGTCCCACATTGATAGGCCACGACACGAAGGCAATGCAGATAATACGAACCAATGCACAGAGACTCAGGAGTTTATGTAGCTTATAAATATGTGTGAACGCCATGTTGACATGTTGCAAGTGTGCTGCTTTGGACAACTGAAAGAGTTTCAGTGAAAATGATATGAAATAGCTGAAAAAAAAGGAGCAGCTCCTCTGTCTTGAAAGCAGAGTGTGAGACTGTGTGCTCCTTCTGGCAAGTTTCTCCATTGTTAAGTCCTCTGCAAAAAACGCTTCCATCATCCGTGAACAATCAACTCAGGAGCTAATAAACTCAATATGAGACTATGGGCCATGCCACAAGGTCCACATGAGATTTTTGATCCATTCACAATGTCTGAATTGATCTTAAAAGGGTCACTCAAATGTATAGAGTAGTAAACTAATTTCTACTGCCAAGTGAGCTCATTATGCTCTGAAATATGTCCTGATGTGTATGTAGTACTCAGAAGACAGCCAAATCATAACAACTGTGCTGCAAAAATGGTGTTGTGCTTTCTTCCAAAATATCTATACTACTTATTTTAACTTCCACCAGTTTGGAAGCCATGATCTGTGGGTAAACATATTGCTAGTTTGTCAGTAATTTAGCAATATTAGCGTAACCTGTTGTGTCCAAGAGGAGGTGGTGTCCTATTTTGGTTTCCTGTCTTGTTGGGGAATATAAATACATAATATTCCTCTAAAATGTGTAACCAGTTGTGTGCAAGAGGGAAACCTAAATTTCCTTTATAGCAGTCGTTATGTTGATCCAGGATTCAAATCCACATATTGAGGAACTATCGACATAGGTCGAAAAAACACTTAGTAATAAAGGGTGTTACCGAGATGACATGCCCCCCATAGCCTGGAGTCCTGGACCCTAATTTCTTCCTTTTTCTTAACAAGACTGCCACTACCAGCATTGCAGTGAAGCCTAGATACATGGTGTCAAGGAATTGATGTGAAGATGAACTAGACAATGCAAGATGCATGCATAACAAATTTACAATTCAAAGGATACTTCGTAATTTGATGTTTAAGGGGGAAATAACTATTAGCATTTAGTCGATCAATTTATTTTCTATTATGCCTATTTGCTAAACATTCTCTCTTTCTCAGCGCCCGAAGAAAAACCAGCTGATTGGCAGATTTGGCATCAAAGACCAGCTTATACTGCTCGCAAGGATGGAAGAAAGTGAAGCTCTGCAGCACCAAACAGAGGAAGACTTCAAACGTGTGTGCCCTCGCTTTCACAAAGTCTAACTTTTTTTAGTGGTCCTGATGTCTCCTACTCCGAGTAGATGTTACTGTAACAGAGCTAATGATGTCTATGCTCACCCCCTATATTTTTCCTACCCTTCACTCACCAAATAAATGGCCTGGTTTTATAAAATAGAGAAATTATCAAGGGAGCAACCAAGTAAGTGGTCTGTATGTATACTGTTCCCAACTTCTATACTTATGGATGATGATTTGCCAAGTGCCTTCCGGTGAGACAAGAGTATATGTCAATTGCTATATAAAACTCAGAAGGCGAGGGGAACATATGACCCTCTTCTTACAATAGGGTCTCTAACTTTTAATATTATACACATCAGTTTTCATCCATGTATGTCAGCTGCAATTGAACAAAACATGTACCAGACAACACAGTGTGCCAAACAGTAGTACTAAATTAACAATCCTATATTCAGCTATCTTCAAATGAACTATATGGTGCATGCATAATTTTCTGATTAACTAGTCGCATGCCCTCAGCATAAGCGGGCAAGAATACTAATCTTTGATTATAGTTACAATAATTGCCGATTAGGATGCTTGATGGATTATTTTAAAGGATACAAATTGGACAGATTGCATAGCTTAATGGTTTTCTTGGAGTCCTTGTAGTCATTGACCTGAGTTTACGATGGTACCTGTTGTGGCTCATTTCATCAAGAAGCGACCGTAGTAAAGGAGAAAAAAAACGTTGCATCATTCATTGCCTACTCCTTCCCTTTGATGGAACTTACTTAAAAATCAGAAGCGTAAAGATTAATTTGACCTAAAAGTAACTAAATTAAACAGGATGATAGATTGTATTGTCCAAAGTGGGTTCATTTTGTGAAGGTGGATAGATGTCTGGTACCACATTGTCATCAATATATTTTGTATTATATAGTGAAATAGAAGCAGCAGAAGCTCTGAAATTAACTTGATACTCTAAAGAGATTGCAGTACAGTATGGATTTTTTTTTTTTTTTGGGAAAAGGGAACTTTTATTACTTTTGCATTATAAGAGACTCTGAATTATAAGCGATCTATCTATCTCTATTCTTTTTAAGGCATTATAAGAGACTCGAATTGCATTGCTATTATCCCCAAAAAGATGCCAATTGCACTTAATTTGTTGGAGCAACTACCTTCTGTTAATTTATTAAATAACAGAGCTGAATTGTTACCTGCACGGGGTTGTGTCCTTGCCTTGGACTCTTGCTTGTCGAAGCATCTAAGCCATCAAGATTCTTGGAGGCAGCACGCTTTATTGCTTTGTCCAATATTAATTCATCCGCAACAGCGGTGCCCTCTGATGGAGATACAGCAACAGACAACGTTGTCCGCGGAGTAAACTCGTTACTAGAGGGTATGGAGGGTGCGCCTGCTGGAGGGCTCAAGGGTTGCTGGCACGTGTGGCGGAGCTAGGGAGTGACGGGAGGGGAGGCTGTAGGCAGTTGTGACGCGGCGCCGATGTGCCTTGATGCTACGCGGCGGAAGCAGGAAGTCCAGGGCGGGTGGGCGGCGCGGGCAGGGGTGGTGAGGGAGCGAGGGGAGGGAGGTTGGAGGTAAACATTTTTTTTCTGTGGCGGAGAGATAGCGAGAAGTTTCCGGAGGGAGCGAGGAAGGAGGCAGGCGTGGACGGCTGCTGTTTTTGAGGCCCGCGGATCAAACGGCTGGAACGTGTTACTGTTACTGTAACAGTGGTCTGAGTCATGTGCACGAATATTGGAGATGCAGAGAAATCATAGTATAGAAATCATAGTATAGTAAGTATAAGTATAGGATAGATTTCTCCAGTAATGCAGTAAAACCTATTACAACATTGCAATCAGTGTGCTTTAGCATCTAATTGCAAACTCTGCCCCTTGTGGTTTATTTTCCATATCAATTAATAGCAGGCAGGCAGGCATGGCTGTAGCCTGTATGTCCAAACTGCCCATGACCAGCCCTCCAACATCAACGCAATCACTGTGCTCTTGTTCCGTATTTTAACTGCTACTAAAAAAAGTCAGCGTGCAGGTAACATGTCTGAACTCTGATAGCTTTGCTCTAGAATCGAAAGCCTAAAAGGCTAAAACACGGACCTACGACAATGACTGGATCGGAAACAACAATGCATAGACTCAAAGAGGAGGCTGGCGGGATACAATATGTGGTTTATCTAGCCTATAAACGGTGTGAACTCCATTTTGTAAATGCTGCCATGAATAACAGGGTGAGTTCGATTGAATGTGAGCTCCTCTGCCCGGGAACCTGAGCGTGAGCTCCATTCAGCTCATCCTCCATTACTCAGTCCTTTGTAAAAAGTCTTCGATCATCCTAGAGGTCTAGTTGGTACATCATTTACTGTAGCAATAACTTATATACAGATATACCATATTGCTCACTATGCGGCCCATTATTGATGTCCAACAATCAACAAGAGAGGCCATATATAAGATTCCAATCCGGTCAATTGGCTAAAGCTAAGCTTTCTCCAGCTGAGCTATGAATAAGGATAGAAGTAACCTACAAACATGGGCATGGGAGGCACAGGGAGTCTATGAAACTAGCAACAGGTCTCATAACCTGGATCTTAATCAAGTTGTCCTACAATCATGGTCGTATGATCTTAGACGACCACCAATGATCAGAGAGGCTATCGTGCAATACTTCAGCTCTTGGCGTGTTTGGATCCATGGCGGTATCTTTCCTGGTCTTACCTGGTGGGGAATAGCAAGGGCACCCAGACATTTGGTTGAGCGGCCAGTTGCTTGGGAGCGTGTGCAAGCCATGCCGGAGCAAGACAATGGGTTCATCGTGGCTGGGGGAGTTTCTTGGATTCTGTCTAGGTGAGGTGAGTCCAGCAGGCCAGAGAAACCAACAGGGCTCTCCATCTATCATGCATGTAACAAAAATAATGGCAATCTGATCCATGGTTGTATGGTATAATCCATAATGCTTCTAATATAGCTGATGATATTTTGCATATTGTTTTATTTAGATTTTTGAGATATGGGAAACTCTTGAAGATGATGTTTTCTTTTTGTTTCCCCAAAAAAACATAGATGGGGAATAGACATGTGGCAATACAGGATATTACTTAGAGGAGTTGGGCTCTGGCTCCTACAAAGTAACTAGCCAAGTCATCTAAACCAAGAATTAGGATTGATTTGTATGCAGGGCTGCTGTGCCACACCCTTAGGTTTGTAGTCAGCTGCTACATCCGGCCACCATCGCTGCACGAGACGGGAGGGGGAGCATACGTAAATGTTGGAATTTAGATGGGCTTGGCCCAATAACAAATTCGAAATTCCTAGAGATCTCAAAGGTCCATTCTATTTTTGGTAATCTTGGCCCTCAAGTTGTAGAGTCCTGAACTGACTCTGAGTAGAGAGTCCTAAACCGATCGTGATCGCGACACGATGTTCGGGATATATAAGCAGCCTACCGGCCACGCCAAAATCAGATCTGACATCTCATCTTGGTTTAGAGAGGAGTCCCTTGAATGGACAACCTCTCAACTCTAGAGAATTGAGATAGAGTTTTTGCCTCTTCTTGTTGTTGCGCCGCCGTAGCTACTCCAGCCCGATTGCTTGCGTGCACTAGCGGCCAGGGCGGCAGGTCTCGAAACCCTCGTCTTTGCGATCCTGCGGCGGGAGAAGGCGAATAAGGTTTTTGGGAAGCGCTCTTGCGCGACGCTCCCAATCTTCATCACGGCTCGTCTTCCGGGAAGGACACGCGGAGGACCGTCCCCAAAGACCGTCTTCATCGACAACTTCTTTCTTCTTCTTCAAGAATTCGCCGATCGACGGCGGCGACAAATGACTGAGGACCTCGGCCGCTCTCGGGAACCTCTCCATTACGTTGTCCTCAACGTCAATCGTATTCTCGAGATCAAATCTATCTGGTGTGCTAGTTGTGTTTACACCCTTTACTTTGATCTCGTGACCTGAGTTTGATCGGTTAATCATGAATTATATTGTGGAATTAATCTGAAATTGCCTAATTATTCAACAATCCAAAAACCATATTATAGGCTTTTTCTTGATTTAACTATGACTGTTTTTCACTGACGTCTTTGAGACTAGAAAAGTTTTCTAGTGCACATATAAAGAGGTGGCGAGTTAAGGCCATGCTCGGCTAGAGCTAAGATGTTACGGTTACTTGTTGGATCGCCTCAGGGAAATATCTCTAGAGAAAAGAGAAGATTCCAGGGAGACAACACTATCTTTAGAAGAACATAATAAGTCAGTGAATCATATTTGTGGCACAATAAATGATAGTTCAAGTGTTTGGCATTCTCGTTTATGTTATGTGAACTTTGGTTTGATGTCACATTTATCTAGCTTGAAGTTAATTCAGATTTCACTATTGCCAAAGGTTCTAAGTGCCATAGTTGTGTGCAATCTAAGCAACCTCGAAAGCCTCACAAGGCAGCGGAGGAGAGACACTTGGCACCTCTAGAGCTCATACATTCTGATCTATGCGAGATGAATGGTGTGTTGACTAAAGGTGGAAAGAGATATTTCATGACATTGATTGATGATGCTTCTAGATATTGCTATATTTACTTGCTGAAAACTAAAGATGAGGCATTAGACTACTTTAAAATCTTTAAGGCTGAAGTTGAAAATCAACTAGAGAGAAAGATTAAACGTCTAAGGTCGGATCGTGGTGGTGAATATTTTCCTATAATATTTGATGAGTTTTGTGCGGAACATGGTATTATTCACGAGAGGACGCCTCCTATTCGCCCGTAATCCAACGGAATTGCCGAGAAGGAAAAACCGCACGCCGACCGACTTGGTTAACGCCATGTTAGACACTGCTGGTTTATCTAAGGCATGGTGGGGGAAGCTATATTGACTGCGAGTCATGTCCTGAATAGAGTTCCAAACAGAAATAAAGAGACAACGCCATATGAGATGTGGGTTGGTAGGAAACCATCACTTTCATACTTGCGCACGTGGGGATGCTTGGCGAAAGTCAATATTCCAATTAATAAGAAGCGTAAGCTTGGACCAAAGACGTAGATTGTATCTTTCTTGGATATGCTCACAACAAGCATTGCATATCGAAAGTACCCCTGTTGAGTCATTTGAACAACCACTTGAGAAGGATGACAATGAAGTTCCCGTGAGGAACAAGAGACAAAGGATTGTAAAATCTTTTGGTGATGATTTCATTGTGTACCTTGTGGATGATACTCCCACCTCTATCTCAGAGGCATATGCATCTCCAGATGTAGATGATTGGAAAGAAGCTGTTCGTAGTGAGATGGACTCGATTCTTTCTAATGGAACTTGGGAGCTATCTGATCTACCATTCGGTTGTAAATCAATTGAATGTAAGTGGGTGTTCAAGAAGAAGCTTAGACCTGATGGTACTATTGATAAGTACAAGGCTCGGCTTGTGGCAAAGGGTTATACTCAAAAGGAGGGCGAGGATTTCTTTGATACTTATTCACCTGTTGCTAGAATGACCACTATTCGAGTACTACTTTTCTTGGCTGCCTCATATGGTCTTATCGTTCATCAAATGGACGTGAAGACAGCTTTCCTCAATGGAGAGTTGGATGAGGAGATTCACATGGATCAGCCTGATGGATTTGTAGTAAAAGGTGAAGAGCAAAAAGTGTGTAAGTTATTGAAATCTTTGTATGACTTGAAACAAGCACCTAAACAATGGCATGAGAAGTTTAACTCCACTTTAACTAGTGCGGGCTTTGCTGTTAATGAGGCTGATAGGTGTGTGTATTATCGACATGGTGGGGGCCAATCTGTTATTTTGTGCTTATATGTTGATGATATCTTAATCTTTGGTTCCAACATTGATGTGATCAATGAAGTCAAGTCTTTCTTGTCTAAGAGTTTTGACATGAAAGATCTAGGAAAAGGCCGATGTAATTCTAAACATCAAGCTAATTAAGGAAGAGAGTGGGATTACATTGTTGCAATCTCACTACGTTGAGAAGCTTTTGAGCCGTTTTGGCTTTATGGACTGTAAGCCTTCTCCAACACCTTATGATCCTAGTGTGACATTGAGAAAGAATAAGAGAATTGCTAGAGATCAATTGAGATACTCTTAGATAATTGGTTCACTTTCGTGTATATAGCAAATGCAACTAGACCAGATATCTCTTTTGCTGTGAGCAAGTTGAGTAGGTATATGTCCAACCCGGGTGATGATCATTGGCATGTACTAGTGAGGGTCTTGTGCTATCTTAAAGGTACAATGAGTTATGGCATACACTATTCTCGGGCACCCAGGCGTGCTAGAGGGATATAGTGATGCTTAACCGGATATCTCGATATTGCTCAAATCTACGCCACAACCGGGTATGTCTTTACTCTTAGAGGTGGCACGATGTCATGGAGGTCTTGTAAAATGGACTATTTTGACTAAGTCAACCATAAAAGCGAAACTTCTTTGCTTTAGAAACAAAGATCTGCTTGAGGCGGAGTGGCTGCGTGAGCTCTTGTCGACTTGCCGGTGGTTGAAAAAACGATACCGGCTATTCTTATGAACTGTGATAATCAAACAGTGATCACTAAAGTGAATAGTGCTAAGGATAATTCAAAGTCAACAAGACACGTTAAAAGACGCTTGAAGACTGTCAGGAAGTTGAGAAACTCCGGAGTAATAATTGTATCTTATATACGCATGCACAAAAACCTGGCGCGATCCCTTTACTAAAGGGCTATCACGTGATGTGATAGAAATTGCATCGAGGGAGATGGGTATGAGACCCATATGAGTTTACATGAAGTAGTAACCCAACCTTTTTGATCGGAGATCCCGTGACTAAGGATGGGGAAGAACAAGCTATTGGTAAACTAAGGAGAGTATATTTATAACCCTCTCTAAGTGAAGATGCAATAACTCTCAAATGCGTTGAGGCCTTTGTATGGCGGGGTTGGCTAATGCCTTAATATGTTCTATTGGCTTTGACAAGCGAAGATGCGATCCTCACGGAGCATTCTTGAAAGAACATACCTATATGAGTTTGATCATTAAACGTCGCAGATCTATGAGACTTGGGTGGTCTCTAGTAAGCTCATGAAGAGACCCGGGGAGTATGACGTATATGCTCCACCCACGGGGTAAGGCTCTTGGCAGCCGGGTACTAGTGTGGCTTTAAGTAAAGCTTGTTCGCACAAAACTTGCAATTCAAGGCGTAGTCCATTGTTCAAGTTGTGAATAAGTGTAGCTTAAGGACCTAGGCGAAGTTCAACTTCACGGTCTCTGCCGAAATACGGTATATTAAACAAAGAGCGATAATTGGCAAAACTCTAAATGGGTATTTGAGATCTGGTGGGGATTGTTGGAATTTAGATGGGCTTGGCCCAATAACAAATCGGGAAATTCCTAGAGAGATCTCAAAGGTCCATTCTATTTTTGGTAATCTTGGCCCTCAAGTTGTAGAGTCCTGAACCCGACTCTGGTAGAGAGTCCTAAACCGATCGTGATCGCGACACGATGTTCGGGATATATAAGCGACCTACCGGCCACGCCAAAAATCAGATCGACATCTCATCTTGGTTTAGAGAGGAGTCCCTTGAATGGACAACCTCTCAACTCTAGAGAATTGAGATAGAGTTTTTGCCTCTTCTTGTTGTTGCGCCGCGTAGCTACTCGGCCCGATTGCTTGCGTGCACTAGCGGCCGAGCGGCAGGTCTCGAAAACCCTCGTCTTTGCGATCCTGCGGCGGGAGAAGGCGAATAAGGTTTTGGGAAGCGCTCTTCTTGGCTTGCTCCCAATCTTCATCACGGCTCGTCTTCCGGGAAGGACATGCGGAGGACCGTCCCAGCACCGTCTTCATCGACAACTTCTTCGACTTCTTCAACGGCCGCCGATCGGCGACGGCGGCGACGACACGGAGGACCTCGGCCGCTCTCGGGAACCTCTCCATTACGTTGTCCTCAACGTCAATCGGTATTCTCGAGATCAAATCTATCCGGTGTGCTAGTTGTGTTTACACCCTTTACTTTGATCCGTGACCTGAGTTTGATCGGTTAATCATGAATTATATTGTGGAATTAATCTGGAAATTGCCTAATTATTCAACAGTAAAAACTGGCAACAGTGCAAGAACATCTTGGCAGCATTTTTCCTCTCGACCAAATGGACGAAGTGTCCACATGACCAGTACCTCGAGCCTCAAACCCATAGTTTTTCAAACCCGGACCGGACCGCGGTTGGACCGCTAAAAGACTGACAAGGGCCTACACCGTGCTGGCTGACTTAAAAGATCGTTCACGGTGATAGTTGGCGAGTTTAAGAGGAAAGCGAAAAGAAAAAAATTATTATCCTTTCACCCTTGGAAGCGAGTAGTATTTTCTACACTATGAAACCTCCGAAATGTGTATTCCCCACTAAAAACCCACACATGGGATCCGCACCACTTTGTTGTCCCGACTTGGGTTACAAGGAGTCACTAACGGTTGGCGATTGACGAGGGGGACTGGCGTAGTCTATAGATAGGCGGTATGGAGCTCTTGTTGGAACCCGATCGAACAGATCAGCTAGGAACGTCGTGCTCGAGAGCACGCCGGCGACGTGGTGACCACGGCGATCAGCGAAAGATGAAACTAGAGAAAACAAGAACAATGTAGACAAAAGAATTTGGTTCTTTGCCCACATCCGCAGACTCCTCACGACACCTTTATTTCATATATATATAGGCGTGAGCCTCCCCCACGTCGTGTCGCACCGGAACGGGACAATCGTTGCACCGCAATGCCCGTTTACATGCGCCGCTACGCCACGTGAAGCTTACGATCCGACTCAAATGCGGCGTGACCAAGCATGCCATTGATCACCTCCTACTCTTACACACGCTAAACTCTATTAACGTTACATGGCTGGACTCCCTAAACATGAACAAAGACTCAACAGACTCTTGCAACGCTTATGCTAACAAATCACCCCTAAGGCATTTGCATATCTATGACACCGAGAGCGGTCGCGCGACTCCACAAACTTGACACGCCCGAGCGGTTTAGTAAACAGATCGGCAAGCTGTCTGCCGGTCCCAACATGCTCAATCTCCACCTTCCTTCCTCGATGCACTCCCGAATGAAGTGATATCTTGTGTCAATATGTTTCTTTGCGATCATGATGAACCGGGTTCTGCTAAGAGCAATTGCGGAACATATTATCCATCAACAACTTAACCGGTGCCTCCTTTGTTCCCAACAAATCGACCATCGGTCGGCTTAACCATACTCCCGACAAGCTGCACCGCTTTGCGCCACATATTCAGCCTCACAGGATGACAAGGCCACAATCTTCTGCTTTTGAGATGCCCAAGTCACCAAGCTACTTCCAAGAAAATAGATGACACCTGTAGTGCTCTTTCTATCTTCTGAATCTCCTGCAAAATCGCTATTACTGAACCCAAGCAAAACGGGTTTTAGTTCAGTCCCCTTTTCATAGCCGCACCCATAGCTAACAGTGCCTTTTAAGTATCTCGAAACACGCTTGACAGCTGCCCGGTGTGCTTTGCGAGGAGCCTCCATGTACCTGCTAACCACTCCCACAGATATGCCGTGTCTGGTGCGGTATTCACCAAGTACCTGAGGCTGCCTATTACACTCTTGTATGCAGTTATATTCAGAGCTTCAGAGTCCTTCCCTTTACAAAGCTTGAACCGTGGCTCCATTGGCGTGTCGGATGAGTTACAGTGTTGCATCCCTGCACTCTCGAGGATTTTCAACGCATAGGATCCTTGGCTCAATGTTATCCCTCCTTTTCCCCTCGCTTCACTTCTATACCAAGATAGTAGCCGAAAGACCGAGGTCGCTCATACTGAATTTCTGCTTCATCTCTTCCTTGAACCGATTTATATCATCAATGCTCGGTCCCAGGATAATTAGATCATCCACGTATACTCCAACAATCAGAAGAGACTCCTTGCTTCCTCTTTTATACACGGCTATGTCCAACTTGCTTCTCACAAAACCCAATGCTGTCAACTCTCAGTCAAGTTTGAAGTTCCATGCACGAGGTGCTTGACGCGATCCATACAATGCCTTAGGAGTTTGAGAACTTTGTCACCTTTACCAATAACGAAACCGGGGAGGTTCTTTGTACATAGACCGTCTCCGAGAGATCACCATTTAAGAAGGCGGATTTAACGTCCATATGATGGACCTCCCAACCACCATGCGCTGCTAAAGCCAGCAATGCCCTCACTGTTTCAATTCGGGCAACAGGCGCAAAAACCTCCTCAAAGTCCACACCATAACGCCGCGCATATCCCCTCGCTACCAACCGGGCTTTGTGTTTAACAATGTTGCCGTCAGGATCCTTTTTGACCTTGAATACCCATTTGAGACCAATCGCCTTTTGATTCTTTGGAAGTTCACTGACATCCCAAGTCCGATTAGCCTCAATGGCTTGCGTCTCCGCTTGCATAGCATCTCTCCAGCAGCTTTCGGTCAAAGCCTACTCCACCGAGCTTGGTTCCTCGGCCGCTACCAAGCACACCCCGCTGTAATTCAGTTCAAATGGAACTGTCGAATCCAGCAGGTCCGGAATAGTTCGATAACGAAGCGGTCACTATGTAAAAAAGGCTAATAACCGCCAGTGAGCCCAGAGACGCCACTAATAACGAGCGTCGTGTTGTGACATTACGACGCGGCGGCCGGCGACCGTCGATGTAGGCGTCGGATGGTCCCACAGGACCAATACGCGTTAGTAATAGGAGGTCATTACGAACCGCGTGTTGATGTAACGCCGTCTGTTTTCTTAATCCAAACGCGTTTTCCTTGGGTGGGCACACGCAGGCGGCCACGGCGACGCTTTTGAAACCGAGTGTCCGCAAAAATTCAACGTATCTCGACACGCGTTTCATCACGGCGCATTTTCGAGACCGATCGACCGTGGATGCAACCCCTAATTCGACGCGTTTTTGCTTACGAGACACCTTTTCGGCGCCGCCCGTCTGTACCGCTACCGGTAATTACGACGCGCGTCGAATCACGCACTCAGCGTGGTCGATACCGTCCTTGTTTCTTGACACCGCAGACGCGTCGTGCGCCGCAGATACCGACGCTTGGAACAAAGACAAGGGTCTCGTAACGCCACGTAAATCAAAGTCGCCGTTTATTTTCGCATCGAGTTGTGTTAGGAGGTGTGCGTACATGTCCCAACCACTACCGACGGCGTTTATTTTCGCAGGCGAGTTGTGTTATCGGGTGTCTGTACATAGTCGCAACCACTACCGACGCGCGTTTATTTTTCGGGACGAGTTGCGTTAGGAGGTGTTCGTACATGTCGCATAACCGCTACCGACGCGTTTATTTTCGAGACGAGTTGTGTTATCGGGTGTATGCGTACATGTCGCAACCGCTCCGACGCGCGTTTATTTTTCAGACGAGTTGTGTTATCGGTGGCAGTACATGTCGGCGCCCCCTACCGAAGCGGCGTATAGTTTCGGACGAGTTGTGTTCTCGGGTGTACGTACATGTCTCGACCACTACCGACGCGCGCGTATAGTTTTTCGAGCGAGATGTGTGGCGGTGTTTGTACATGCGCGCCAACCGCTCTGACGGCCTTCGGTCATTTTATAGACGCGTGTTGTCGCCCGGTATGCTGTCTTTGTTTGCTTGTATTGCGGACACGTATCGATAAACAGACGCTTGCGGGTGCGGCGTGCCTGTATTTGTCTCGAGTCTTCGATCGCCCGTCCTACTAGAGACGATGGATGTTGACACGCGTCGTACCAGGACTTAATTTGGCCGGGCCCTGCATCCGGTTTTGAGCGGGCCTCCGCCGCTCCGTGACCGGCCTTCCTTTGGGCCTTGAATTTGGACACGCATGTTAGGCCTGTTCTCTTGTGGTACAACGAGCTGGGCCGTTTTCATTGCGTAAGTTATAACACAGCGGACATATTCCTTATATATATAATATAATATATAGTGCGTTGCCACACACTTCAACACCGTCTCTCTCTCTGGTGGTGGCGGCACACCGCGAGGGTGGGGGGGGCAGCGGAGGAGCGCGACGCACGGGGACGGCAGCTATATCGCGTTGATGATTGATTTGCTACGCTCATTTGCTAGTATATCTTGTATTTGGATCGCCTCCTTGGTGTCCGGTGTGCTGCCGGGAACTCGCGGCGACGACGAGGCTCCAAAGCCGGAAGTTGTTCCTCTGTTGGATGCTGCGGCCGGAGGATCTTACGCTCGGCGGGTCCTCCGGCAGCTGCAAACGAAGCACGCCGTCACGGCATCCGGGCGGCATAGTTTCTCGATTGAATGGAGGCTAGGGTTTTTCCTTACCCCATACATGCTTCCCAAGAAGCAATCTCAACCGTTGAATCAACCGAGATCAACGGTGCACAAGCACTAGGCGTTCTTTGGTTTGGGCTGCTTTGTTGGGCTCCAAATTCATCCTCCATGTCGAAGGATAGCCCAACAAAATCTGTTCCTAATCATACACAAACTCACAAAGACGAGGCTTTCTGCCTTGCTTCACTGCAAATTCAGCATAGGTAGCCTCCAGTTTTGCAGTGCTTGTCCTCGAGTGTGGAAAAAAAAACCCTTCCGAATGACCCTTCCATTCCAGTCTTGCTTCATTGCCATGATAAAGCTCAATCTAGACACGCAGAATGCATTGACAACACTAGCCTTCACACAACCAAAGTAATCGCTACGGATGTGTACACAAAGAAATCAGTTCCAAACCACAAGCAGTCATCCTGACAGCAAAGTTTCAATAAACTATAAAACTGCACTATCAACAAAGTGCGGCGAAGTGCCACAATAAACAAACAAGCTCGTCATTAGTCTTATGAAGTCGGCATCTCAATTTTTAAAATGATAAAAAAAAAATGACAAGCTAGACGTTCATGAGTAGAAGTTCCATCCATTGTTTTAGACCAAAGGTATTCACCCGGCTTTATTGAAAGCTTAACGAACACCCATGGCCTTGCCCTGGGGTTACCAGTTTACAAGACAAAAGCACTCTGTAGTCTTTGCACACTGTACTGAACTCAACTTCTACCATAACTCTACTTCATAATACCACTAAACAGAGTTCAAATGATAACTCGACCAACATTTTTGCGACACGGCGGCACGCGACTCAAAAGCTTAACCTCCGATATGCGGCTCGAAGGCACGCAACACAAGCACAAGTTTTTTCTTATTTTGCGGCACGAAGGCACGCGGCCACAGCCCAACCGGTACTCATCACACCTCCTATGCTTACGGACATTCACCGAATGCCAAAAGAACGATCACGGGCGCTTGAGGACAAAAGCCGAATCATCTCTTACGCCACCGGCTTCATCTTGGTCTTCAAGAGTGGCTTCGTGTCTTGATCAGCGGCATCGTCTTGACAAAGAGTTTACAAGCAATGTTGGTCATAATGCTCGGTCACACACAACGCATGCTCATAAAGATCAACAATACTCTATCATGCATATCCCCGATGTGCACAAGGTGAAAGTGGACACCCGGCATAAGGGCGAAATGCTACTTTTATGTCCTTGGAAGCGCTGAACTTTAGTTTCGGTTTCGCTAAGCCGTCGTTGCCCATATTCAAAATCGCATTTGTCACGCCCCGTCCAAAATTCTATTTTCTCGAACTTTGGCGTTTTGAATAAAGAAGTTGACAAATTCCACATCTCTCTTCCTGCCCTTGTAATCTAACGAGTACAAGTTTCTTAAGGTGGCTTTGAAGACAATCAAGATGATCAAGGGCATAATGGTGCTTCACCCTTTTGACTGGCCTTCAAAGAGACACGCAAATGAAACAAACAAAAAATGTCGCGGGAACAACACCAAGCAAAAACGTAGTGACAACGATTGCACAATTTGACTAAATGAACTTTTATTCGGACATAATTCGGATTACACATAAACAATTCAATTCATAAATATCATGAAATACCAGCTACATTTGAGCGTGTAAAAAAATCTCATCAAGCAATATAAGCTAGAAACTAAATGTGGAATGTAAGGTACATATATAAATTTTTGATCCAAATGTTAGTTACCTTCACATAGAGCTTTTTGGAGGCGGGGGAAACAATTCGAAGACTAACAAAGCATCATTAATGTCGAGATGGCATGCACACAACCAAAACTTTAATAGCTCCCATCGGATATGGGAATGCCGGAGGTAAAGACATCTCGCAAAACAAAACTTTGGTTATACGTATTGACATAATGTATAAATAATAAAATAAATCAAGTAACGGCATGGTGAACTTACACACTACACACCTTACAAATACCAAACTCAAATGTCGTAGGGCCGAATTCGAGGGCCCCCAAGAACTGAAGCTTTGGAGCCATTTGGATGCGAACATGCAGAGGACGGGCTCAATGTAAGTCGGGAGGAAAGAGTAATGGTGGCGTTCGATGAATAGCTTTTTCTAAAAGAGGAGCATCCTCAATCACCACTTCTTTTCGAGATTTTGCTCGGACTCAGATAAATCTTCGTCGGAAAGACCAAACGACCTAAGTGTACAATTAGTTATGCGGATGCAAGAAAGTCCGACATTTCTGGACGGTTACCAAACTACGTAGTATAGGGCATTTGGAGAGGAGCGTATGGAGCATTTTGTCCCCGATAGCCATGCCGGGGATGGTAAGCTCTTTCATATTGGCGAAATGTAAACTATCTAAATTAGCACCGGGGAAACTTGGCGTACTCATGGTGTAGTCTAGGTCCGGATCTATCATCCGCGATGGTGAGAGAGCAAAGGGAGGAGGATAACGAAATTGGGCCGGCGGCTCGCACACGGATATGTGAATGCGTTCCAAAGCTCGAGATGCTCAAGGCTATCGAGTTTAGGGGATTGAAGCCAGGACACAGTAGATCCGGATAGATGTCGTCTATGCTTTGACAACCAAAGCACAGGTGGCGAAAAATTACCGAATGATTGGAGATGATCCGAGATACGATCGAGTATGACGTCAAATATAGGCTGGCGGTTGCGCTTGATGAGCTTGATGTCGCCGTCGCAGAGGTTGAGCGGAGAGTTCCACCATAGGGGGCGCCACCGGGTGGATAATACTTGCGTCCCGGCGCTTCCGTGTCGGTGGTAGGAGGGAGATGATGGTGGTGAGAATGGCATCCGGGAGGTTCTTGATTAGATCGGAGCTAGCGGGCGGGGGTTTGAAGGCCGGTTTTGATGGATGGATGCGGATGACTCGCCATTTCCGGCGAACCTAGGTTTCTTCATCTTGGATCTATCTATATTTGCAAAACTGCGCGCGTTTCTTTCTTGACAGCTAAAGTAGTAACAGTCCTAGGTTTTACTGCGATAGAAACCCGGCGGTGGCGGCGATATTTTTGCAACATAAGCGAACCGTGGCCGTCCGATTTGATCGGACCGCTAAGGTCGTCGATTCTTAGCGGCCGCAGGCCTCGGGCTAAGAATGCACGGCCCAAGTTGGCCCGAGGCACCTGAACTATTCACAACAGCGTCGGTATTGATCGTCCACTCCCCACGCCAGAAGCGAGTGGAGTTGGGATGCGCAACAGACAAGATGGTCCCACGGGCAACAAGTTCAATTCAATATAATAATATATACCTATTTTTTTACGTCGCCCTGTATCCGGCAGATCGCGAAGCATATGTGTGGTCAACAATTTGTACGAACAAGCTACTAGCATCATATATTTTATCAAATTGAGCAAGCGGTCATCGAGTTTGCATCGATCATCACACATACTTTTAATACTAGATTAGCTAGATAGTACATCATCACCAAAAGTGGTCAAGACAGCATAAGATCGATCACATTAATTAGTGTGGTGTCGACATTGGGCGAATGGCACCACGCACCTTTGTCCCCGAGCACGGTACCTTCTCGACCTTTTAATTCTTCATTCACGTCGCGTACTCAACAAGGACTCAACGGCAGGTCCAGGAAGACTTGATCGAGCCTTTGCATCATGAGCCTCTCTTTCTCGGCCTTCCCTTTGTTGAGATCCTCAATAGCCCCGAAACTTCCCCGAGCTTCCGCATGATGGGTTTCACAACCACCACCTCCGGGCACTACGTAATATGCAAGAAACAATTATATGGGGGTCGAGATGAGATCGTGTCAACAAAAAACAAATCACAATCCTCAAATTAAATCACGTTCGAAACGCAACAAATGAAGAAAAGTGAACTATGCCAAAACGGTGGCTAGAGAACTACTACCATTCACGAGAACTATATATATATGCCAAAATAGCTATTGGTTTCCACAATTTTAAGTTTTAAACAAGTACTATATATATATATATATATATATATATATATATATATATATATATATATATATATATATATATATATATATATATATATATATATATAGGGTAAATTTTTCTACACCTTAGGCGTAGTTACACCCATATGTATATCTTAAGATTTGTGGTATATATGACCGAACGAAGTGCATGTGGATGAAGTATATGATCGTACTAGACCATCTATGGTGGTATATATGTTAAGTATGTATTTATACGTTGACTATATGGATATACTTTTTTATATACAGCAAGTAGTGGCATTTTATGTAATATATTAAAAAATATAGGTTCCTCCAAAAATTTTTCGTGTAGTAAGATCTAGAGTATCTTAATATGAGTATCTAAACATACTCAAACCGATAAACAAGTATGAACACATACACAATGTGATTTTTTAAATATGGGTGTAACTACACCTGGTGTATAGAAAGTGCACCCTATATATATATATATATATATATATATATATTATATTGGGAGCCCCGTGGCTTCCAATAACAAAGGAAAGCCTCGAGCCCAACGTGCGTTACGGTGCCACCAAACCACCTACCCACTAGCCCAAATAATCCAAAATTTGACCCACCTTTTTGGGCCCTATATATACCACAAACCCTAATCCCCTGTCCATCCATCCCTGCACCACCTTTGGATCGGTAATTTCAAAAAAAAAAAAAAAAAACCGCATCCCTCCCCCTCGCCCCCCCGCAGATCCGCCCCTTCCCGACCTCACGGCGGCAAGCGCGGCCTTCCTCCGCCCAGACAGCGGGCGGCGCGCGTAGACCCGCCCCTTCTTGGACCGGGCGGCGCTGCGACAAAGCGCATAGGGCGCGGCACCGAATCTCGGCAACATGCTCGCTGTATTTGGTTGGTTTTGTTTTGAGCATGCACGCCGGGTATGGTTGGGACGGGCGGCAAGCTCGTGGGTCGGTATGCAAGCATGCAATTGGTGCTCATGGCTAGTATGCAAGCACGCAATTGGTTTTTCACTATTTTTAGCTTTTTTTTTTACTATTTTTAGCTTTGTATTCTTTGAATCTTATGCGGTTTGGTGGCGCCGCATGCTTTGCCTCGCCTCTTCCTCATCCGAGGCGGTGTGGCCCTCGGATCCCGGGCGTGACTTGCCGCCCGTGCGCAAGGGAGGAGCGGTCGGCCAGAGGATGTCCCGCCGCACGCTAGAAGAGGTCCCGCCGTGTAGATCCGGGACAACTATTTCCACCTCCGAGCGCCAGCTCGTCCTTATTCTGTTGGCCCCAGCACGAGCGCC
The DNA here is from genome assembly GCA_015847255.1 of Hyparrhenia diplandra. NCBI lineage: Eukaryota > Viridiplantae > Streptophyta > Magnoliopsida > Poales > Poaceae > Hyparrhenia > Hyparrhenia diplandra. The sequence goes on along the minus strand of JADLZK010008524.1, from coordinate 1,278,851 downwards.
GTGGTGATGGTGGCGAAATGTCACGGCCTTCTTCCACGACGACGAGCCGGTGAGGATCCCGGTGGGGAGCGGCGCCGCCAGGAAGCCACCACAACGGTGTTGCTCCCCCCCCCACCCATGGCGGCGGCGGTGGCTCGCCCCTTCAACGCCGTAGCGAAGATGGCCTCCATGACGAACGACGAAAATGGGGTTTGTATGCATGTTGCATTTGAGGTTTGTATGCATGTTGGAACTGTTGCACTTGTAGCAACAAATTCATATACATGCTAATGAATGTGGATATGCATAAAAAATTGTTTCCTAGTGACAAGCATGGCGTGAGTGATACTTATGTTTGTATGCAGAGTTTCTTCGATGCGTGCAAAGTCATAGATGTCCGATCTATGCAATGTTATCTAGTATTTGTGTTGATATGTGTTTTACATTTGTAGCAACAAATATATATGCATGCTAAAGAATGTGGATATGCATAAAAATGGTGCTGCTTAGAGTGGCGTCTCCACGGATCTGGCGTCTCCATGGACAATGGTGCGGCTTGGAGTGGCGCCTCCCGATGGACCCCATCGCGGTGTCACCTGCAACATCCGACGGCCGGCGGCACCTCCTTCTCTACACAAGCATTTTCCGGCGACCGCAGCTGACACATTTTAGTTTTTTAATTTTGTTGATTTTTGTGTTAATATGCCTTCTGTGTATAGGTTTATATGCATTGCTAATCTACGACTAACTGTTCCAACAATTTTGTATGCATTGTCGTTTGTGTTTGTATGCATGACTAAAACCCCGTGCCAACCGGTTTGTATGCATTGTTATTGAAACCAGGTCTGTATGTATGTCTCCACACATTTTAGTTCGACATGGTGTGTTTTTTTTTTTGTTTACATGCCCCCTACCAGACAATGTTTTTTTGTGCCAAATATTTTTTTGAAAAAGATGCCCCTACTAGGCAATGGGTTTTTGGGAAAATTGTCTTTTGAAAAGCCTGCCCCTACTAGGCAATGGGTTTTGGAGAAAATGTCCCTTGATTCTAGTCATATACCATTTGACATAGGTTTCATATGCGTGGTAATAAAGGTTCATATGGCTGTGGTGACGACGGCGCGCGTGGTGTACCGGCACGGCGGTGGCGTCGGCGATGCGGCGGCGGCGGATGAGCATGCATCCGGACTATGAAATATATGCATCTCAACCACTAATTTCTATGCAACACCGACGCCAAAACATTTATATGCATCCGGACGAATGAATATATGCATCAAATCAGCCCTTATGTGGCACGATTCAAATTTTGAAAAAGATGAGAGCACCTATCATGTTAGTATGCACTCACACAGAAGTTTATATGCATAAACTGGTAGCACAAACTATTTATCCTCATACAAAAATTTTTGAATTTCAAAATTTTTAAAAAAATATTCAAAGTGGAGCTTGAACCATGCACAAAATTGTCAGGAGTTCAATGGTGAAAACCGATTTTGAATCGGATGATTCGTTAACGAATTATCGTGGAAAAACGGAAGAAATTCGAGTGCATATGCGCATGTCAGCATCGCGTCAGGTCTGTCAGTATGTGTCAGCCTCTGTTTGGTGGAATAGCTAGCTCACCGGAAGGTTTGTATGCGTCGCTAAAACTGGTTTAAATTCACTCAAACCACTGGTTCGTATGCATCGTCGCAACAAAAAAGGGTCGTATGCATTCTCGACCTGGATGATACGCGTCCAGTCTGCTGGGTTTGGAGGGGTCCACCACCGCCTGCGCGCGTCGGCACCGGATTCCGATTAGCGGCTGGTTGGGCTTGGTTGGGTGGGTGGAAGCTGGTGCAGGCTTCCCCCTATTAGGAGCCCTAGGGCTCCCAATAGTCTTTGAGATGGCGATGGAAGACCGAGAAGTGCTCGGGAAAAGGAGATCCGAAATCATGAGGATACTTTGCAAGTAACATGTTCTCGCAAGAATCGAAAAAGGTCTATAATCTATATATATGACGTGAGGCCATGTTAATAGGCTAGATGATTAGAAGCCGGGAGTTGTTGTTATGCTAAGTTTCGGTGCTCGGGAGAGGGCTTAGTCTACTTTTGGTGTTTGCCGTTACCGTTTGAACTATTTGTCGTTGTCCGATTGCCCGTGATATATGGGTTCAAGGGAGGTTACGTTGTGTTCGCTTTAAGCTCGCGAGAGTCTCTTAGGCATGTCTAGCGTTTTTGTAGCTTCTCTTACGTAAAACTTCTAATGAATGCTTGTGTTTCGTAATCAAAAGTAATGGAAATGGGGTCATCCTCATCCCCCGAGTGAAAAAAAAGTTTTAAACGAGGCATTATTACCCGCCAACGACAGGCTCGCTTCCCCTTCTCCTTCGGCGTCGCCTCCGCCGCCGGCTTCCTCAACTCGCTTGCCTCGACGCCGGGGACTTCTCCTTCGCCCTCGCCTCCGCCCGCCTTCCCGGCCGCTAGCCGCCTCAACGACGCCGACGGAGAGGCGAAGTACAAGGCTCGGCAAATCTAGCGGCGTCCGCGCCGCCGTGCACACCAGATGTCATGCCCCGGGCGGGGTGGCGCCTCCAACTCCAAAGTGTTGCCGGGGCAACTCCTCCAACGCCAACGCCGCATGCCGCTTCCGCCTCTCCATCATCGGCGTCGCTAGGGTTTGATGCCCGTGGTGGCCACGGAGCTTCTAGTCTTCCACGAGAGACAAGGACGGCGGCATAGATGCCCACTTGTTGTACCCCGTGGAGGCGGCCAGACGCCCTTGTTGAACCTTGGCGGTGTCGTCACCTCCGTCTTCACCTCCGTCGACATCGCCCGGGGGACGAGGAACCGGGGACGAACCTCCCCGTTTTGTCCCTCTCCTCGTGCCACTTCATCTTCGACGGCAACGGGGAGGGGAGAGGGCGAGGAGGAATGGAGGAGGCGGCGCGCGTGGTGGGCGGGGAAGAGGCTAGGAGTAGGAGCGCAGGGCGGCACGCTGGCGGGAAGTGAAGGAGTTGAAGCAGAGTGGAGGGAAGGAGTTGAAGCGAAGACGTATAGGCTACGACGCGGGCATTTTACGATCGCATGTATCCAACACGGTCCGAAGTATGTCAAGAGTTATTGAACCCCGATCCTCTCGGTCCAAAAAATTGGGATAGACGGCACGCGGCGCGCAAGACGGTCAAAAAATTGGCGCAATTTGCAATTTGGTCAAATTAGATTTTAAAAAGTCAAATAATTATGTTTTTTGTTTTTGTTGGGCACCTCAAATAAGGCCCCGTTTGGATCACCTTAGATTCTAAAATCTTAGAGAAAAAAATCTATGTATCCTCCAAACATGAAAATTAGATTTTATTTAGAATCTAGATTTTAGAAATCCATTCGTAATCTAGATTTTCAAAATCTAGAATCTAAAACCAAACGGGGCCTAAATCTCAACCCCGTTAAGGTCCCTGTTAGATTCGAGTCCCCATTTCCTATGGAACAATATTTTACATGAACAAATCGTGACAACCCGACATGTTTGAACAATATTACAAGCATGAATAAATATATATTCTTTTTCTTAGGACCAATAAATATATATATATTCTTTTTTAGAAGAATAAATACATATTCTAGGAGGCGCCACGGATGGGGTGCGGCAAAGAAAAAATCGACCGCCAACCGCGAAGCTAAGGGAGGAGGCCGGGAAGGGGTTTTTCCGACGGCGTCCGCCACACCTTTGGTTTTTTTTTTCGAAAAGGGAGGGGAAGAGTTCAGGCTTTGCCCCTCCCCCGCGTGCGGGTTCACTCCACTCTTCCGTAGTATGTTCCTCTTCCGCACCCTCATCTCGCACCACTCCTACTTGTCGGCCACGATGGAGGGTGGTTCTACTACCGGAGCCGAGCTCGGGGTCCGGGCGTCCGTCAACGCACCTCGGCTCCCCGCCGCCGCCCGCCGCGAGACCCACCCTCGGGTTGTCGCTCCCGCCTCCACGTGCTCCGGCTCGTCTCCTCCTCTTCTCGCTCCGCCGGAGCTCCTTCTCCAGACCTCCGTCGTCGCTTCCATGCCGCTATTAAGCAAGATGCGAGCCCTCAGTCGCATTATTCGGCGGGGAGAAGACCGCCTCCCTACTCGCCGGTGAGTCACTTGATTGCCCTTGTGCTTAAGCCGGTTTTCCTAATCCTGTTCTTTGCTTGCGTGCGGCGCCCGCACTGGAGTTTGAGGCGATTCGCAGCGGACCTCGGCGGGTGGAGGGGTTCCCGAAGGGCGGCGACTCGGCGAACTACGCAGATCTCCTCGAAGGTTAAGTTTTTCCTATGGCAAATGTTTAACAACAAGCTACAAGTTACACGATCTTTGCTCAAAAGAGGGTGGAAGGGAAAGTGTTGTCGGATGATGGTCTTGAGTTTATTGATCATGTTTTTTTCAACCGTCATGTGGCGAGATTTATTTGGCAAATGATTAAAGAGATTTGGCGAGATAGAACCTCCCAATTCATTGGATGACTTTATCGATAGATGGTTGCGTAGCGAGGGTCATTACCAACTAGAGTTGTGTTTTTGTTTTTGCTAGCCTTGCATGGGCGCTTTGGATTAACAGAATAAAATGGCTATTGAAAAGAAATATCCCAACTCACCCACTGATGTTGTATATCTTGAAATATCTTTTATGCGGCGTTGGATGATCCTACTCAAGAATAAAGACAGGGAGCACGTCGAGCATGTGAAGGAGGAGATTCTAAGCTGGCTGAAGGCTTTCGTTCCAATAAATTTAGTTTCAACTGATGTAATAGAGCTTTAGACCTTGAGGTTATGTAGTGGGCCGGAACAAATTCTTTGTCTTTCTTTTGCTTAATCTTGTAACCGTAACCCCAGTAGTTATCTTGTACTTGTCTTGGCTTTCTTAAAAGCTGAGTTTAATGAAACTCTTTTCAAAAAAAAAAAAAAAAAAAAAGATCTCTTCAGTCACTTCCACTAGAAACTGCATTTCTATAAATAATAACCTGCCCTTCTTCCGGGTTCAAAAACAATGCAAGTTCTTGGATCAAGTAGATATATCTCCAATTCTTGGATCAAGAGATATATCTCCAAATTAAACCGATAAATAGAGAAGATATCATTCTTGGATCAGTAGATATATCTCCAATTCTCTAGCTATTTTTCTTAAGTAGCACCATCGGATCATACCTGAGGATTGTAAAAAAATACCCGCCGTTCTGTCCATCCTTGGTGAGGCCGCACAAACTAGCAATACAAGTTCGATAGAGATTTAATTTTACAAAGAACAAGAGTGAAGTCGCTAGAAACCGGTTGGACAACCTCTAGGTCGCTTGGAGGCGGCCATGAGCGGACGAGAGATGGCGGGGGCCGTGGAACCGGCAGGGGTTCATGGACCTGTACAACCTCCTCACCTTCACATTAAGGCCCTTTGATGATCCAACAACGGTTGAAGAATCCCTCACCCTTTCGTAGTACTCGATCGAGTTCTTCTCAATTCTTGATGATGTAGTAATGGGGTCATCCTCGGTAGCTGAAACTGTAACATGCACAAATGAGATCTCTTTTTATTCACTTGCATTCTCGCCTTTACCTTCGTCGGTCACCTTATGCCCGCAAACTTCCATCAAACTAGCCCGAACATTCAGATTACGCTTTGAGCCCCCGCTTCAGCCTTTCCATTCCCTTTGTCATATTTACAAAGTTCGGTCTCTCGACTCAAATTCAACTCTTTCCTTCCATCGCTTTCGATTAACTCAACTACTTCAACAGCTTGCTATTGCCACAACACCCAGATTCAGAAACCGAATTACGCTCCTTTGTTGCGGCTTGCGCTAACTCACCTACTTCGATAAGCTTGTTGTTGCTATAAAACCCGGACTTCGGCGGCGGAATCATTGGTTTGAAGCTCAACATCGCAATGATCTCAGCACTCAAATACTCATAGCTCAACATTCGGGTTCGTGTTGTGATAATCCGAATCTTGCTCTTCCAAAAAGCGTGACAGGCGGCTCAACTCGATCTCAAAATCAACCACCGCCGCTTCGCAGCCCTCTTCTACTACCCGACCGCCATCATCGAGCCAAACTCATCAACACAAGAATTGAACACTTCCTCGCCCTTCTCGGCTCTCGCCGTCAAGAAGAAGATCAAGGAGCGAGCCGGTGACAAGAGATATTCCATCGATATCCCGAGCAACTTCCATAGGGGATCGTCGGGCCAAACCGGGACAGGGAGCGGTGCTTCCCGACGAGCCGAGGTCCACCGCCTTGTACGGCGGCGTGGTGGAGATGACCCATTTGGGCTTGAGGATCCCGAAGCGCCGCTCCGGCCCGCCCCGTGACGGTGTGCATCGACCAAGCGGACGTGCTGCACCGAATTCACGCCACGCACGCCCCGCCGGCGACGGGCTTGGCCGCTGCGTTGGGATTCGCCTCCTCCGTGGCGGTGGATCGTGGTTGTGGTTGTACCACTACGGGAAGGCCGGATGATGAGGGGCTCGCCGGTGTGCGGTCGCGGCGCCAGCGCTGAGGATCTCCGCGGGCCCGCTTCCGATTGCCGCGGAACGACGGATGACATGGAAGCGGGTGGAGGCGGCAAAGGCGTCATCGGCGGCGAGGATCTCCGGCGCGGCGTGTGTGAGCGTCTCGTGGCGGTCGGTTTCTCTTCCCCGTCGACGTGAGATCTTGGACCCGAACGCCTTGGACACCCCTACGAGGACGCCCTCCCGCCCTAGCATGTCGCAGACGAGGTACACCGCCGGCGCGCCGGGTGCTTCTAGACGCAGCTTGATCACCTGGCGGATGGAGTCCTCCTTACCGGGAACCGCAGCGCGCCGCCGCGGGTGCAATCGAGGAAGAGGTAGTCGATGCGGCGGGCGAGGTCGGCGGCGGCCGGGCGCCGAGGCAGTCGGGAGTCGGCGGCGGCCGCCGGTGTGCGGGACGGCGCCGAAGGGGCCCTCGAACAGAACATCACGGCGCGTCCCATGTTAAAAGGGAATGGATGAGAATGGTCGGTTATCTAATCGACGAGGGGACATGAGGAAAGAGGAGGGACGGCGAGCTAACCCGGTGTTGGCATTTCTTAACATCGTCACTAAAAATAGATATGAAACCTATTCCCGGTAACGGCGTCGAAATGCTTTGTTGACGTTTCTTAGCATAATCATTAGAATCGTGTTTAGAACCCAACCCCGATGACTATACTAGGAGACGTCCCGTCGATATCATGAAGTGGAACCACCGTGTCGGTGATTAGGCACTTTCAATCAACGGTGATAGATCTTGCCATAGTTGATATTTTATCCACAAGCGCACGGATCTATCATTGTAGCATTTCACCCGGAAGTATTCAGGGTATCATTATTTATATTTTCCCAAAGGAAGGCATGTTGTATAAGAAGTAGCATGGCATCTGGATAATGAAATGTGTGCACGCAAAGACCAACTTGTTCATAACAGGGGTAAGCAATACGGTTTATATGATAGTGTGACACACACATTGGAATTCACCAGATAAAGGATAAAGAAAATAGATAAAGAATAAATAAATGTCCTATGGAGTAATCTAATGTATTCTAGTCATGGTCTTACAATGAATAGTTAGGATCATATGCTAACACGATATGAGCATGGTTATGTCTAGGACAACAGGGAGACTTCCGGTACCATCCGGCCCAATGGAAAGCATTTACGAACTCCTACATCACATGCGAACGTGGAGGGATTACAAGGGACGGACGAGGGTCGTCACAACCCCCTGCCGCCTACCCTCACGACCGTGGCATGCTCTCATATTCGAAGGTGTCGTAATACCCGGCACCATGCCCGCATACCAGAAACACTACTCTTGTCCCCCAGGATCCCCACCCCCTACGGATGGACGGACTAAGACAAGAGCAAACCCGAAAGAACGACGAACCGTTATCCCATCTATAATCATGTTATGCATACGATGATCGATGAAGAACATAAACTCTAATTCATAAGTTAGACCATAAACATAGAAATAGAACTTGCACAATGGAGAAAGATCCATGGAAGATATATATTACCAAAGCTCACTTTGCTCCAAGATTACAAGTCCTCCTTTTGTAGCTCTTCTACTCCAATTCTAGCCAAGTAAGAAGAAGAAGAAGATGGTGGTGGAGAGTGAGGTAGAGAGTGTGAGTGTGCTGGTGTGGTGACTCCAAGTGTGGTGTGTGGAATGAGGGAGAGGGAGGAGCTACTTATACACATGGGAGAGGTGGCCAAATGACCCTAATACCCCCAACCGACCTCAAGGACACGCCTAGGTTCGCTGAATCGCCACCCAAGCACCGCACCGCCCTCCCGGTCATTTAATGTACCGACCGCCAAGACGGGCCTGAACCGCCCCCTGTGGCTTGGCCCGGCCCAGTCTTCGTGGGTCGCCGCCTTCTGTTCTCGAAAAGTGTGTGGGCGATGTTGGCTTGGCCCACTCGACAATTCGGTCCATTTCCGTCCCGGGTTTGTGATCTTCGTGGAGTACGATTTCGTGATCGCCTTTTGGTCGTATTTCCACCCGTATTTATTATAAATACAACAAAATACATTTTGAACACTACAAGTGGAAATATGTTAGTAATACATGTATATGAGTATAGAAATGTATAGTTTCACTCCCTTTATGGTCGTAAGTTGACGGGAAAAATATGTCGATAGTGACCGCCAACACCTGGCAAAGTGGTTGGCGTCGAGCGCGGTGACGGTCAAGTCGCCGGGTCGGGGTCCGGGACGCCGCGGCCGGCGGGTCATTAACGTTCAGCTCGACGAACGCGCGCGCGGTCGAGCCGGGAAGATGCGGAGGGCGATGAGGATGGTGAAGCGGGAGGCGTAGACCGGGAGACGGCGCGGTGGCGGCGATGCCGGCGAGGTGGTCCCGATGGCATGCGTGAGGAAGCGGTGGCGCTTCAGCGACGACGCCGGGGTCCACATGTCCACCGCGAACGGCAGCCCACGGGGCATCTCGATCGGCATCTCGGCTGCTCGTCTCGTCTCGTCCCGGCCAGGCCTTCTCCGGCGAGCGATCCGATCCGCCGATTGGATTGGATTGGCGCCGCAATCGACCCGGGCTTCAATTTTGAGCGGAGGGCGGGAGGAGAGTGGAGAAAGCGAGAGAAGTTTTGTTTCGCTTTCACTTCACACTACACCGAATAAGTTATTGTAGTGAGCGTGGGTTGGAATTCAAAATGTATTCAAATCAGAAAATTTGCCAAATTTTGTATAGATAAATTCTCCCCTTAAGTTATTTATTTCAAGATTCTTGGAGAGCTAGAGCATTCCAAATTTGAACAAAATTTTGATAATAATAACATAACATAGAAACGGGTTGTTCTCATGAACGGCCGATTTAATAGTATCATGCGAGACAGAACAAGATGAAGCAAGAACAAGCAAACATTGTCAAAGAAAGAAAGACCTAAGCTAGGAAGACAAATATGGACGTCCCCACGGGTCCGGACTTCGAATAGGGACGACAACAACATCGCCGAGACGCTTGCGCCCTCGACAGGATTCTAATCTCCAACTCAGGTCTTAAGCACTAGCCATGGCCATGACCAGGGCTCGAGACCTACACAGGAGATTATAGTCCTACTACCACGAGCCCCTCTCTTAATGAGTACCTATTACAACTACTGCTACTGTATATTCACTTGGACCGCACCACACCTTGGGCCAACAACACAAGATCTATTATCTTCAAATTACTCCGGCGGGATAGATAGATGTGTATATGATCTTCTCTTTGATCCTATTAAAATCTCCCACGTAGTTCTTTGTGGTTGTACCTAGGATCAACCCGAAAAAGGTATTTAAGACAACACAATTTGTGTACAAGTTAGATACCAAGTGTCACATAAATTTGTAACGGACAAGATACGTGTTCACTTGGACCTCACATTGCCGAGCTCATCTATCATCTTGACTAGTTTCCGTGCTCGCAGCAGCAGAAAGCAGATTCAACGAAATAGTAAATCAATCGAATATCGGAGTTCGTGAGTCACTATTGCTCCAAAGAGATTTAACAACATAACATTCTTCATTGCATAGGGTGTTTGGAAGAGGCCGACAACAAGTAGATTCCAATCTTTGAGACTAGTCAACCTTCCTCAGATGAAGTCGCCGGGCGCTTGACATTCCGATGTGGAAGAGGACACGTGGAGGTGCTTTGACAATCGCTATGAGCAGAGTAGAGAGGCAGCCCATAGCCGCAGCCATAGCCAAACAACAACAACCACCCTGCACAAGCCGAATAAAGGCACATCACCCCCGCATCCGGCCAAATTAGTTCAATGAGATGCAAACCAAACAGCCTAGTATTTATAATCTCCCGCGTAGGTCTTTGTGATTGTACCTAGAATCAATCGGAAAAAAAGTATTTAAGACAGATAGAATGAGGATATGCAAGACAAAAAAAAAACCCTTTGGATCAGATTTTGGATTCTCAAAATCTTGATTAGCTAGGTTTCTAGAATCTAGATTTTAGACAAAATCTGAATGTTGTGTTTGGATATCCGGATTCTAGAAAAAGATTTTATGGTTGTAGGCATGTGGATGGGCAAAATTAGGTAAAATCCGCTCTTGGGCTGATTCTCGATTTTTACAACCCCGCTATCGATTCTAGAATCTAGGGCATGTAGGTCTTTACCCAACAAGATGTGCTTCTCTTCCGACATTTTCTTCTACGACGCCCCAACACCCGAAGATCCGAGCGGCGGGACTTGCAGACGACGGCGTCGGCAATCCCGCCGAACGCCGCGATAAACGCCTCGTTCTCCGCCCCGCCCCCCACGCCGATCCCCGGCCGAAGTCAAGACGATGACGCGACCTCGCCGTGCCCCGCCACCGGGACCGCCACGGTGGCCACGGAGGCCCCGCGATGGACCCCGTGATCCGCAACCACCAAAAAAAAACAAAACTTCGTATTTTTTGCTTTCAAAACCACACGAAGAATCATATCTAGCTCCATGGGTGTGATAAAAGAGGTGCACCGCCAAGGATGGAGACGCGAGGCGCCGAGGGCGAGGGCGGGCGCGAGGCAGACCCACGTGGTCGGAACCGCTCTCTACTCTTTGTTGGGTGAGAAGAGTTTGGAAGTCGTGAAGAGGCGAGAAGAGGGGTACTACTACTAGGGGTACTATGGGAGATGGGAGAAGGAAGTGACGAGAGACACGAGAGATTGCACCCATGGTCCCCACCGGCACCCGGTTTTTCGACGCAAGTTTGCGAGGCGGCGATAGAAATTTGTGTACTACTACACGGAGATTATGGCCCCACGGTATTTCGAATTTGAAAAGCAGACTTTAGGCTTTTGGCGCACTCCCAGTTAAAAAATAGAAATCGGGGTTTTTTCTTTTGTGACGGGTCGAGCGAGGAGCCGAGGACATTGGCGCCGTGTTCGCCCGAATTTCAATTTTGAGCGGAGGGCGGGAGGAGAGTGGAGAAAGCGAGAGTAGTTTGTTTCATTTCACTTCCGGGAGGGGGCACTTGTTCCCATCGAATGAGTTTTGTAGTGAGTGTGGGGCTAGTGGCAAAATAGTTGGAAAAGCACCGTTAGAACTCCCCGTAGCACATTCGCTTTGTTGGTAAACATTGTCCAATCATGGACTAAATAGGCTCAAAAGATTTGTCTCGTCATTTACAACAAAACGTGTAATTAGTTATTTTTTAACCAACATTTATTGCTCGAACATATATGTTTTTGGTGTAGTTAATGTGATGTGATGGAGAGAGTCTAAAAATTTGGAAGTTGGCTTAGAAATAGTATTTGCCAACTAAACGAGGCTTGGGTTGGACTTCAAAATGTATTCAAATCAGAAAATTTGCCAAATTTTGTATAGTTACATACTCCCTCTATCTTAAGTTATTTGTTTCAAGATTCTTGGAGAGCTAGAGCATTCCAAATTTGAACAAATTTTTTGATAATAATATTGCAGAGAGACGGTGTGTTCTCGCTAACATCATTTTTAGGCTGATTTAGTAGTATATATCCTATGAGACAATAAGATGAAACAAGATGAAGCAAGAACAAGCAAACGTTGTTTGAAGAAAGAAAAAACAGACCTAAGCTACGAAGACAAATATGGACGTCCCTCGGGTCCGTGACTAGAATAGGGATAACGACCGTTTGAGACGCTATGCGGCTCTCGGCGGGATTATAATCTCCATTGCAGGTCTTAAACGCCAGCCATGTGCATGACCCCTTGAGACTTACACGGAGATTATAGTCCTACGGCCTCTCGAGCCCCTCTCGCCGATGTTTCGTCGATGTTAACAGGGGACAATGAGTACCAACTACAACCGATATACTACACTATTGACTTGGACCTGACCGCCTCGGGCGGAAGGAGGCACACCAACTCGGCACACCAACTCTACCAGTTGTAGGGTTTGATCGTTTTGAGCACCGGTAACGCCAGTGGAGAGTCTTAGCATCCGATTTTACACCACGAAAAATAGAATAGCCAACAAAAATATTGCTTCCTAACCGGGTTTCACGTATACATTTAACAAGAAATGACATAGCATCTACAAGAGTTTGCTAAACTAGTTTGCCATCCTTGGATTTTTGCAAAAACGAAAAATAAAAATAACTTGGCTTATCTTTATTTCAAATTTATTCTCTCACGTAATACTATTCAATCAGCCAAAATCAGCCGAACATATTCGATATAATCGTAGTAGTAATGTTGTAGGCTTTTTGGCGGCACTCCGGCACTCCCGAATAAAAATTAGAAATCGTTTTTTTTTTTTTTCCTTTTTTTTTTTTGTGAAGGGTCGAGCGAGTAGCCGTACAGGGGGCCGGGGCCCCCGGAGATACCGTATCCGTGCATGCGAATCCTTTGAGTACAATAGGGCCCACGCCGCTCATCGTTGTTCCGTCCATCGTTGGTGCAGGCCGCGCAAAGTCATCTCGCACCGCACCGATCCTACAAAACTCCTTTTTTTCCACCGGCACGGGTTTGTAGAAGGCGTTGACTACAATGACCGGGCCTGTAGGGTCACATATTGAGTCATTTGACAGCCCTGCTCGATGCATTATGGGAGAAGGAAGAGACAAGAGACGTAGAGTTTGGCGTGAGTTTGGCCAAGCTCCTCGTCTCCATTTGATATAGGGTCGCCAAATTTGTTTTCGACACAAGGCCACAAGGCCGAACATGTAGAGCCCGGTTCGGGCCGGCCACCGGGTCGGGCCGATGCTGTGAGAGAAAGTACGCCGGGCCGGGTGTACCGGGCCGGGCCGATCTTTGTGAGAGAAAATATCGCCGACCGGCCGGGCCGATAAAGCGACTCCTTTCCGCCTCAAAATATGCCAAATTTGATCTACAGCCGCATGTCGCGCCGCCCTGCGCCCGCGCGCACCGACGCCAAGGAAGGTGCGCCGCCCGGCTGGACGAAGCGGCGAGGGCGACCTCGCCGCACCGCCGCCGCGAGATTTCACGCGAGAAACGGGATGGAGAAACGGAACCCGCGATCCGAACGGGGTTCGCTCCCGTCCGCGAGAGGCGGACGGACGACGGAGCCGACCCGCATCCTCGGCGAATAGTCCTCTCATAGGGCCCACGCCGTGAAAGCCCTATGACCCAATTTCGAGCTTCTCCAAACGGCTCCGCCCCTCTAGTGAAGCCCCTTCCGAGAAGCCCCCGCCAAACACACCCATAATCTCCCGCCTAGTTGTGGTTGTACACGATCAACCCGACAAAAAGGTATTTAAGACAACACAATTTTTGTACAAGTTAGATAGAATGAGTCACATAAATTTGTAAGACGACACAACACTAGTTCCTAGCGTTCGCGCTAGATCCTGTTGGGTCCGCCTCCAAGGTCGTCCGCATCCAACTCCCCGACATATGACGAGGCCATCCTAGGTGTGGGCGGAGTGTAACCATCGAAGTTTTTCATCCGTTTTTCGCCCTAGAAAAAATATGACAGGGAGTTGCTTAGTAGAGTAGCCAACAAGATATAACTATGACAGAGCTGCTAAACCATTGCTTCCTGGCAGCTTCATGTATACAATTAACGAGAAATTATGAAATTTAACCCGTTATTTGTGTGCCGCTAGAAATATGACCCGAATTCGCATGCCTTATGAAATATGACCCATGTCGCATCTAATTCTTATGAAATCTGGATTTTTAGGATCTTCGGATTTTCCCTCAGAAATTTAGGAATTTCTTTAACTTCCTCTATATATCCCGGTCATCACCCTTCTTTACAAAGACTCTCCCCGCACTCATTCCTCCTTTATATCTCTAATACTCTATACCAACTATTATTCCCTTGTAAAAAAAAAAACTATTATTAGTGCGGCCTACTTGTAATTTTATCTAAACATATCCATGTGATATCTAGTTTTGAAGAATTTGTTAAAACAAATTTAATGGTGTAATCGGAATTTAATTTAGACTTTTGGTTTGTCGGCTATAACATTTTTTAGGTAGTATTTTAAATTGTGGGGCCCGCCGTGGCCATGCTCTCTCTCTCGTTCGGCTTCGCCTCCTCCCCGCAGCCTCGTCGTCCGACGTGGGCTTGCGCGTTTGGAAACCGCGAGACAAAAATTTTCACTATATAATTTAATCCAACGCTTCGCGACAAGGAACCGTAAGCGTTCACGCTTTAACGGCCGGCCGGCTCCGCCTCTTCCGACCGCGAGTCCCCGTAAAAAGTACAAAGATTGTTGGAAAAGGTTACGGTCAAAAACAAATTTACTGTGTAATCGGAATTTAATTTAGATTTTTGGTTTGTCGGGCTAAAACACTTTTTAGGTATTTTAAATTGTGGGGCCCGCCGGTGGCCTCCTCGCCTAGGAGTAGTACTAATCCGACGCTTTTTGCGCGAGAAGGAAGCGTAAGCGTTCACGCTGCCACGGCCGGCCGTCTCGGCCTCTCTCGCCGGCCGCGCGAGGGGTGTACTTGTACATCGTGGGTCACGTATGGAGTCATTTCACATCATCACATGCCTGCTCGATCGATCGAGAGAGAGAATGAGGTGAGCGCTCGGGCCAAATTTGTTTCAACACAACTACACAAGGCCACAATTTGCCTCTTTACGGAACAAAATCAAGCTAAATTCGCTTGTTGAGCCACAATGCACAAACTAGCAATACAAAGTTCAATACGGATTCGAGTAGGGAGCATCCGCTTAGAAGGCGCCCTCCTCCCGCCCGGACTCGAAAGTACGCATGCAACAACACCATCGAGACGCTTTGCGCCCTTGGCGTGATTATAATCTCCAGCGCAGGTCTTAAGCTCTAGCCATGGCCATGACCGTGGCTCGAGACCTACACGGAGATTATAGTCCTATGGTCGCGAGCCCCTCTCCTCAATGTTAATCAGGATAATGAGTATCTAACCGCTACTACTACTATTCACTTGGACCGCACCACACCTCGGGCTCACAACGCAAAAATCTATTATCTTCAAATTACTCCGGCAAAGATGGATGAGTGGGAGGGCGCGCCAAGGCGAACCGCCATTCCAATCAAAAGCCGGGCGGGCTAAGGCATAGGATGCACAAAGATGCACGCATGAACAAATTGCCTCACTTACGAGGCCGAGGCCACCGATAGCCCGCAAGAAGGAAAATGGAAGAGAGGTGGAAAAGGATCTCCAAGCGAAGAAGATTTGCTTTTCTTGCGACACTTTCTTCGCCTCCTCCCCATCCTTTTATAATCTCCCCGCATAGGTCTTTGTGTTTGTACCTAGGATCAATCGGAAAAGGTACAAGACAACAAAATTATTGAGCAATGTTGTACTACAAGCTAGATAGCAAACCTTTTTAGAGCCATTCAAAAACCCTTCAAAAAAAAGGAAGGATAATGCACTTTACAATCTAGATTTCGGTGCTTACCCAAGAAGATGTGCTTCTCTTGCGATATTTTTTTCGGCCTCCGCCCAAAAACACCCGAGGAGATCGAGCGGCCAAGAGCCCAAGACTTCTCACAGACGACGGCGGCCGGCAATCCCGGGCGAGGCGCACCCTCGTGTCGGACCGCTCTCTACTCTTGTTTGGTTGAGATG
Source organism: Hyparrhenia diplandra (assembly GCA_015847255.1). Taxonomy (NCBI): domain Eukaryota; kingdom Viridiplantae; phylum Streptophyta; class Magnoliopsida; order Poales; family Poaceae; genus Hyparrhenia; species Hyparrhenia diplandra. The sequence continues at coordinate 1,262,867 of JADLZK010008524.1, read as the reverse complement.
AGTTTGGAAAGTCGGGACGAAGAGGTGAGAAGTAACTAGTACTAGGTGTAGTATGGGAGAAGGAAGAGACGAGAGATCATGAGAGAAAACTGCCGATAGCACTATATATGGAGCATACCGTATGAGGGAATCCGAGGTGGCAACTCTAGAGTGTTTGATGCGTATACACCATGGTCCCACTGTTAATTTAGCCCCAGCAAAAGTTTGTAACTTGTTTGGAGTAAATTTAGCCCCGACAAAAGTTTGTCTTAGGAATCGGCATCATTTTTTGAATTTGGGAATCCGCCTCAAAACAAAAATTTGTTAGGAATCCGCCTTTCGTCATTTTTGGAAAATATGCATGGTTACGACTAACAAAACATCCAAGTTTTCATCACGCATGTGATCGATAGATCGATCAATCCCAATTCAAAACCTGCTCATAGTGCCCACACAACACCGGTTTCTCCGCATTCATACATATACTTTATATCCCTTTGTGTGGGCCCACTTGTAATTTTATCTAAATATATCCATGTGATATCTTGTTTTGAAGAATTAATCAAAACAAATTTAATGGCGTAATCGGAACTTAATTTAGATTTTTGGGTTTTGTCGGTTATAACATTTTTAGGTATTTTAAATTGTGGGGCCCGCCGGGTGGCTTCGCTCCTGAGTACTCCTAATCCGACGCTTGTGCGAGAACGAACCCGAAGCGCCCACGCTCCCACGTTGCCACGGGCCCACGGCCGCCGGCCATGCCTCTGCCGGGCTTGCGAGTCCCCGTAGTACTATTTGTTGGAAAAGGATTTGGTCAAAACTTTTTTGGTGAATATAAAAACTTCGCCGTTCCGTCCACCCTTTGGTGCAGGCCGCCAAAAAGTGTCATCTGCACATCCTACGCACATCGTTTTTTTTCAAGCACGGGTCCAGAATCGTAATCATGATGCCGACATGCTCGAACACCGTGGTACGCAGGGTGTACTGTACATCAGGGGTCACATATGGAGTCATTTCACATGCCTGTTCGATCGAGAGAGAGAGAGAGAGGAGGAGGTGAGTGTTCGATGCCAATGTTTCAACACAAGGCCAAAATTTGCCTCTTTACGGAATAAATCAAGCTGAATTCGTTTGTTGAGACACAATGCACAAACTAGCAATACAGGTTCGATACAGATTCTTGGAGAGCCAGAGCATTCCAAATTTGAACATTTTTTGATAATATAACAACATTACGGAGAACAGGTTGTTTTGCTAGCGCCTGGTTTTGGCTGATTTAATAGAATTCCGTGAGACATAACAAGCTGAAACTAGATGAAGCAAGAGCAAGCGAACATTGTCAAAAAAAAAAAGAAGCAAGACCTAAGCTACGAAGACATATATGGACGTCCCTCGGGTCCAGACTCGAGTAGGGACGACGACACACTCGAGGAGCTTGCGGCTGGATTATAATCTCCAGAAGTTGTAGTGAAACAAGCAGAACTCGAGTATGTAGAGGAGAGGGGAGCGGCCCGCCGGCGACCTCCAGGACCTAATTCACTTAACAAGCACGAGCCACATTTTATTCGACCTCCTCCCCATCCTCTTATAATCTCCCGCGTAGGTCTTTGTGTTTGTACCTAGGATGAATCGGGAAAAGGTATAAGACAACAAAATAATTGAGCAATGTTGTACAAGCTAGTAGATAGCATGAGTCACACAGATATGCAAGACAAAACAAAACCTTTTTATAGCCATTCAAAAAAACCCTTCAAAAAAAGGAAGGAAAATGCACTTTACTAGATTTCGGTGCTTACCCAAGACCAAGATGTGCTTCCGCGACGGACCCCAGATCTGCAACCACCAATAAAAGAAAAGAAGATGTGCTTCCCGCGGACCCCGATCTGCAACCACCAAAAAAAAAAAAACTTTTGTATTTGCTGCTTCAAAAACCACACGAAAAACCATATCTAGCTGCATGGATGTGATAAAGAGCACCACCTGCCCGGGACGGAGACGAAGGCGAAGGCGAAGGCGAGGCAGACCCCCTGTGTCGGATCGCTCTGTACTCAGGTTTGGTTGAGAATCTTGAGATGAGTTTGGAAAGTCAGGACGGAGAAGAGGTGAGAAGAGTACTACTAACTAGTACAGTATGAGAAGAGGTGTAGTGTGGGAGAAGGAAGTGACGAGAGACCGCGAGAGAAAAATGCCCATAGTAGCACTATAAAGGAATCCGAGGTGGCTACTCTAGAGTGTTCGATGCGCACACCATGGTCCCACGGTTAATGTAAAAGGGCGATCAGAATCTTGTGTGCTAGTATTTCGAAATTTCAAACATTATTTAGAGAATTAGAATTTGGCCCCGAAAAAAGTTTGTCCTACTCTATCCCAACTACCATCGTGTGGGCCCACTTGTAATTTTATCTAAATACGTATATCCATGTGATATCTTGTTTTGAACAATTAATTGAAACAAATTTAGTAGTGTAATCGTAATTTAATTTAGATTTTTGGTTTCTCAGTTGGTGTAAAACATTTTTTAGGTATTTCAAATTGTGGGGCCCGCCGGTGGCCATTTTCTCTCTCTCTCGTCTATAATTAATCCGACGCTTGCGACAAGGAACCTAAGCGTTCACGTTGCCACGGCCGTCTCCGTCCTCTCGACTCTACCGGCGCGCGAGCGCGAGTCCCCGTAGTATTGTTGGAAAGGTTTTGGTCAAAACTTTTTTGGGAAATATAAAAACTTGTCGTTCCGTCCATCCTCGCAGTGTCATCTGCACCATCCTACGTAACCCATTTTTCAAGCACGGTCTCGTAGAATCGTAATCATGATGACATGCTCGAACACCGTATACGAGGTGTACTGTACATCAGGGGTCGGGTCACGTATGGAGTCATTTCACATGACTGTTCGATCGAGAGAGAGAGAGAGAGAGAGGAGGTGAGTGTTCGATGCCAATGTTTCAACACAAGGCCAAAATTTGCTTCTTTACGGAACAAATCAAGCTGAATTCGTTTGTTGAGCCACAATGCACAAACTAGTAATACAGGTTCGATACAGATTCAAAAAAAGGAAGGACAATGCACTTTACAATCTAGATTTCGGTGCTCACCCAAGAAGATGTGCTTCTCTTGCGACATTTTTTCGGCCTCCGCCCAAAACACCCACACGCATCGAGCGGCCGGCTTCACAGACGACGGTCACGAGCCCCTCCCGTTGATGTTTCTCGCCGATGTTAATAGGGACAATGAGTACCAACTACGCCTACGCTAATTACTCCAGCAGCATGGAAGTAGGAGGGCGCGGCCAAGGCAGCGCACCTAAGCCGACATTGCACACACCATGTCGGCAGTGTTTGAATCAAGTTTGCAAACACCAAGGACAAGTGCGAGATGACTTTTTTTTTTTTTTTTTGAATCCCGCGCAGATGACTTGTATATTAAAGGAATGGCTAGCACATACACCCGTGGATCTTCCGAGGGACTTCGTGCTCCAAAGTGTTTAAATCTATCGATTGCTCTAAACTTCAAAACATCCACCCAATCTAACTGCCAGCCCCCAAGCAAAGATAGAAATTAGAGGCTATCCTTTTATAATCTCCCGCGTAGATCTTTGTGTTTGTACCTAGGATGAATCGGGAGAAGGTATAAGACAACAAAGTAATTGAGCAATGTTGTAAAACCCTTCAAAAAAAGGAAGGAAAATGCACTTTACTAGATTTCGGTGCTTACCCAAGACCAAGATGTGCTTCCGCGACGGACCCCAGATCCGCAACCACCAAAAAAGAAAAGAAGATGTGCTTCCGCGACGGACCCCGAGACCGCAACCACCAAAAAAAAAGCAAAAATCTTTTGTATTTGCTTTGCTTCAAAACCACATGAAAACTCATATCTAGGTGCATGGATGTGATAAAGAGCACCACCCTCGCCTGGGATGGAGACGAAGGCGAAAGGCGAGGCGCCCCCTCGTGGTCGGACCGCTCTCTCGGTTGAGATGAGTTTGGAAAGTCGGGGACGGAGAAGAGGTGAGAAGAGTACTACTAGTACGAAGATGAGAAGAGTTGTGCATGGGAGAAGGAAGAGGCGAGAGATCATGAGAAAAAACTGCGCCCATAGTAGCACTATAAGGAATCTCCGAGGTGGCAAATCAGAGTCTAGAGTGTTCGATGCGCATACACCATGGTCCCACGGTTAATGTAAAAGGGGACCGTAACTTGTGTGCTAGTGCTAGAATTTCAAATGTTAAACATTGTTTGGAGTAATAGGACTTTGGGAGAATTAGGAATTTGGCCCCTCAAGAAAGTTTGTCTTAGGAATCGGCATCATTTTTTTAAAATTTGGGAATCGGCCTCAAATCAAAACGTAAAATTGTTAGGAATCCAAAATTTCGTCACTTTTGGAAATTCATAACTAGAGTTTGGTAACTCCAATTTTGGTGAACCAATTTTTTTGGTATTCCTTGAGATGTCTAGTTTTTATTAAAAATATGAAATCGGCCATATTTTGTAAAATTATTTAATTTTCAAAAACGTAATATGTCGGTGTTAAAAATAAATAATTCTACAAAACATGACCAGTTCCACATTTTTAATAAAAACTAGCCATCTCAAGGAGCACAAGTTTTTATTAAGTTTTGACCTCGCCGTAGAATGCATTGACAACACTAGCGTTCACACAACCAAAGTAATCACTACGAATGTGTACAAGGTGAATCCCGATTAACGCCTCGCGGCGATGTTTCCTCAGTGACGGCGCCATCGCACACGGCGTTTTTCCGCCCTTCGATAGGTTTGGCGACTCTGTCAACCCAAACCTGTAGAGATTTGTGTATCCATGCTCCCGGCTTTTCGTGGGGCTCCAATCGGCCGAGGAGGACCGAGCCCGGATTGAGGGGAGTTTCGGCAATCATGCCGCCGCTGTCGATCTCCTTGATCCTCAAACTCTTATCGGTGAATTCCTTGAGGATTAGTTTGTACTCCCTCAGTTCCAAATTGTAGTTCACTTTGGCTTTTCTAGATCCATTTCTTTTAGTATGTATCTAGACATAATGTATAACTAGATGCATAACAAAACCAATGTATATATCTAGAAAAGCCAAAGTGAACTATAATTTGGAACGGAGGGAGTACCCAGGATGAAACTTTGAATAAAGTACTTGGTCTCTGCATTTGTGCTTCTTCACTGTATTTGTTCAGTTTCTTTCTTTCTTCAAACGCGTACTACCTGTTCCGTCTATCAACAGCTATTCTATTGTTTAGCCCTCCGTTTCCACAATACTTGCAATTCTTTGACTCATATAAACGTGTTTTGACTTGCTCGTGTTATTCAAATTTTTTATGTAAATTATAAAACAAAGAAAAACGTCATTACAATATCTTTAGTGATGTAATAAGTCATAACAAAAGTGGTAATATTTATTAAAAAAAAAGTTGAATAAGACGAGAGGTCAAACACGCTTTATATGAGTCAAAGAATTGCAAGTACCGTGGAACGGAGGGTATTTTAATTTCAAGACAAGCTACGTGCGGAGCCATCGTGTACCGGCCGTGTTGCCGGCCTCTTGCCCGTCTTCTTTGACAACGAGCGCCGGCCCGGCCCTCGCTCTTGAGTCTTGCCAGAGTAGCCGCCCGTGCACTCGAAGTGTCTACGATAGTAGCGACGGACGCCCGAGAACGGAGGCAACAACCGACGCTTCGCGACAAGGAACCGTGGCGCGTTTGGCCGGCCGCGAGTCCCCGTAAAAGTAATATAAAAATGATCGGTAGTACTAGTACACATGTACGGTACTCTCGGACCATTCCCGTGACACGTCTTGATCATATCCACGCCCTTTGCATGCGAATCGCTTTGGCGTATGCTTCACACCTCGCTATAGTTACGGTGGAGCCATGTCTCGCCACCGCCGTTCGTTCCCAATCCTTGGTGCAGGCCGCCAGTCACCTCCACGTGGGATGGCTGGTGCCTTCCCGCGATGGGCATCAGGGCACGTACAATGGGGATGCTAAACATTGAAGGCATAGTAAAACTTTTTCTACTTTACTACAACGGTGTAGTAGGTGCTTCATTAACTGAATAACTAGTCAATAATACTATAATTAGCTTGTCACGGTAGGAGGCACAAGCGTCGGGCAGCTAATTAGGCGGCGATGCCGCGCACAAGCGCCCGTGAGCCAAACGTCAAAAAACTACATGCATGCGCCGCTACAAGCGCCTAGCGCCTTTCTTCATACTAAACTATCCCAATGTGTGTAGTATGTGTAATCTACTACGAGTAAATGTTTTCAAACCGTTACATGTTTCTCCATGACAAGATGATCCCAAATATAAAGGCCCCTCCGTTTCAAATTTTAGCTCCTTTGACTTTTTTCACCCTAAGTTTGACCCGTCGTCTTATTCAAAAAATTTGTACAAAGAGTCAAATTTAAGTCATTCTTAAATACCATTTGTTAATAAATCAAGCCACAACAAAAGAAGTGATATTTTGCACAAAAATTTCATGGATATTTGGGAACTACAGTCTTTATATTGGTATAGTTTGTTGGAGGTCATCCAAAAAATTTAAATTTCCATTTTTTAAAAATTCAGACCTAGTTTTCCATTACAAGATAATGCCAAAAATCAAAAAGTTTTAAACTAGAAAGTTTCATAACCTAGCAAGATCTACAATTAAATCTCAATTTGGTTGTTGTTTCCCCATCGACATCCATGCTAGTGATTGTTCACGAATCTTAATTATACACCATCTGTTCATTCATCATTTCGGTCTGATTAATCAAACACCCACGCAGCGCATGAATTAGAGTAACACAACACCATCCTGCACAAAATATAACACAAGATTACAACGAATTAAAACATCTCACCGGTGTTCATCATCGCATGCTACTCGGAGGATCAATCGAACATCAACCAATCCATGCATGGACACAACCAAAAGCTAGCAAAAGTTGTTCGATCTAGATGATCTAGCTAGAGCAAAGACACACATATATATTAGACATACATTGCATTAGAGCATCATCGCCCGGCGTGCTTATTTCAACCTTGCAGCGAGGAAGAACATAGAACACTCGCTCACGGATCCTACACTCCCTCGCTGCAGTACACCCACCGCAGCGGCCACACTAATCCGGCTCCCATTCGGCCGGTGGTTTGCAAGTGTTGTCTTCTGAATCTCCCACTTGTGCACGTCTGGCGAGGCACCGGTTGGGCGAGCGAGGGACGATGCTGCCCGCCGAATACGGCACCAACAAATCATCGGCGCAACACTTCCAATGCACGCCCGGGTGCTCACGGCAGCTTCCGCGTTCGTCGAGTCGGGCGGCGTCGCCGCCGTGTTGCGCTCGATCTCCATGCACCTCCTCGACCGCTTTCGTCATCGGGCGGCGGCGGCGTTCCGCCCTCAGAGCGGCGTGAACATACGGGCGGCGCATGCCTCGAGTCGGCGCTTAGTTTCAGCATGTCGAGGCGGCGAGGCGGTGTCGCGACCTTCCACGAACACGGCGGTTATGCCGCCTCAAGCACGCCTCCGGGTTGCCGACCTTTGGCGAGCTTCGGTGATGAGACTCGCGCGATACTCGCGCGGTAGTACATGCAGCCGCCCGCAGCGATCGACACGCGGTGCGAAGACCGGTCTAGTGGGATGCTCGGTCCCACCGGGGTCGCCGCCGACGCCGCTTTTCAGCCGCGAACGGTGGCCCGCGCAGATTGAAGAGCTCATCCATAGGATCATTTGAGTGCATGGCGACGCGCATCGCAAGCTCCACAAGAATGTCCGGCGGAAGGTTCTGGCAGCATGGCTTGAGGTCGAGCGGCGGGGGGGGGCTTTTTGTCGGAACCTCGGAGGCCGAGCGCGGGGGGAGGTGAACAGCAGGCGTGGGCGCTTCGGTTGAGTCGGAGAGCAGCCAGGGCAATAATACGGGTGGCCGGTGCGTTCCCAGCGTAGGGGCGTACTAGGCTTTTTTAGGAGCGGGCCGTGAGGCCTGCGCGACATGACCGGTGTTAGTACAGCGTAATGAATGCCAATGCTTTTGATAGAGCGCGTCTCTAACATTTACACCTTGCGTGGGTGCATCCTTTGCGTATCGTGTGGAGAGCTCGCGGGCGCCGCGACGCGTCGCCATCGGGCGCGGCCGCGGTGTCATCATATTATACGACATCGATGCCCGTCTCTATTCGCACGGACCAGCTCGTGTATGTTACCCCTCAATACTTCCCCGATTTGGCTTGATACGCGAGATATCGCCTCAATACGGTGTTCGCCGATCTCGTACTCCCCGCCGTCAGCGAGACGCCCGCCGTTCAAGCGGCGGGCAGCCCTCGCGGCCTCGTCGCGGGACGACCGCGTCCCTACGCTGGGCATGCCACTGGGACTCCGGCGTGCGGCGGTCTCACAAGAAATGAGGTCTAGCGGCCGTCTAGCGACGACCACTACGATCTTCGACCTGAACCTCGTCCGGGGGGACATGTCGGAGAGGGGTTGCCGTCGCGGACAACGTAATGCGGGCGGCGGCCTAAACCGGCGGACACGGTAGCGTTCCACCGTCAAGGGGACATGCATAGCCGCGAGAATCGCAAACATGAACATAACATGAATTACATCCGGATAACATGATAATCGCAAACACCATCGACATATATAAACATGGTTTTCGCCCATTTTCTACCCCGTGTAGACTAGTAGTTCTAGAACAGGAGGCTCGGGATAAGGTCGGGAGGGTCCCGGCCACCCATTGCGCCGTGGACCGTGAACGCTGCGTCGACGAAAGGCCAGGCTCCCTCGGGACAACCATGATCGGGAACCATGGCTCCACCGAGGTGAGGTCGTGGCGGGATTGCACCTTGTGCGGCCGCCCGGGCCGACGGGCGTACCATGCCGCACGCCGTGGTGCGCGACCTCCCTTAGCGCAGCGGCACGATGTCCCGCAGACGAAGCTCCATGGTTTAGCCCTGGCGTTCAGCGGCGTCGGCCGGCATTGCCGTGACCCGGCAGAAGATTCTCCGCAGCCGCCCGGTCTTTGGCGGGCGATCAAGGAAAACCGTGAGGCGTCCGAAAAAAACGCGGTTTGATCAAGCAAGAAAATAATTTCCTGTCAAAAAACCCCACCCGCAACCATGGCGTCGGACTCACGAGCCGAAAGCACGCATATCGGCCACCTCGATCCGGACACGTTCAAAGCAACATTCTGCGCACCCATGCACGCGTTGAGCTCTCTAAGCAAATGGCTGGCGTGCGATCCAATGTAGGCGTCGAGTCCCCAGGTCGGAGGGAGGCGATAGTCGGATTGATGACGAGCCCATTGATGATACCCTCCCGAGATGCTCGGTCGTCGTCTCCACAGGCGCGTAATAGGACCGTTACTCCCATGATGAACATAACGCAATAAGAACAGGTCGATCTTACCCGGGTGGTGGCGAGAGACGGCGGCTGCCGCGGCGGCGGTTCACCGATGGCTCCTCCGCCGATCGCTTGCCGCGCCGCGCCGCCCTCGCCGGCCATTGGATCTTCCGTGGGAGCCGCCGAGACCTCGGCGACATGAATCGCGATCTGCAAGCATGTCGGCGGAAGTTTTTTCATGGCGCGGCACGGCGGGAGCTTTTTGGTGGAAACTAGCTCGGAGCCCTTGCTTTATAGTATGTTTTGTGCCGCGAAGACTTGGTGAGCAGCAATAATGCGGCTGCGAAGCCGGTGCGTGGCGTGGGGCCGGTGCACTCCGGCGGAGGTGTCGAGCCAAATGGACGGACGAACTATCCCAAGTCGCTGCGTGCAGAAGATAGAACGCGTCCCAAGAAATGGGCGACGCCTTTTCTTCGACGAAACTATCCCAAATGCGCGCTCTAAGCTATATGTTTTCAAACTATTGCATATGTTTCTCCATGACAAGATGATGCCAAATCAAAACGTTTTATACTTTGCAAAGTTTCATGGATAATTGAGAACTACGCACAATCGTCTTGGGTGGTGGTTTGTCTATCCGAGGTCACTTGAAACATTTAAATTTCAATTTCCATTTTTTGAAATTGAGACCTAGATTTTCCTTTACAAGGTAATGTCAAACCAAAAAGTTTTCAACAAGAGAGTTATTACGTTCCAGAACTGCAAGATTTACATTTTAATTTGGTTGTTTCCCTATCCGACATAGTGTTAATTAGACATTGTTCACAAATCTTAGAGATGTCTCTCGTAGTTTCATATAAACTCTATGTGGATGTGTAAATCTTGTGAACAATGTTACCATGATGTCGTCCGGTGAAGATGACCAGTGTAAAAGGTGTGCATCATAAGAAGTTGTACAACTTTTATATGTTCATGACTTCTTCTGCTGAAATCATTAGATGCTCCAATAAAAATGTTGTTTGAAGTTGTAATTTTGAAGTTCAAATTTCAAATGTTATTGATGAAACATGACAAATAGTAATAGAAGTAATAATAATACAATCGCTCGATAGAGCATGATTTTTTAAAAATAGAAAGCAAAACCATCAATTTTGGAGTTACTATATGAGGGAGAAAGACTAGTTACATGTTTTGACCCGAGATTAAAAAGGAAAATTAGAGTTCTCTTGAGCCCCAGACACTACCTGTTTTAAATAGCCCGCTATAGCCTTTCGAGGCGGGGTGCCGCTATTTGTTCATGTAAGTACAATTTAAGCCGCTCCGCTATAGCTATTTTTAGAGGTAAACCGCTCCTTAGCCCGCTATTTAAAACTACCGCGCTTCGATCGGGGAATTCCAAGCGGGCGTTCGATCGTGGGGAAGTGGAGCAACCCGGCTAACTCACTATTTAAGCACACACTCGATCATCCTTTCCGCTTTTCTAAGCCAGCCACATTCTCTTTGCAATCATCGGCGCCATGGGCGCCTCGGGCTTAGGATCCAACAAGCGCACTGGGGGGGATATATGGAGGCGGGCGGAGGGCAAGGGCAAGGATCCGGTGGTGGAGGGCGAGGGGAGGAGGAGGAGGAGGGGAGGACGACGACGAGGACTAGGCCGGCGGCCTTCCCTTTTTAATCATTTTAATATATGTTCTGTTTTTTTTTGTTTGTATATATTAACAATATATATATTATATTAAATTTGATTTGAATCTTAACTTGTTCAATGTAAAATTTGTCAAAAACAAAACAATTAACGTCGGTTGTGCTTTGGAAAATACAATCGCCGTTGAGTGCCGAGGAGACGGCCATTGGGGCGCGGCGATCGCCGATTACGTTTTTCGAGCAACCGTGTTTTGGAAACGCCACATTTATATTTTATACCCCGCCCCCCCCCCTCCCGTTATCCAACACTAACTTCTCTTTGGTGCCCCTCTCACGGAAAGCCGGACTCATCGCCCACGATCGTCGACATGGCCGCCACCGGAGGAGATGAAGTTATTGTGGAGCGCCTCCGCGCCGCCCTCACCAAGCTGAACGGCCCGGCCGACGATGTTGGCCTGCCAAAGGTGAATCAGCCCCTCGAGGAGAGGGTCAACTCCCACGCCCTCGGATCGACTCTCTAGCCGATACCCTCGCCGAGGGATACCGCCAAAGCGGAGGAGGAGGCCGGGAAGGCGGCCGCCCGCCGGAAGCCGGCCAAGCGGGCGGCCAAGAAGGCCAAGAAGGCGGCCGAGGTTCTATCTGTTTTTTTATGTTAATTTATCCGTTGTCCGATTTGTGTGGATGTGTAAGATACAATGATCCGTGTGGTTAATTTGCTAAGGAATCGGTTGTTGGTTAATCTGTTGCATGGCAATCTCTTTGTCTTTTCGTTAATTTGGGTTATCTTGTTTCCTTGTATCGGTTTAATTTTAATATGATGCGTGTCAATCTTAATTTTCTATCATTTGCGTTCGATTTGTTCCTCGTCTTAGAAACGCGCCAACCGCTAGCGGCGGGAGGGCGAACACCGTGATCCCTAGAACCTAGCGTTCCTATCTATGCTATCGGATGAGCGGGTTTGAATGGGCTCCGCCTCCGCCTACCGCGAGCTCGCCGGCGTTGGCGGGCGAGGCGCCTTGCGGGAGCGCGACACTCTCCGGTGATCGAGGACGGGCCGAGGTTACATGGACGGGATGGAGGCATCGGGAATGCGGCGAACGCGGTTTCAAAACTTCGGTCGAGGCGGGGGGCGGGGCCGTCGTGGTGAACGCTTAGCTCGAACGCGCTGCCGGCGGCGTGTGAACCGGCGGACATGGCAGCGTTCCAAGGTGACCTCAACGGCCAGGAATAGCTTCGCCTTCAAGCCGACGAGCCTCGAGGTACCAAGATAAGAAAGAAGGGAGAGAGTTCAGCCCGGCTAACTATAGCCATGCCGGCCGGTGCTCGCGGCCCATGGCTGCATGGCCTTGCGAGAATTAATAATGGTAGACACCGAAACGTAGAAGTGAGCATTATAACACACGCATTATATTACAACTAATTAAAACATCTCGGTCTTCGTTCCATCCGGATCAACGTTTCTTGAACATCACTTTGCTAGTGCTAGGTAAGGATCGAACATATGCACACCATATATGCATCACCTAGGGCGCGTGCACACTTCAAAAAGCTACCAAAAGTTGTGATATCTAGCAAGGCGTCACCGCGCAACGTGAGCAACTCCCCGCATTGGAAGAACGGTCACATACACACTCATGCCCACAAGCCATCAACGAAGAACAAAAGTAGACTCGTCGCTGATCCCGCACTGCTCGCTGCAAGTACACTCCCCATGGTTGACTTCCACGCTCGACTCCGACCATCCGGCAATGTCGCCACAGCCCGGCACGCCGCATCGAAGATGCCCGTGTTGGCGAGGCACCGGCGGTTGGGCCGCGAGGGAGACGACGGAGAAACCAAAACCCGCCGGATACGGGCGCCACCATCAGCCGCCACTCAACACCGCTATTGCATGTGCGCCGAGGCGTGCCGCTATCGGTGCCCCACGCCGCCGCCGTCATCCGCGTCGCCTTCGATCCCCGCAAACACCTTTCGTGCGGTGTCGTCGTCATCGGGCGCGGTGTTCATCCCAGAGAGCAAGGGGCGTGTACGCGTGCGGCGAGTTCATGCCCCGCATCGGCGGGCGTCGCCGCGGCATGTCGGCGGGGGCGCGACGGTGCCGCGACCATCGGCGAACAGGCGTACGGCCTGCTCCCGGCCGCCTCTAGGTTGCCGACGACGCGATGGCGAGATTGGTGACGAGGGCACGCCATTCCTCGCTCTGTTGGAAAACCCCGCTCCGATGGGATGCTCCGTCCCACCATGGCGTCGCCGCACACCTCTCGCCATGCGCTACAGTGCGGCGAGAATGAGTGAGGTCGCCCATGGGATCCCTCGCCTCCAGGTGACGCGGATGGCAACCAATGCAAGCATCTCCGACGGAAGCGCTACATGGTGCGCCGGTGAGGACGGCGCGCGGCGCCCGGCGGCGGTGGTGGTATCGTGGAAGGCGACGCGTGAAGCTAAACATAGCGGCGACGGCGGCGGCGACGGCGAGATAGATGTAGCCGGGCGCGGAACTGAGTTCGCGCTCCAATGGCGCAGATCTGAGAGAGGTGGCGGACGACGTCGTAGAGCGCACTCAGACACGTGCGGCGCTTTATTACTCACGCGCTTTTTTAGTGTCGCGTGTACGTGATGCGAACCCACACGATCGGCAAACGTGGAGTACTCCGTCGTCCGCTCCAACCAAAAAAAAAAAAATTCTTTGACCTTTCAAAAATCTAATTTGACCATTCGTTTTATTTGAATAATGTATATAAATATTATCAATTTTGTTATGACTTATTAGATCATTAAAAGATATTATAACAATAGCTAATTTATTTTGGAATTTACACAAATATGTTGAGCAAGACGAATAGTCAAATTAGATTTTGAAAAGGTCAAAAAATTACTTTTTTTTTTGAACGGAGGAGTATCACTCACGCCTTTACACAACATGGGTCCAGAACGGATGGCATATTAATCACGGGTGGATCCACTCCACTCAATTGACTTTTCACGGGTGCAAAATCTTGACACCAAGCATTGACCGACGCGTTGTGATATTCGCAAATACCACAATAATAACATTGCATCGGGCATTATTACATGTTTACAAAGATACATCGTAACACGACCAATGATAACACGGACAACGATGCGGAATAATAAACACGTTCGTCTTCCACATCAAGTCCTCCAAAGATCTGCTCCAAGTTTTTCTTCTTGGTGTCACCACTGACCGCCCACCGAAGCTTCTTCTTCATCCAAAGCACCAGCTCCTCTTTCCAATTCGAAGGGCGAACAGCTATGATGCCAAGATCCTTCAAGACCTCGAAATTATTCCTTTTCAAATCGCAGTGACCGACACCGGCCGCTTATTAGGTATCTTGAAGAACAGGGCACACAAGTTAGTGCAAAACTAGGGGCCGAGGCCCGGGACAACACGCCAACACTACAGAACGAAATACTCACCCCATTCCTAGCACACTTGAAGTAGAGTCGGCCGCGGTTATCACCATCCATCTTGGTCCGCGCCTCCACCACCCGAGCAAGACCACAGTCCGGACAACTGATGAGCGGGAACCCGCTGAGCTCACCAACCGGATCCCATTGAAGCCTATTCCTCGCCCGTCCACACCAAGACGACTCCGCCAAAGGAGACCGGAGACATCGCGTCTCGAGCTCAAAATTTGGGAGAAGGGACGGAAGAGAGCGAAGATGGAATGAATCGCGAGAGAGCGTATGCGATACTGAGAGGGACAAAGAACGCAGTAGTAGATACTTATATATATTACTACTCTTACTATATTATACATACATAGGGGGGTGCGCACTATGACCACGACAGGGATGGCCCCACCACGCGCCCATTTGCGGCTAAGTGGCTTCTCTTTCACAGAATACTATTCAATCAACCAAAATCAGCCCGAACGACTTATTATAAGTCTTGCTCGCCCAATTTACTTGTGCCCGCCCAATTTTTCGCTACGATTTTTACGCGCCCGAGCCTTTACAAAACTCAAAAATTTTACCCGCCTCGTCACGGGGCATGCGCGGCGATTCATTTCGATCGGGGTGTTTGGTTCCTAGCCACACTCCTCACCAGGCGACTCTAGGGTTTCGGCCGCCTCATCAGCCCGCCACACCGCCCGACGCATCCGCGCCATTCAAGCCGACGCCCGCTTCCGCCCGGCGACCTCCTTCTCCGACCGTTTTGCTTCCTCCACCACCAGCCGGCCGGCCATTCTAGGGTTTGATATCTAGCCCATCAATCTTGTCTGTGCCTACTATTACTGAACTACAGTTTGTTAGATTCCACTATTCCTGAACTACCTTTTTTTGTTTTTCCGTGATCTGTGCCTCTGAAGCCTGTTAAGCTTTGTGTTTAATATATAGTATTCTGTACGTGAGAGAATAAAATTGAAACAAGATGAAGCAAGCACAAGCGAACAGGTCGACTAGTCCTCACATACGCTTTGTCTATTACGTGAGAACTGAACTATAATTTTATCCTCATAATATGGATATAATTGAGTTGTACATACCGAACTTGACACCTCACCGCTACCGGGCCCCGATCGCTACTATATATAACTACAATGTTGTTGTTATCCACTTTTTGCTTATTTTCTTTATAGATGAATATGCGTGCTCATGTAAACACGACGCCTTACAGAGTACTACAGGTATCTTGTCATACAAAAATGTGCATATTAAATGAACCGCCACGAAACTATAGTTTCTTTATACTCCACTATTCCTGAACTACCTTTTTTTTTTTTTTGATGATCTCGTGCCCTGAGAGCCCCGTTCCCTTGTTTAATAGTATCCTGTGAGAGAAATAAGCTGAAACAAGATGAAGCAAGATTGCAAGAACAAGCGAAACGAGGCTCGTCTACTCCTCATACAATGCCTATTACGATTCTGAAATTGAACCCGTATAAGCGTATCCTCGGATGGATGTATTGAGTTGTACATACCGAACTTGACACCCGCCTACTACATTAATGTTGTTACCTTTGTGTTTTTGTTTTAGGAGACGCAACTACTACTGCTATTTTCTTTATAGATAAATATACATGCTCAAGAACAATGATCGCTCCTATTAAATGAAATGTTACTAAACCTACCGATTGTCTATACTATTCTATTCCCGAACTACATTTAATTTATTTTGTGTTTTTGTGACTCGTAGTTCTTACCGTAGTCCTAATAGACGCCTATTACAGAATTGAACCGTATAATATTAGCCTCACATGGATACTTCAAGTTGCTTTCCATCCAACGGCCCGGGCATCAACGCGCCATCCGGTGTCGCCTGAATTTTTCGGTCCGCCACGAGTGGGGGAAAGGTGATTATTCTGCGCTTATTTTCTTCATAGATGAATACACAAGATCGAGAACACTAAGGGGTGTTTGGTTCACGCCACACTTTTCCACGCCATGCATGTGGCGGCCACAAACACTAGGCGGTTGTTTGGTTTGAGAGTAAATTAAGGCAAGCCACAAGATTCCAACTGCCATGCACTCACAAATTCTCGCCACAACTGTGGCGGCCATTTTGCTCGCCGCGCGGCTTCGGCGGCCGCCACAACTGCATGGCAAAGGTTGGCCTCCAACCAAACAACCCCCTTAGTTTTGCCTAGTGAGGAAAGCTGATAATTCTGCTTTGTTTATTTTCTTCATAGATGAATACAAAAGCTTGAGAACACTAACTTTGCTCTCACAAGTATTGTCTTACAAAAATTTTTTCCCACTAAACGAATCCCCATTGCTAAACTAAACTAGGTTGTTTATATTCCTCTATTCCTGAACTACTTCTTCCGTTTCGGTTTGTAAGTCGCTTTGACTTTTTTGGTACATCCATTTAGCTATGTATCTAGATACAATAATATGCCCGGATACATAGCAAAATGGACGAACCAAAAAGTCAAAAGCGACTTACAATTTGGAACGGAGGGAGTGCAATTTTGTGATGTGTGCCTCTCGTGGATTGTGTAGTCCTCACAGTCGCCTATTACAGCATTGAACTGTATAATATTAGGGCCTTGCTAATTTCCGTGTGACTGAAATTTTCAAATATTTTCAGGCGACGAAGCTTTTTTTTTTTTTTAGATAATGGATGAGAAAAACACCCGGCCTCTACATCGAGGATGTACCTACACCAATTATTACAAGTAGTGGATAAAAAGGTAGAGCAAAACAAGTCTCTAAAACAGATAAAGAGAACTAAAGCAAATGATAAATGTGCTTCCACCCTCTATAGGGAAACTCCAAAGTAAACACTTCTAGTTTTACGCTAATTAGCGAGTGTGTTCTTGTCTTGTTCATCACGCCGCAACCGGGCTCGCATCGCAGCCAATAGGCTCATCTGAAAAAATTACCTTCGACAACGAGAAAACTTTCATTTTGTTAAAGATAATATCGTTTCGACGCCAAATGGCCCAAAGATATAGCTGTGACGCCAACCCAAATCAAGTTTCTAATCCTTTTATTCTGATTTGTAAGCCATGTACCAAACATATGGCTTATGTAGATCTAGGGTGGTTTAGGCCGGTAGCATAAAAGATGATCCTCCATACCGTTTCCGAATACGGACAATCTAGGAAAAGGTTTTGGATGGTCTCCTTCATATTACAACCAACACATTTAAAGGCTTCCTTTCAAGTTTTTTTTCGACATTTTATTTGTTCTCTGCCTCGGTGGGTTTGTTTAGTCCTCATTAGAAAGCCTATTACAGAATTGAATCTGTATAATTTTATCCTCACATGGATATTTTCATTTGTAGATACTTGAACTTGACACCCGAAGTGTTACTATAATGTTGTTATCTATGTGGTTTTGTCATAGGAAACCGCAACTACTTTGGTTATTTTATTTATAGAGATGAATATACATGCTCAAGATAGAACAATGATCGCACCTTTTCCTCGCCCCTAGAACCGCCCGGTGAAGCTTTGTCGTGTGTGCTAGATGTTGACGACGCCGAAAATGGTAAGCTGCAGCTATGTGATATACAAACCCTACTTATTGTTAGCTTTTGCTTAGTGCTAGCTGTTGACTTCTCTGTGTAATCTAAATCGTTTGATGTAGGTGTCTCGTTGGCACATTTACAACATCATCCGCAAATCGAAACAACTTATTCTCTAGAGGATGGCCGGAGAGCTACATATATGAAGAGACAGAGCAAGAGATAGATGATGGTACCACGGGGGGCAAGAGAGAGATGATGGTACCACAGGGGGTTCGAGTTTTTTTACTTGGAGAGGGGCAGCCATCGGCTTTCCGTTAATGAAAGCGGAGGGTCGGGACACACACAAGGTGGCCGAAGGAAAGATAGTTGTCACGGCGCTCAAGCCGAACGGGTTTCCCACAGAGAAGGTGGCCATGCTAAGAATGAAGAGACTTGCGGTCTGATTGCTAGACAAAACGTCCCCTTGCTCACATATTCGGTCTCTTCCTTAAGCGCTGCAACAAAGGAATTGTTATTTGAGGATCGTGTCCCGGAATTCATTGGAGTTTGTAGGCAACTTAAGGCCCATAGCATGTAAGAAGCTGTGGCAGTCAGTAGGCAAAAGTTTTAGGACCTTCAAAAAGCAATCTAGTGCGGAATTACGTCATGAAGGGGTTGGATGCCACGGTGAAGCACCCATACAACACCAAGGACGATTGGGCGACTTTTGTTGAAGCGAAGAGCAGCAAAGAGGCACTGGCAACAAGTGAGAGATACAAGCGGCTTAGGGAGAAGAACAAGCATGACCACTGCCTGGGGACAGGAGGTTACGAGGCAAAGTTCGAAGTGTGGAAGGAGGAGGACACTTACTTACTCCACAATAGCATCAAGAATCCTTGGCATGAATTTCCAGTGAACCGCGCTCGTCATTTTTTGCGTGCACGGTGCAGTCTGGCTGTGTCAGGTAATAAGGCTGCAATTGTTTGGTCGGTGAAGAGTCTTGGTCTTTATCTGAGAAGGTTTTAGAGAAGACCGCCTGTGCTTCTTCTTCGAGGGCACTAGTGTAAGGGAAAGAGATATGCTCACGAGAGGTCCCGGGCACCCCGAGAGCGCATGTGGCGCAGTGCGTGGTATATCTAGTATGGTCTGGTTGGAAGTTTTGGCGGCTTGCGCCGACATGTACGTAAAGAGGATGTCTCCAGTGCGTTGGCCAAAGCATATAGAGAAGAGTTTGGACCTCAACTAGATGAGCTCACAGCTAAGGTGGCGGCGTTGGAATCGGGGAGGACATGGTTCAGCGCACGCCAACACCCCTAGCCGTGTAGGTGGTGTGAAGAGCATTTGCGTGCGAAGCCGATTCGGCGGATCTTTGCGGTTGAGATACTTTCCACGTCGGCACCATGTACCCTTGTAGTGAAGACTCGAGGTTATCCGGTTGAGGTAGCAAGGGGAATGGTATACCCGAATCAACTACATCTTAAAGGTCAACCAATACTTTGGAAGGACATTCTATTGTTTTTATTGATCATGTAACTCCCGGTTTTGAGGCTACACTACTTTGGATCCGCCGACGGGTGAGATTAAAGCTCTTGGACAAAGCTATGTGTAAGAGGATCCAAAGGGAGCGCCCCGTCTTACTATAGCATTCCTAAAGCTCTCTTCTTTTACCGCCCCAAAACCTCCTCAGCCTACTACGCCGCCCTTAATGAAAGTCAATCTAAAGGGGGGTATGACACGCGGCTTAAATGGGAATGACAAAGAATGATCGAGTCCCTCTCGGCCGCAATGGATGGGAATGCGGCGACTCGCTTGCATGCCAATGACGGTCGAGTGCCTTGCGAGTGCATCGGCTAACGATGTGGAAACGGCTCGCAAGGCAAGGATGACCGTGAGTGCCTCGCGGCTGCGGGGGGCTGAGAATGCGGGAGTGGCTCGCATGACAAGAATGTCCGAGTGCCTCTCGAGTGCAGGCTGGCGAGAATCGAAGCGTGGCGCAACAGCGGGGACGGCAAGGTCCAAACAAGCATGTTTCAGGGCAAGAAGCATGGAGGTCCAAACAAGAATGTACAGTAAGTAGTGCTTCACTTGGAGTTACGCACTGTACGTGTTTCCATTCGATGAATAACCACTTGTGTTTCATATGTTTGCGGTGCCCGGTCACAAACCGATGAAAAGACATGTGGGTACACGGCCCACCACTTCTGGCTGCGATGAAACAAGTTCATCCGGACCGTCACGAGGTAACTTCGAAGTGCAGCTCCATCATGTGCCTACCTTTGTTTGGCAATAAAGACCATGTGTACAACGAACACTTATGCCTACCTTTCTTTGTATTAGGATTTCGATTTGTCTGGAATTTCGATTACTTTGGAGGATATTAGAGAGGAGATCGCCAAGTTTGTTATGGGAGAGATCATCAGCCCTGAAGGCGAGTATTCGTTTCGTGAACCGTGAGTTCCTTCTGTTTCCCTTGCTGCACGACGATCAGGTGGATACATGCATTTGAGCTGTGTTATTTGTGTTGTGAACAATCTGTGTGGCGTGCCCTGAACAACTGGGTATGTTCTGTGTGAAGAACATTCAGAGATACACATGAATTTTCAGAGATACACATGAATTTTAAGAAATACACATGAATTTTCCATGCTGCAGGTGTCTGCCATTTGTTTGTGATCGGACCTGTGTATATGTATTATATATGTATTAATAGTACCAATACCTGTGTATATGTATTATACGCCGGCGTCTCGGTTTTCTAGAGGCGTCTCTAGTCTCGACACGCGATGCACCCATCTCAACACATGCGTAATAACTGAATAAGTACGGGACCACCGCGACTACCGAGGCGTCTGTGGATTTCGAATAGTTTCGACGCGTGAATCCGTCTGTAATATCTAAATAATTAACGACAGGTGTTTCCGATCGCCCTGCGTGAACCACCCGTCTCGTAGTCTCGGCGTCGGTTTACCGAGCACCGGTAAACGCTTAGCGTCTGAAATAGAAACCTCGGCGCAGCAGACACCGCGAAAGGGACACGCATCTATAATTTCCCGGTAGCTACGGTCGAGCATCCGCTACAAGCGTCCCGAAAATGCGAACGATTCTGATCAAAACGGAAAAACCGCGTCAGAAACTAAGCGAAAGCTTCTGGGATGTGGCGGACAAAACGAACGTCTATAAAAAGGTTGAGGAACTATAGACATGTAATCTACACACATGTCGTAAATGAAGCGAAAAACCACGAGACCCGGTTTTTGGCGTGTGTCTGTAACTCGCCCCCTCGTATTACGATCGGTTATTGTCCGCGCAGTGCGTATATTACTAATGCTTTACGAGACGTTTCACCGGCGGCGTCGTGCCCGGTTTACCGATTCGGTAGCGTGGCACGCGCGCGCGTCGACATGCGCGTCATTATTCGACGCGCAGTTTTGTAAAATGGGTCTCGTGCGGTCAAAAGCTTCTGATCGTATCTTTGCTACGGGCGCGTCACTACTTTTGGGCGGCGATGCGGTCGGGAGTGCGATGGCGCGGGTCTGTGAGGTTTCCCGAGGTACGATCGCATCTTAGACAGGTATGTCTCGGCAGATACCGTACACCACGGTCGAGCAAAACCCCGGGACCGCGAGGCGTTCCACGCGGCGTGTGTAACAAGGGCTCACTACGACGCCGGGAAGTTTGCGACGCACGAAATCCCGTCGTATTAAAGCCTGTGCGGCGCTCGCTACGAACAGTGCCAGAAAAGTCGGACATTTAGAGACCCTAATGGGCGGTCGCGCAAGGACGTAGAGATGCCCTCAACGCGCGATCGTAGAGAAGACTTTTTTACATAGTGGGTGCACCCTCGAATCGAACTCACCATCGAGAAGGAGGTGTAGCCCAATGGATCTGGTGGCCTCCACTCGAGCCACCGCTCGACTGTGCTGGGGTAAGAGGTGAGGCCTCACTAGCATCCCCGAGAGATGGAGTTGATGGAACAGACGAGCCCGGCTCGGAATCAGACCGTGAAGTGCCTGCATTGCCTGACAAATCTGAATTTTCATCTATTGTCGGACCTGCTACAGTAAAGTCATCGGGATAACTGAATGTTGAATCAATCCCGCCGTTCTCGACACGCCGCGCTTACGTTTCTGTCACCCCAACTCCAACTCTTCGCTTCATCGAAAATAACATCCCGCGAGATGAGAAGTTGCTTCTTTACAGGATCATAAACCCTGTATGCTTTCGATCCCTTCTCATATCCAAGAAAAATGCCAGGCACTGTCCTGTCTGCAAGCTTGGTGACTCCTGGTCCAACTTTCTTAGCGTAGGCCACGCAACCGAAAGTTCTTAGATGACGGACACCGGGCTTCCTTCCATACCATGCTTCATAGGGAGTCATACCATACAAACTCTTCGTTGGCGCTCTATTCAGCAAGTACACAGCCACCGTCACTGCCTCACCCCAGAAATAACCAGGCACCTGCTTAGACTTCAGTAAACAGCGTGCCATCTCCACCACAGACTGGTTCCTTC
Organism: Hyparrhenia diplandra; assembly: GCA_015847255.1. Lineage (NCBI taxonomy): Eukaryota > Viridiplantae > Streptophyta > Magnoliopsida > Poales > Poaceae > Hyparrhenia > Hyparrhenia diplandra. The sequence goes on along the minus strand of JADLZK010008524.1, from coordinate 1,240,497 downwards.
ACTCAACGACACCGTTCTGCTGTGGTGTAAAAGGTGCAGTGGTGTTGTGTTTAATCCCATTAGAGGTACAGAACACTGTAAACACACCTGAGTTGAATTCCCCTCCATGGTCAGTCCTGAACGCCTTAAGCTGCAACCCAGATTCCAACTCAGCAGCTGCCTTCACTTTCTTGAAGCTGTCGAACGCCTCATCCTTGGATTTGAGCAACTCAATCCACATATAGCGACTGTAATCATCGACCACTAAAAGAAAATATAGCTTCCCACCGGGTGTAGCTGGATTTATAGGACCACACAAGTCACCATGAACGAGCTCAAGGCCTGTTGTCGCTCTGTAAGATGATGCTTGTGGAAAGGGCTTGCGATGATGCTTGCCCAATGCACACCCATCACACACCTGTTCACTCACGCTGGATCAAGGGCATCCCCTCCACCATCTTCTTCCTACCTAGATCTTGAAGTGATCTGAAGTTCAGATGGCCAAAATGCGCATGCCAGAGCCAGGCTTCATCCTCCATCTTGGACAGTAGACAAACCGGTGCTGTCAGACTCACGTTCATGATATACAGCCTGTGCTTTCTCTCAGCTTTAACCAGCAAATTCAGGCTCCCTTGAGAATGCTCATACACCGTCATGACTCCTTTGTCAATCTCTACACGACATCCAGACTCCTCAAGCTATCCAAGGCTAACAATGTTACAACGGAGAGATGGTATATAATATACCTCGGTGAGAACACGATGATTGCCGTTCTTGCCAGCTATAGTGACTGCACCAATCCCGCAGATCTCCACCTTGGAACCATCTCCGAATCTTACTGTCCCCTTGATTGTTTCATCCAACGATGCCAGAGATTCACGACACAACCTTGTCATGTGATTCATAGCTCCCGTGTCCAACACCCACACTCCAGGCTGATAAGTCGCAGGATGGACACGTTCTTGGTTCAGATAGACACGCTGGGTTTTAGCCTCCATTGTACGTACCAGGTTGCAGACCTATGCTACCAGAAGAGCCCCGTTCTCACCACCAGCGTTAACATGATGAGCAACGTCTTGTTTATCCCCTTGCGTCTTCTTCTTGCACTTCCTACGCCAGTGCCCAAAGACTCCACACTTCCCGCACTTTCCCCGTCGTTTGGGTGTACCCTGAGAGTTCAGGCCGGTATCCTGTGCGTTGCCACCTCCAGGTTTATCAAACCGAGGCTTCCAGTGTTTCTTGTCTTTGTTCTGAAAACTTCCACCTCCACTTCCCTTGGAGCCAGATCCGGATGATTCTGTCACCATCCTGCTTTTATTCTTCGCCGCCCACTCCTCCTCCGTCAACAACAGCTTCCCGGTCTTCTCTGCCACCTGATCGACTGATGGCTCGAATCTCTCCTCAGCCACCCTAAGATGAGCCACCAGATCTTCAATTGTGAGAGTCTTGAGATCTTTGACCATCTCCACGGCTACTTTGCCACCGAGAATACTTTGCCGGGCACAACTCGGAGAAATTTCTTCACCATCCTAGTATCGAAAACGCTGTCCTCACCGAGAGCTGCGCGGATCCGTGACCAGCTTGGTAATGCGAAGCGCAAAGTCGTCAATCGTCTCTCCGGGCTTGAACGCCATAGCTTCAAACTCCCCCAAGAGCTTCTGTGCATTGACCTCCTTAACACGATCCGCCCCAAGACGCATTGTCTTGATTGCCTCCCAAGCATCCTTGGCTGTCTTCTTGTTGAGCAACATGGAGTGCATCTCATTAGGAACGCCCCGGAGCATCGAACCCAACGCTAACCGATCCAATCTCCTCTCCGCCTTCTCACCCTTCTCAACGGCGTCCCCACGTGATTCAATCCCTCCAGATTGCACCGCACATGTGACGCCCAGCCCCGTAATTTGAGCGGGTCAGGACCGGCCAGGTCAGATTTGCTGTTGGATTGAACGTCTTGTCCGCGTCGCCCATGGTGATCACGCTTGCGTTCCGACGAGCTCCTTGCGTATCTTGATGAACGGCTTTCTCCTGCTTCCTCTACAACCTCTCTACTCCACCGAACGTCCTCCTCCAAGCTCTGATACCAGTTGTTGGAACCTGATCGAACAGATCAGCTAGGAACGTCGTGCTCCAGAGCACGCCGGCAACGTGGTGACCACGGCGATCAGCGAGAAGATTGAAACTAGAGAAAAACAAGAACAATGTAGACAAAAGAATTTTGTTGCTGCCCACATCCGCAGCTCCTCACGACACCTTTATTTCATATATATAGGCGTGAGCCTCCCCCCACGTCGTGTCGCACCGGAACGGGACACTGTTGCACCGCAATGCCCGTTTACATGCGCCTGCTACGCCACGACGTGAAGCTTATAGTCCGACTCAAGTACAGGCGTGACCAAGCATGCCATTGATCACCTCCTACTCTTACACACGCTAAACTCTATTAACGTTACATGGCTGGACTCCCTAAACATGAACAAAGACTCAACAGACTCTTGCAACGCTTATGCTAACAGCTACATGGTACATGCATGTATTGTTTGCCTATTAGTTTCTGCAAAATAGAAGGATTGAATTGTCATGAGCACTGTGCTTTTTTGGCTGTTACTGTAACTATTGCTCCATAAAAATGAATCCACCCATGACTAATACACCCGTGCTTAGTATGTCCGAACTGATAACCTTGATATATTGAATCGAAAGCCCACCCATGACACAGCGATCAGAACCAACAATGGGGACTAATGGGGCGGCGCCTAGTGGGATACATAGTTGGTAAGATACTACTCCCTCCGTTACTATTTGTTAGTCGTTTTAGCCATGCTTTTGTCAGTCCGGATTCACAGCACTTTTGACGTACCTAGCTGTAACTTTTGTCCAGATTCAAAGAATGGTTCATGCACCGAGGAGGAGGCCCAAATGACTTACAAATAGGAACAGAGGTAGTACTTGGCTACGTTATGGGTTGTTGACACTTTATGTGTGTGCTCATCTATCAGACATTGCCTAGACAACTTACAGACCGAGCGATGGGGAACTCGTCCAACACATGCACTGCAGTTTGTAGGAATCGATGGCAACACTAGTGGTGGATCAGCCGTGCACACTTCTTGAGTCGGCCTCCTGCCACGCATCTTCGTTAGTGATTCCTTTTTCAATGTTCAATTTTTGTTCCTGGTGCCTCTGATTCCAAATGCCCTGCAAGCCTGCAGTAGCTTCAGCCTGGAGATCGAGCGTTATTGCAGTAATCAATCTTACCAGCACCTCAGCCCACCACTCAACCATGTTCATAGTTCATCCCAGATAATGAATCCCCATCCTCCTTATCTATGCTTCTCATGGATTGAGCCATCTACATTTGCTGCAGCAAGGGAAGCACGCACGCTTCAGACACTACAACAGCCCTGACACCGTGTGCCAGGTCCGCGCTGAGTTCGAGTTCAACACGGTCGGCAACCTCTGCCCCAACACCAGCGGTGACGCTCGCCACCACACTCATCCCCTTCCTCAAGTCCGGCGGCATGTTTGTCCGAGACTCTGAACATGATGTAGTATTGACTATTGTACTATGTTGTAGCTTTATCAAGGTTCCTGATGTCTCTAATTCCAAGAAGTTCTTACTCTCTGCTAATGTAGCTTTTGATTTGGTCGTTTTCTATTCTAATATTTCTTCTCTTCTTCTCTCCTCAAACTGTTCTCTTATTAATACAAAATGGCAACATGTACCAGGAAGCATTGCTGTTCAAGTACATATGGGGATGCGATAGATATTGTTGTTCCATGGCAACCTTCATAATAGTTTCACCTACTCGCTGTCTGCAGAGGAACATGCATGTGACAGGGTGGGTAGTAGATCTTACCATGATTTCATTAATACACACTGGTTAATAAAGTGTGCCATCCCACATAATCCAGTTATGCAAGGCTCCATTCAAACTACCGTGAGCTGTGTGTTGATGAGTGCCATCTCAAACAACCAGCCAGCCCACACGTCGTGCTACTTGTGCTCCAGTCGTTTGGATTACAAAGTTTTAAATCTAGTCAAGCAGTATAACTTTGGTGTTGGGTGTCTCCCGACCAAGATATGTTAAAAATTCAAAAAAAATGAAATCTAAGAACTTCAGAATTTTGAGACTCTAAATTCGAAATGATTTATAACGAAAATTTATTCGACCAGAAAATTTTAGACATCATTGAGCTATACATAAGTTGATTTGGAAAAGTTAGGATTCCTTTGTGCTGCACATACCTATTTTATACCTGGAGCCATATTTCAACGTTTATAGATATCAATTTGTAGAAATGCCTCTATTTCTAGAGGTGGTTCAAAGCCTAACCACTTTGGTCTAGAAATCACATTTCTAAAGTGACTGTGTTCTTGTCCACCTCTAAAAAACAGAGGTTATTGTAAGGGCGATTTGAGATACCAACCACCTCTTAAAATTGATTTCTAATGGTGAACTATATTTGGGACAATTTTTATAGACGGTTCTTTGATAGAGCTGTCTGGAGATAAATAGGCATCAAACTTTCTGAAATTATAATAATGGCCACATATGAAATGAAACAGAAGAAAGGAGGTGTGAGGTGTAAGACGGATTGGGCAGGCAGTAGTCATCTTTTTTTTTTTTTTTTTACCTATTTCTGTGAACCCTTTGTCAACTTAATTTCATATCCACGAGCTCAGGAGCAATGGAGGAGCTGTAGAATGCATGTTTTGTTGTTCGATCTATCTGTATAGCTCAATCAACTCCAGCTCCCTGTTGCCTGTGTATGAAATATTTTTCATCTTACTGTTTTATTTTAATCCATAGATGCACATGATTATAACTGTCGGTCACACAGTTAATCATTCCAGAAACTTTAATGTTGCAATTGTGGGCTTTCTATTACTTAGTGCACATATACTATTCATCTAGAACCTTTAATTTAAAGGTTAAAAAGGACCTTTAGTTTAAGCTTATTATGTGGCAAGAAAGGAAACACATATTTCTTTAATGATATAGATAATGATGGATATTGCTTACGGCAATGACCACAACTACTCATGGCCATTGAAAATACAGTTTTCCTTAGTGTGCCATATGCTTCTCCACTCTGTGCACCAGTCCCGCACGTCAAGGCACAAGCTAAAGACAATTTCCAAGGTGACGTCATACCTCGAGCTGCAAATGCACACATCCTGAAGAGGCAGTCCTATATACCTATATAGATGGAGGCCACTAAAAATCATTTATTGGAATAAAGCTAGATACGATACAACCAAGTTGACCCACGTCACTGCAAAAAGTATTGGATATTGATTTCTTTCATTAATTATCTTAATTGATCCTACCATCCATCCGCATTAGAAAATTGATTGGGTAACTTGTTTGGTGGTTCGTTCAGTCTGTTGATGCAGCCGTTGGACCCTCTATACCTGTATGTGGTTTCCCAACCTGAGACTCCATCCACGTCACCTCTCACACACAATTCACAAAAATCCACCAAAAATCTGAAGCATACAACCAAATCCATTACAAATCATACTCATCCTCAACAAGATCCTCTGATCAAGGGGCCATTTGCTTGTTTGGATGGCCAGCGCAGCATTTCAGCGACGATGGAAGTGAAGGTGGTGGCCAGTATAGAGGAAGTTGGCTTGCAGGTATGGCATTCATCTCCAGCAATCCCACTGCCAAAGCTTCCGCGGCTGAAGTTCAACTACTGTCCCTTCCACGGAGTCGCTTTCCACGGAGATGCCTCCTGCACCTGATGGAGGGTGCATCTCTTCTCCCTGTTGCCCTCCAGGTCCTTGCTCAATATGGACGCTGCTCCCTTTGTCGCTTTCTGATGGGTTGCATCGGTGTAGGGCATTCGCTCGAGAAGTATCTCTGTTTGTGGTTTGATGTATCATCCGATGAGTCCTGTGAAGAGGATTGTAACACACTAAAAATACAATGGCAAAGAGCTATTCAGCACTATCCGGCTCGGGCAGACCACCATTCCCCCTGGCCCAAGTCACTTCATCCACTCCTTGAGTTGATCTGCCACGCATCTTCCTTGGTGATTCATTCTATTATATTCATTTCTTATTCACGATGTCTCCAATTCCAAATTGATTTGCTTTTCCATGTAGCTATTGTCCAGTGGTGTCCATTTGTATCTATTGTCCTCTTTGTTATCCCCCTATTACCCAAAAATAATGTGTTGGTATGAGAGGCTGAGAATGGGGCACGAAGTGACGTGTTCATATAAGAGAACCAAGAAGTGGGCTATATATATCCTTGTTTCTTACCCCCGATGCCTTCCGTTGGACAATCAATGAACTATGATGCACCAATAACAATCTCGAGACACAATACGATACAATAGTCCACCAACCTATAATATGTGGGCAAGTAATAATTTAAGGTTACTTGCTTGTCCGAATGAGATGAAGCAATTTAGAAAAAAATGTTTCGAGTCGCTAAAAATATTAGAGGCATCAAGAGGTACCAAAGGAAGAAGTATTCAAAGGTACGAAATGCATAGTAAAGTGGTGGGGTCACTAGAAAAATTGGGTCCTTGGAAGAGTTTTTAGAGTTTTTATTATTTAACTAAGGGCAATCTACAGATGTAGAACTAGCCATTCATGTCTACATGAATGCATGTCTACACTATTATTTAACTAAGGGCAATCTACACATGTTAGGAAATTGTACATGAAAAGCCATGCATGTCCATGCTCTGTTCTGCCCTTCAGTTCCAACAGCTGTACTAGATGGACTCTTCTAACCAAGAGAGGATTCAATGATCAAACAAAATGTACTGATTTTCTTGCTACTGTTCAGTCTCACATTATCCTCATTGGCTCTCCATCGTCATGTATGAAGCATTTAATGGAACCTTGCTGATCGACAATTCCAGTCAATCACTATTTTTTTTATGGAACCAGTCAATCACAATAACTTACAGCACATGAGTGGTTCATCATTTTTCTGAAATCGATCGTTTGTACATGAAACCCTCTTACGTGAATTGAACTGAATAATAGTAGGCCTTTGATTTCTATACACTTCGCCAATATCACTGCTAGCCATCCCCTATTCTGTTTTTCAGTTTCTTTCGTTGTGTAGGACTCATCTTCAAGAGAAATCAACATAAAAAAAGATGTTCTAATTAAATTTCTTACTACTCCCTCTCTTCTAAATTATAAGTCGCGTTGATTTTTTTGGTACATTCATTTAGTTATGTATCTAGACATATTATTGTAAATGGATACATAACTAAATTAATGTACCAAAAAATGTCAAAGAAACTTACTGGAACGGATGGAGTACTATTCAGGTTCAATTTATCTTGGTCTGCTCCCTTATCGTGATGTATGAAACTACGAGCTATGAAATGCATTGGGGGAAAGTGTGTGTGTGTGTGTGTGTGTGTGTGTGTGTGTGTGTGTGTGTGTGGTGGGGTTTGGGGGCGGGGGAGGGGTTTGTATGTCACTGCACCCTACCACCATCGTTCCGTAATTAGGGAGCAATGGTTCACCAACTACATGCAGAGACATACTGTAATATACTTCCATATCAAAGAGGATAATATGCATTTGTTTCTAATAGACCATGAGTGTTACTGCTTGCAACAATGGCTTAGAACTACTCATGGCATGCAATGGGGAAGAATAATATGTACTCCCTTTCTAAATCTACTGGAAGAAGCAGATAATTCTATTTTTATTCCTGCCATGCCTGTCCAGAATGTGCAGTATCCCACATGTCAGGGTTCAACACACCTTGCACAAGCTAAAGACCAGTTCCTGTGTGAACCGGCACACTCAAGCTACAAGCGTACACAAGCAGCAGAAAGTGCATGATCGTCTTGTGTGAACTGGCACACACAATACGTATGCCACACTCAATCTCCAAGCAAAAGAAAGTGGAGTTCTTCATTCACCGTGAGGTCAAGGACAATTCTGTTCAATTTTGGCATGCTCGGTTGCTGCTGGGCGGCAATAGCAATGCAATGTCAGAAGGGATGCCTCCAGGGTACTTGTTAGCATAGAGCATATTGTTCCTGGTGTCTCCAATTCCAAATAGATCTTACTACTTCTTCATGTATAACGATAAAATTAGTGATGTCCTTACATGCCTATTGTCACCAGAAAAATTGTGTTGGTATATATGGAGCTGAGAATGAGTCATGATATGATGTGCCACATATATATAAGAGAATAAGAAACTGGGCTATATGTATGTGTCTCTACCTCCAACCTCTCCCTTTGGTAGACAATCAATGAACGATGATGCACGAACAGCATGCACGAGACACAATACACTAGTCCAAAAGAAAGCTGTGGATAGAGGGAGCCTCGGGACAGCTGCTTCCATTGGATCTGCCACGCCTCCTCCTCCATCACAGAGCCAGTCTTCCCTGCTTCATCTTTGAATCACTCGACTTAATAATGTGTTCCCAGTGTCTCCAAGTCCAAATAAATACATCTTACATCTTGTCCAAGTAGGTAAAAAGTGCCATATGTACGCACCCTCATTTTCATCATTGCTGATCACTAAACAAATTTTGTTTCTGTAAACCAGAGAAATGAGATGTGAAATGGCATACCTATATAAGAGCAACTGAGTGTGTGTGTGTGTGTGTGTTTGTGATTGTGCATTAATTTAGAGAACAACAGCTCACGTACTGCATGCAGAGACACACTATATTAATGCACCAATCGATGCTCTACTATGGTTGTTGCGAATGCTATTTTTTCTAATTCAAGCACTGTAACTTGTCATTCAAATCTAGAAGCATGGGCAGGATTCAAGGGGAGCTGCGAATGCTATTTTTCATCTTCTACACCTTTTTTGTTGGAATCAATAGACACACCAGACCACACAGGTCGGTGGTACCATTGCAGGATAAGACCATCTAACTCGTGCAGGCTGTTAGCAAAGGATCAACAATCATAAGCAAATATCACAGTGGCTATGCCTAGAAATCAAGATCGCGCATCAAAGAACACGAGGACGACGAACTGGCAACGGGGTATCGATAGTGCCCTTTTTCACTGATCACAACTCAATGTTCTGAAGAGGTTACAACTTAACCAAGGCGCTAACACACGCCTATTACATCCGACTACTGATACCAGTAGACTTAGCAACTGCTTACAACACAAAAACACACGATACAGGTTGATACATGTCGACAGAAAAAAAACTGCTCAGCATGGACGCCATCGTGGGCGCACTCACTGTGCTCCTGCCCCGCTCCTCGTTTTCCCGCCAACCTTCTAATTCAAATTCTGTCGACTTTCAACTTCACCACTGCTTCACACTCGTTCGTGAACACAAGCTTACGCCAACAGTCTCCCCCTTAAGTGTACAATGACACCGAGCTTCATTGCTGCAATTGGCTTTGTTAGAGCATCAGCCTTTTTTTGCTCCTGGGTGCCAACCCTCTTGACCACTATCTGTCCACGCTCCACACATTCAAGAATGAAATGAAATTTGATGTCAATGTGTTTGCTTCTACCGTCGAAAACTGGGTTCTTCATCAGGTCTCTAGCCAAGTTGTTGTCCACCATCAGTGACACTGGTTTCAGTTGAGTTCCAGTGAGCTCTCCCAACAGGTTCCTGAGCCACAATGCCTGCTTTGCTGCTGTTGTGGCAGCCATAAACTCAGCTTCGCGGGATGACAATGCCACTGTCTTCTCCTTGTGTGAGTTCCAAGTCTTCTCCTTGTGTGAGTTCCAAGTTATCAGACAGTCATTCAGATAAAATTCCATCCCTCTAGTGCTCCTTCTCCCCACAACATCACCAACATGACTACAGTATAGCCTACCAACAATTTTGGTTTTCCTTACTGGGTGTAAACCAACCCATGACTCAAGGTGCCCTTCAAGTATCTCAGTATCTGTTTAACTACATTCAGTTGCTTCACAGTGGGTTTCTCCATGAACCTACTTGCCATACCAACTGAAAAGGCCAAATCAGGTCTAGTATGAAGCAAGTATCTCAGGCAACCAATGACTCTCCTGTAATGTGTTGCATCTATTCTCTCCCCCTGCTATCTGCATCTAGCTTTGCTTTTGGATTCATAGGACACTTAGTGGAATTATAGTCAGCCATCCCAAACTGACTCAACACCTTCTTGGCATAACCTACCTGCTTGATAGCTATGTAATCAGCTCGCTCAACTTCAATCCCAAGATAGAATGATAGTTTCCCTAGATCACTCATATCAAAGACTGAAGTCATCCGTCTTTTAAAGCTTACAATCTCACTTAGTGTACCACAAGTGACTATAAGTCATCCACATAAATGCCCACCATCAGAGCCGACTGTCCTGTCCCTCTGATGTACACTGCTATGTCTCGTGTCGGCATTTGCTGAAACCAAGTTTCTTCAGTGTGCTATCAAGATTCATATTCCAAGCTCTTGGAGCCTGTTTCAATCCATGTAGTGCTTTGCTTAGTTTCAGCACCATATGCTCCTTGCCTTGCACCACAAAAGCTTTTGGCTGACTAACATAGACATCTTCTGCAAGTTCACCATTGAGAAATGTTTTTTTCACATCCAAGTGGTGTACTTCCCACCCCTGTTAGCAGCTAATGCTAGGATCATCCTCACAGTGTCAAGCCTTGCAACTGGAGCAAATACCTCCTCAAAATCAACACCATGTTTCTGTACATAGCCTTTAGCTACTAGTTAAGCTTTGTGTTTAACCACTTCACCATTTGCATCTTTCTTCAATTTATAAACCCACTTCCAGCCAATTGGTTTGTGCCCTGCTGGTAGATTCACAAAATTCCAGGTTTTGTTTTTGGTTATAGATTGGATCTCACTCTCCATGGCACCAATCCTGTTCTCATCTCTAGCAGCATCCTGATAACAGTTTGGTGCCTCAGTTTGAGTGTGTCATACTGAGCTTCAACCTCTACACTGTCCTGATAGACTTTATTGAGGTTGTGTATACCTTAGTGGTGGCTCATCAACATCACTTGAGTCACCCATCTCAACATCCACATCCAGTTCTGGAGCAAGAGCTGCATCTGTTGTCTGACCAACATTAGTGCTTGAGCTACTGTCAGTTCCCTGCTGAACTAGGTGCTCCACCACCAGACCACATAGGTCGGTGGTACCATTGCAGGATAAGACCATCTAATTCGTGTAGGCTACCTATTTCTTAATTAGTGCCCATAATAATAATATTCATCTAAATCCTATAAACTACCGTGTGCAAGCACGGACCATTGGCAACTAGCCAATTCCTTTTCTATTATGCCTATTGATCGACTATGGCTACACACTAAAACTCACCACTAAAACCCAAGACCATGAGAGATGTGTGCTGCAGCGTAGCTCATTACTGTTCTCTGAGTCTGCAGTCTCTCGATGTAGGAGGGGCATTGTGATGGGTACTGCAAACTGTGGTAGGGACAATTAAAGTGGTAAATACATGTAGGAGGTCGACCATGAGATATCCATGCATACATGATCATAAATCACATTCGTCTTTCTTATTACAACAGTACCTCAGAGACATTTTGCAGGTAGCCAGGGGAGGAGCAAGAGAGCCAGGGCTCACTATATTTGTGCAATAGGCAGTTGTCATCGTTGTCTATAGATCTGGCCCCTCCAATATAGACCCCACTAAACTTCTCCCAAGTTCGACGAAAGTGAAGTTATATACAGCGAATGGGAGGTAGATTTGATGGATGCAAGGTGCGCCCTCACTGAATGAATGTCCAACTTTATTTTGCTATCCTGATGTCTCCTATTCCAAGTAGATCATATTGTAAGAGAGCCACTGGCGTCCATACTCACCCATATGTTTTCTAACCTTGACTAACCAAACAAAGGCCCTTGTTTTACAAAGCAGAGAAATGAGCACGGGAGCCAGCAAGGAAATGGGCTTTATGTACACTGCTCGCTACCTCTGTACTAAAGAAATTCTCTTTCTACAAGCTTGAGAAAGAGCTGTGAAACGCCATACATATATATACGGGGAGGGGGAGGACGGGCAGTGAAGGTGTGTATATCACTGCATCCTATACCACCGTCGCTGCATAATTAGAGAACAATAATAGTTCATGTACTCCATGCAGAGACACATTGTACTATATTAAACCACCGATATATGCTACTTCTAAGGAAAACAGCTCTGGATCCTACAAAATTAAATGACCAAAAAATATTTTTTTAGGAAAATATAATCTCTCTTGAAAAATGTTTGGGTAAGACAATTTTTGCACCTTTTTGGGGAATGGATACACACGAGGCCAAATGTTCGTAGTGCCTCTGCATATTTGACTTAGTTGTACATACATGAGTTTAAAAAATCAACCAATAATTAGTTTATAAAATGCGGGCTACAATTGTCTTAGAAGGTTCTACTCTTTCCACTGGATTTGAGACGGACTCCATAAAGTCAATAAATATCTTAAAAAGTTGCAGCTGCTATTTTTTTTTTAATTTATGTAAACTCTATCTTAAAAAGCCATTTTTTTTTTTTTTTTTTTTTGCTCTATGTGGCCAGTTCAAAAACTAGCTCCAGCTTCTAGTTGCATGTCAGTGGAGCTATTTTTCTATTAATCTCGTGATAAGGACCAACAGAAGTGAATAAATTGTCAATTAAATTGATGAGCACCAAAAACAAACAGTGTGGACGAAGTGACCTTTTGAGTGCCAAAAATGAATTTTCCCCATTTTTATTGGTGGTTCAAGCACAATGGCCTAGGCTATCAGCAGGTTCCTGTCACCACCAAAGCTCGACGGGCCGACCGCCTAGTTCGAGTGCAGCTCGAGAAATGGAGGCCAACCCTTGCTATGGATCTAGCTGCCATGCACCCTCTTTGAGTTGACCAGCCGTGCATAGACATATTCTTTATTCACTCTTGTTTGTTCGCTTCTTTTTCCTGGTGTCTTCAATTCCAAATAGATTTTACTGCATGCTTTTCCATGTATAGCAAAAAAAAAATTAGTGGTGTGCATGCTTCAATTGCCTATTGTCACCAGACAAATTCAGTTGGTATGGAGCTGAGAATGAGCGATGAAGTGTCACATATATATAAGAGAATGAAGACGGAGGCTTTATGTATGTGTCTCTGCTTCCTACCTCTACATTTAATTGACATTTAGTGAGTCGTGATGCACCAAGAGCATCCTTCAGACAAAATACAATCAGGGGCAGACCCACCATTATTTAATGGATCTGAATGCCCAAATTTATTAGCAAAAAAATTCATATATATAGTGTATACATGTATGTATATTAGAAAAACAAAAATACAGCAGAACTAGACATTGTTGAGCAACACCCAGGGATGAGGACATCTCTTATTTCGACGGATCTACAAGGGGGACTACTCCTGCTACTGGACATGAGAAAATCGTTGAGTGGATCTGCCTTGCATCTTCTTGTTTTTTTGTTTTGACAAAGCATACACGAGGTTTGATCTGCTTGCATCTTCCTTCTCAAATCATTCAGCTTTATTTTGTGCTCCCAGTGTTTCCAATTCCAAATATACATCTTACCGGTTTGCTTTCCTGAGTACCTAAAATTGTGCCCACATGTTGCTACTACATATCATCCTTATCATCCCTCTCACTAAACAAATATAATCCTCTTCAAATGGACCTGAGAATGAGGCGTGAAATTCCCATACATATAAAAGAGAACTAGGAAGTGGTGTATTTTTATCACTGCTCCATACCACCCTCCTTAATTAGAGAACAACAATGATTCACCAACTCCATCCCAGTGAAATACAATATATGATGAGTTCAGCAAACTCATTTTGCATGGGCTAGTACTTTAAAGTAGGTCTCTGGCTTATACAAACTGACCAAGTCTTTCCTAAACATATAGAATTCATTTGGAAAACATGCCAAAATAGTGGAACGACAATTCCGTGCATAGCGTTTTGGCCATCCCAGATTAAGAACAAGAGGTAAGCTAAGATTTCTCTTAATAGCATAGTTCAACTCCCAAAATAAACAGATTAAACATGTAAAAATCCCTTTCCTAGTTGCTCTTATTTAGTTTGACTGCATTGAGGACAGCTATTCAAGAGTGGATGCAAATAGTTTACTTCACAAGAGATCGAAGTGCTTCGCTTTAATTGCCAGCATGAGGATTGGAAACACCTGGTGTCTCAGAATTGCATCTTCACTCATTTCTTGTTCCAGATACCTCCCATTCCAAATCAATCATGCTGCCTTTCCTTGTGGCTAGAATTAGTGGTGTCGATATATGTCTGCTACCACCATAACGAGTTGTGTTGGTAAGGGGCTGGGAATGAGCCGATGTGTCATGTATATATATAAGAGAACGAAGAAGTAGGTGATATGCATGTGTCTCTGCTCCCTACCTCTCTCTTTAAGACATGCTCGCAGCGCACATATGGTCAATTAAAGCTGTCAAGATGGCAGTGGCAGGCATGTGCACAGCCAAGTAGCTGCATGCTATGGTTACTAGGCTACAACCCTCTATTTCAGCAAACACAAGCACAGCTATTTCAGCAAACACACCCTGCGAACGAACAAGGAAAGAAGCAGAGGACAAATGTTTTGGCAAGACGATTTGTACTATTTTTTTTAATTAGTGGATAGAAGAGGACACATGTTCATATTGTGCCTCTACATATTTGATGACAGAAGAGGACAATTGCGAGGCTATGGTTACTAGGCTACAACCCTCTATTTCTTCCACAGGATTTGACAAGCACCCTACAATACCGAAACAATTCAGAGACTTGTATATTTGTTCTTGAATTTTTGTAAACTGTGAGTCCAGTTTCAATCCGAAAGAATGAGCCGGAGAAGAGCTGCGAGAAACGTTTTTTTTTTTTTTATTTTTGCTCTATCTACCCAGGATGAAACCAGCTCTACCTCCTAGTTTCTCATATGTAGGGAGCTGATCTTCACCTTCCCATTATGTGCACATTGTTTCTGTTGTAGACTTTTGCTTATCTGTTCCTTAGTGACAGAGCTTAAATTGTGTTGTGTGCAACAGAGAAATAACAGATTTCCTTTGTGGTAGACGATGAGTGACCCTGCTTACCTATGGCCAAAAGCTACTTTTTGTGGCAATTTGCAAGAATAATACCCGTTTGAATTGATTGGCAGAAGATAAAAAGTTCTATTTTTCGTAGTGTGCAATAGTTCATGAACTGCATGTAGAAACACACTTACTATATTAATCAACCAATCTATGTTTTATGGACTAGTACTTCGAAGGATATTAGAGCTCTGACTCCTTTGAAATGACCAAGTATTGTTTTGTAAGAAAATATAATCTCTCTTGAAAAAAGTTTTCAGTAAGACAATTTCTCCTATTTTTTGGGGGAGTAAATAGGACGCCAAATGTTCATAGTGTCTCTACATATTTGTTTAGATTAACAATCAACCAATAATTAGTTATTGAATGTGTGCTACAATTGGCTCCAAGCTTCCACTCTCTCCCACTGGATGCGAGAGAAACTCTGTAAACTCAATAAGTCTAGTACCACATACTCCAAGTGATATGTGGTACTATTATTGCTCTGACAATAATATTACCCCACCTGTCAGCAATATTATTGCTCTGACAAGATGGACAAAATTCTTTGTTATGCCGGGAATTAGTGTTTGTATATCTGCAGGCCTAATCTGTGTTCCTACACATGCATTAACTCATTGTATTTCAGTTTAAGAGGGTATATGGTGCTTTCCAGAGTTTTTTGTGAGGATCCAGTTTCAATTAGTGTGCTTTTACAGTCTTTTTTTAAAAAAAGGAGATGCATCATGTATTGCAACAAAAATCGAGGGACACATCAGCTGTGATGTGCGAGCTCTCAGTCAATTTTGTCTCAACCATACAATTAATAGAGTGTGGATACGGGATCATCTAAGGACTCTACAGAGTTGTTCACGGGATTCTATCCTAGCTCAACCCACAAACAACTCCCCGAAGGCAATGGAAGCATAGCTACGGTAGACTTCTGTTGTAATCGAGGATAGAATCCTAGTCAGATTACCATGTTAGGAGTTTGGGTGTTCGAATCCTCTACGGACAACCCTCTCTCAGATCCGACTAGGTCCGTAGTAAGCTCTTTGGCCCCTTGGACTATAAAAGGTGGCCAAAAAAGCACCTCGTAGAGGAGGGCAACTTGAACACATCAAGTGTTTGAAACCTTACAACCGATTCTCGGTTGACCCCATCAATCAAAAAACAGGCTCCACGCCGACCGGGCGTAAAGGTCTTTACTCAATCAAGGATCGAGGGCCCGAACCGATTATAAAACCCCGCTCTCTATGTCAATCTGGCAGAACAAACCGCCGGGCTCCAGGTTCATCGAGGCCCAACAAACCGCCCGGTTCACCCGTGGCGGGCTCTCGGTCGTAAAACATCGGCCGGTACCGGCGCCCCGGTAGGGGCTCTCGTCGAATTTCAGCACGGGGTCCGGCGGACCACGACATCATGGGCTCGTCGTCGCGAAGAAGACGATCCTCTTCGGATCATGGACTTGCGAGATCGACCACGGCGGCAAGACTCGGCTACATTATCGAGGAGACCAAGACCGGAGAATCGAACTTCGCCGAGAAGCTCGAGCAGGTTGACGCTCACCGACATCGCCTCGAAACGGAGAACAAGCTCGACAATGACTCGGAGAACTACGCCGCGTGGAACCCGAAACCGAGGCGGACTCGGGAGGGGAGACGCATGGGTTCAAAGACGGACTCAGAAGACAACTCGAAGCCAAACTCCTACTCCGACTCGGGTAAGGGGGACCGAAGCCAATTCAAGAATTTTTTCAAGAAAGGCTACCCCAACTCGGAGACGTAAGGCGAAAACCGGCCAGTGCGGTATCAGCCCGGATTACCTTACCAATTCCCAACGGACTACGCAATGCGGCGCTTCACGCATACGAGGCGTATCAAGACAACTTTCAAAAGGAAGCTGGAGATTCCTTTGAAGGGCGCGCAACGAGGGCTCATCCTAACATGGACGCCGGAGGAGTGCATCATCCACTGGCCAAGAACCCTCACCAAGGCAGACCGTCAAGAAGCGACGATGGACAGGGACGACAAGCGACGAATCTTCCCTGGACGGAAGGAGTGGCGTCAAAAGGCAACCGCTGCCAATGAAGTCTTAATGGTAGCGGGAGCCCGCATGCCGCTTAACCCTCCAGATGCCCCTGACATCAGATCCACTGATGAAGGCCTATCAAACATCTCGGCGGATGAAAGAACCCAAGAAGACGAGGGAGAAGACCAACGTCATTCAAGGCTAAGAAGGAACAAGCTGAAGGGAGGACACCGAGACAGAGCGACCAAGCGCAAACAAGCCTGGAACAAATACCAAGCCGACCTGCGCGAATACGAGAAGATGAAGTCTGAAAGAGAAGCTGAAGACGATCGTCAGACAACACATGATAAGCTGCAAGAGTTGATTGATCGCCTGAAGACTGCTTCAAACCTAAATGACGAGGAGAGGCTCATCAAGGAAGCGCTTCAGAAAGCCATCAGAGAAAGAGACCCCGCTAGGTCACAGTCAAGGGCAAACAACTCGCACATTCAAAGAACTCGGTCTAACGTCTTCGAGAGATTGGGCACGCCGGAGAACTCCAGAAACTCAAGGTGACCCCGGAGGGATGGTGGAAACCAGAGACCCCCGAGGGCTAATCCCACCTCAAGACCAAGCCGGCGAGAAGAAGTCGCGGAGTCCACATACAGACCCGCAAGAACCCTAACTAAGGGAGTAAAGTCCTCAGGACAAACCGAAGGAAGGACAACAGGGAGCTACGACAGATTCCCTTGCTTCGCGGAGAGGCTGCAAGAAGTCAAGCTACCCGCAAAGTTCAAGCCTTCAAATCACTCAAAATACGATGGGAAGTCAGAGCCCAAGCAATGGCTCAGAGTCTACTCACAATCCATTGAGCTGGCTGGAGGAGATGATGATGCGAAAGCCGTTTTCTTTCCCATGGCTCTAGAAGCTCTACCGCTCCAATGGTTCGACAAGATCGAAGAGGGCTCAATAAGATATGCGGGAAGATTTGCGAAAAGTATTCTCAGGACAACTTTGCGAGAATCATCACCCATCCTATCACACAGCCGAATTGAAGAGCCTCAAGCGAAGCCAGGAGAATCCCTGAGAGACTACTATCGAAGATTTGGAGAGATGAGATCCCAAGTGCATGACATCACAGAAAGAGAAGTAGTGGATGCGTTCGGTAATGGAATTTCTCGAGGTGGCGCGTTCTCGGACTTCTACAAAGACAACCCGAGGACCAATGAACAATTCAAGCTCACTGTTGAGAAGATGATCGGCGCGAAGAAAGAACCCGTGATCGCCGCGCAGAGAAAGAACACGGAAGGCCCGAAGAAAGAAAACAGAACAACTCTCGACAATACAAGAAGCGAGGGCCGACAACACGGTCGCATTGGCGTAAAAAAGCCAAAGAAGCCCTACAAAACGTACAACAACAACAAGAGCAATGGTGGCAAAGAAAGACAACATCAAGCTAGAAGGCCTGCCTTTGCGCTCTTTCACCCCGAGCTCATCACACACTCGAAACTGCACAACCTTCCAAGAGAGATATAAGGAAAGGGATTCAGCTCAGAAAAGGGACGACCAAGAAAGCAAAGGGGAAAACAATGACGGGCAAAAGACAGGAGACTTCCAAAAAGCAACAAGGTCTCTAAACGTCATATTCTCTGGAGTTCCTGGATCAAAGAGCAAGAGACAAGACAAGCTAGCACTACGATCGATCATGGCAGCGAGCCCGCAACGCCACGCTACCTTAACCGGGTCCCAATACCCGATTCAATTCACAAGGGAGGATCAATGGACAAGTGTAGGCAATGCCGGCCTGTATCCCTTGGTGATAGAACCCACCATAGCTGGGGTAACAGTAACCAAGGTACTAATCGACGGAGGTGCAGGGCTGAACATTATATTCTCGGAGACACTGGACAAGATGGGACTAGACCTTTCAGGGTTGATCGCACCCTCCAGTACCCCTTTCTACGGGATAGTTCCTGGGCGAGCAGCGATACCAATTGGACAAGTCACACTTCCAGTTACCTTCGGAACGCCATCAAACTACCGGACAGAATACATCAAGTTCGAAGTGGCAGATCTCGAGTCACCATATCATGCCATCATGGGAAGACCAGCAATTGCAAAATTCATGGCTATTCCACACTACCCGTATCTATTACTGAAGATGCCGGCGCCATTCGGGTTCTTTCAATCAAGGGAGACCTCAAAAAGGCTTTCGAGTGTGATGTCCAAGCCGTTGAGATAGCAAACAAGACTGGAGTACTCTTGGAAAAAGGAGAAATCCATCAAATGGCACAGGAGACAAATCCGGAAGAACTCGAGATACCAGCCAAGAAACAAGCAATCTTGGTACCCCCAGAAGAAGCCGACGTCAAACACATCGACTTACAGACCGGTGATCCATCCAAGACGGAGATCATCAGTTCTCATCTATCTCCCAAATAGGAATTCGCGCTCACCAGCTTCCTAAGGCAACACGAAGACATATTTGCTTGGAAACCGGCAGACATGCCCGGTGTACCAAGGGAGCTGGGCCGAGCACGAAATTGATATCAATATGGGATCCAAACCCATCAAGCAAAGACTCGAGGAGATTCTCACCGAGAAAAGAAAGAAGCCATCAAAAAGGAGATCGCAAAACTACTTGCAGCGGGATTCATCAGAGAAATCCTACATCCAGATTGGCTAGCTAATCCAGTTCTGGTTCAAAAGAAGAACACCTCAGAATGGCGCATGTGTGTGGACTACACAGATCTAAACAAGCATTGCCCAAAAGATCCATTTGGGTTACCAAGGATTGACCAGATAGTGGATTCCACAGCAGGATCAGCCCTATTGTCATTCCTGGATTGCTACTCAGGCTATCACCAAATAGCACTCAAGAAAGAAGATCAGAGCAAGACCTCTTTTATCACTCCCTTCGGTGCCTACTGCTACAAAACAATGTCATTCGGATTAAAGAACGCCGGAGCAACGTATCAAAGAGCGATACAGACTTGTTTAGAAGAGCAGATTGGCAAAAACGCCGAAGCATACGTGGATGACGTGGTAGTGAAAACAAGGGAGCCGGACACTCTGATTCAAGACTTGGAGGAGACTTTCAACAACCTCAAAAGGTGGAAGTGGAAGCTCAATCCAACAAAATGCGTTTTTGGAGTACCATCAGGACAACTACTCAGGTTCTTGGTCAGCAGCAGAGGCATAGAAGCCAGCTTCAAACAGATCAAGGCCATCACAGAGATGAGGCAACCCAGAAATGTCAAGGATGTCCAAAAACTGACAGGGTGCATGGCAGCACTCAACAGATTCATATCAAAACTCGGAGAGAAAGGACTACCCTTCTTCAAATTGATCAAGACCAAGGGAAAGTTCGAATGGACTAAGGAAGCAGACAAGGCATTTGAAGAACTCAAACAGTACCTGACATCAGCTCCAGTCCTCACTCCACCAAAGGATCATGAAGACCTTATGCTTTACATAGAAGCTACCAACACAGTAGTCAGCTCAGCAATCATTGTGGAAAGAGAAGAGCCCGGGAACAACAGTAAAACCCAGAGGCCAGTTTACTACGTGAGCGAGGTCCTTTCAGAGTCCAAAGCTCGATACCCTCATGTACAAAAACTACTCTACTCCATATTGATTACATCAAGGAAGCTACGACACTACTTTGATAGCCACAAGATAACAGTGGTTACAGACTCTCCTTTAGGAGACATCCTGCGGAACAAGGATTCAACAGGACGCATATCAAAATGGGCAGTAGAACTCGGAGCATTAAATCTAGAGTTCACCCCGCGAAGAGCAATCAAGTCCCAGGCACTTCCAGACTTCATTGCAGAATGGACAGAGCTCCAACAGCCCATACCCGACGACATCAAGAAACATTGGAGCATGTACTTCGATGGATCATTGAAGCTCGGGGGAGCAGGAGTCGGGATTCTCTTCATATCTCCAGAAGGAAGACAACTCAAATATGTGCTGCAGATAATGTGGCAAGCTACCAACAACGAGGCAGAGTATGTAGCACTCATCCACGGCCTCAAAGTAGCAAGAACTCTGGGCATCAAAAGACTTCAAGTATACGGCGACTCCGCGGTTGTCATCAACCAAGTCAACAAAGACTGGGATTGCACCAAGGATAACATGGGCCTCTACTGCGCGCGAAATACGCAAACTGGAAAAGAACTTCCAAGGCCTAGAAATCCTACACGTGCTCCGAGATGCAAATGTGGCTGCGGACGTACTAGCCAAACTCGGATCTGACAGAGCTCAAGTCCCACCAGGAGTATTCGTCGAAGAACTATCGAAGCCTTCAATAAAAGAGAACCCGCAACAAGACAACATGGAGCAATCAGCTCTAACAGAGTGATGATAATATCTCCGTGTCGCGAACCACTCCCCTCGGATCGAGGACATCATCAACTTCATCAAAAACAAGACGCTACCCCAAGACAAGACGTAAGCAACAAGGATCTTGAGAAGAAGCAAGAACTACGTGCTCATTGGGGACAAAACTATATAAAAGAGCAAAGATCATCGAGTACTACTCAAATGCATCAGCTCTGAAGAAGGAAAAGATATCCTCAAAGAAATCCATTCTGGATGTTGTGGAAACCACGCAACGTCGAGAACCCTCGTGGGAAAAGCATTCAGAACAGGATACTACTGACCAACAGCCCTCAAAGACACAGAAGAACTCGTCGAGAAGATGCAAAGGATGCCGATGTTCGCAAGACAAAGCGCGCGTTCACGCACACAACTTGATATGCATACCTCCATCATGGCCTTTTTTTCGTGCCGGGGACTAGATCAAGTCAGACCACTTAAAAGAGCCAAAGGAGGATACGAATACTTCTTCGTAGCAATCGACAAGTTCACCAAGTGGATAGAATACAAGCCATTGGTCAACTACAGCTCCAACAAAGCAGTCGAGTTCATCCAGGAGATTATGCACAGATTCGGGATGCCCAACAGGATCATCACAGACCTCGGATCACCCTTCACAGCGGCAGAATTCGAAGATTGGGCACGAGATTGCGGCATACAAGTCGACTATGCCTCTGTAGCACACCCCTCGGGCAAACGGACAAGTCAAAAGAGCCAATGGACTCATCCTTGCCGGATTAAAGCCAAGACTATATGAAGAACTCAAAGACTACGGAGCAAAATGGATCGAGGAGATACCAAAGGTTGTCTGGGGCCTAAGAACTCAAATCAGCAGAGCAACAGGCTACTCCCCTTTCTTCCTAACATACGGATCAGAAGCGATATTACCGCCGAGATCGATATGGAGCTCTCCACGGATCGAACGGTTTGAAGAAGGAGAAGGAGAACGAACAAGAAGACTTGAAGTCGACCGTGCGAAGAAGTCGAGAAAATGCCATCCTACGAACGCAAGATACCCGCAAGGACTCGGAAGTCACTATGACAAGAGCACACGACCAAGAAACCTAAACTCGGGAGATCAAGTACTCAAGAGAAATCAAAAGACGTAAGGCAAGCACAAACCGCTCGGCCCATGGGAAGGACCCTTCATCATCAAAGGAGTACTGGGACCGGGAACCTACAAACCGATGACCACGGAAGGAGAAGAAATCGAAACTCTTGGCACATCACCAACTCGTAGAAGGTTCTACCCGTAATCAAAACAGAATCTGATGACCACAAGAGAAGTCGCAGAACAAAAGTCAACTCTCTCGAAGAAGAAGGAGAAGATGACCTCGAAGAGCTCTAGACCCAAGAGAGGTACTAGAATGCGCGGCACTCTAGCAGTTCAAAACAAAAAAGAACTCAAAAAAGAGCGCGGCCGCATGACTCCCAAGAGGAGAAGAACATAAAACAGCCCAAATCGGCACTTCAAAGAGAAGCTGACCGACAGAGGGCAACCCCGACCACCAGAACGGAGGTCACCAAACAAGGGTGGAACCACGCGAAGTCCTATGGAATAGCGTCCATACCTTAAATCCTAGCGGTAGATCGTGAACTACGACTCAAGAAAAGAGGACGTGGGGATCGGCCCGTTTAGGTCGCAGAGGCCATCGAGGGTCCGAAAAGAGCCAATATGTCCTACGGCAGGAGGGCGGCCTTTCGAATCGGGCGTGAACGGTGTAGTGTTACGAAATAGGAACCCATCGCCTCACATCAAGTCTCTCGTAGCGAGCAGCCCAAACTAGACAAGGTGGATTGTAGTGTTGTGAAATAGAAACCCAACCATCTTGACCTTCAAATCGCGAGCGCACTTAAATGGGCCCGGACTGAGAACCCCATATAGGGACGTCATGCTAAAGTCCACCGGACAGGATGGGAGAGCCCTTGCCCAAAAGCGGCAAATCTGAGTTAGAACAACTCTACGCGGAGCACGACTCCAGCAACATTCACTAGCAAGTCTGAGAAAAAGACGAACGCTAGAGGCCTAACGGAAAAAACCAAACGGCCAGGAGCAAGACTCCACTCATCGTGACATGTCTTAGAAAAAAGGACAACAAGTCACAAGCCAGAGGAATACAACCCCGGCGGCGGGGGCACGACCCCAGCCACCTACAGCAAGTCTAAAGCAAAGACGACGCCGAAGCCCGAATAAAATTCGGGCACTCCGAAAGCACGACTCCACATCTACGACAAGTCTCAAGAAAGAAGACAAGTCGTGCGCCAAAGGAAAGAACCCACGCACGCAGGGGGCAAGACCCCAACTACTTCAAGCAAGCCTAAGACGAAGGCAAGCTACTACAGCAGGGAAGCAAAAACCCTAGCACTCCGAGCACGACTCCACATCTACGACAAGTCTCAAGAAAGAAGACAAGTCGCGTCAAAGGAAAGAACCCACGACGCAGGGGCAAGACCCCAACTACTTCAAGCAAGCCTAAGACGAAGGCAAGCTACTACAAAGGGGAAGCAAAAACCCTAGCACTCCGGAGCACGACTCCACATCGACGACAAGTCTCAAGAAAGAAGACAAGTCGTGCGTCAGAGGAAGGAACCCGCAGACGCAAGGGCAACACCCCAAACTACTCCAAGCAAGCCAAGAACAAGGCGCGCTATTATAGCGAGGAAGAAACAACCCTAGCAACCCGCAGGCAAGACTCAATTCCAACGACAAGTCTCGAAGAAAGAAGACAAGTCAGGCGTCAAGGGAAAGAACCCAGAAGACGCAAGAGCAAGACTCCAAGAAACTACAGCAAGCTCAAGAGAAGCTAAGACTGACGCGTAAGGAGAAAAAAGAACTCTAACGCATAGGAGCAAGACTCCTTTCTACTTTCTTTTTCAGCAGGTCTACAGAAAGACAAGCTAATTCATCAGAAGAACAACCCTGATGAGCATGGAGCAAGACTCCACACAACTACTTGGCACAAGTCTACAAGAAAAGGACAAAGCCAGAGGCCTAGATCTAAAGGCACAGCCACAATCAAATCGTCCAAAGACAAAGAATTCGGAGGACAGAGCAGAAAGCAAACTAGGTCCGCACGAAGGCGCATCGTAAACAGATTAAAAAGTCTGCACAAAGGCAGACTAAATTGTTCAAAGGCCCCAAACCAGCAGGCCAGAAACAGAAACCGTTCATTACAAGGCGGACGAAACCGCCAAAATTAGGCACTCAGGCCGCATCAAAGTCAAGCTCCACGGCGTCATTCATCCCATACTCAATGGTACCAACCAAGGCCGCCACAGCTGCATCAACCACAGGGTTCTCCCTATCCATCACCTCAAGATGATCCAAAGAAGCAAACCCATTGACAACCAGAAGCAATGGGCGATCGAGAACAAGATGATGGAAGTAACAGAGAGAACCCCTCGAAGCCTCCCAAAGAACATCTCCCACATATAAGCGGAAGCGCTCGGAGGCTTGGGGAAGGAACTCCCCCGGGGACAGCCCTTGGTCTTGAGGCAAGCGGATGACGTCAAGAAGAGGAGAGAGACGGGGCCGCCAGCTCGGAGAACTTCTCCTCAAGAGCGGCCAAAGAAGCCTTCGCCCCGAAGCTCGGCCTGCAGCCTCATTGATAGTGGCCGCCGACCAGTCTTGGTCACCCGGGGCTACAAAAACAAATATCGAAAAGGAGCTAAACAAGAACAACCAAGAAGAGCAAAAAGGAGGGCAAAGAAAATACCTTCGACCTCCTGAACGACCTTGCCATAGGACTCAGTCAGCCCATCAGCAGTAGCTTGAGCCTCCTGGAGCTGGGAACGAAGAGTTCGCTCAGACTCCTGAAGACGAGCAACCTCTGCCCACAAGGAATCACTCTCTTGACCAGAGAGGAAGACAGGAAGGTCACGCACAAAAGACTGTAATAAAGTCAAAAGCTAAGACGACATCTCAAAACAAGAAAGAGAATGATCAGAAAAAGAGCTCAACACATACCTGGTACTTGTGGTCGAAGGCGCATACAAAGCATCGCGATAGCAGCCACGTAAACGCGGACAAACCACCAACCCGAGAGGACAAGTCGAATTCGAATCAACGGAATCCGCAAGAACCTTCAGATCAGAAAGAGAAGGATCCTGTCGAGGCTCGGGGTTGACAAAGATGCAATGAGAACCAGACGCAGAAGATTGCCCACCCGCCCCACGCTCAGACGAAGTCGGAGAAAGAACATCCGGGAACTTCACAAAGAGGCCTCCTACAAAAAGAACCTCGCAGAATAAGCTACCTCATATGGACACCGGAAAGAAGAACTCGAAATGAGAAGACTCACCGGAATGACACTCGAGGAGCGCGAGGGGGCAGACCAGCAAGCACAGGGGGCTTCACATCAAGAGCAACCGAATAGGCGAAGAAACCATTCCAGAAGCCTCAGCCTGCACAACAGAGGACTGCAGAAACAAACTTCATCAAGTTCAACAAAAATAAAAGAACCCCGACGATTGAATCCAGCAAGGAAAAGAACTTACGGGTTCCTGACAAGAGACTCCACTTGCTCCTCATCATGCTCAAAAGACAAATGCAGGGCACCATCTGAAAAAGAAAAAACGAAGCACAGGTTAACTCGCATCAAGAGATTAAGGTTGATAAAGGAAAAAACAACCCCCTCACCTATGAGAATATTACCTGTGGGCTCCTCGCAAGAAAGCCCGAGAAGCGGCAGACCGAGTCCTCTTGGGCGTGGTGGCGATGAGAAGAAGCACCAGCCTCTTCAACAGAGCGCGCGACGACGCTTACGGCCTAAAAGGGCAAGAACTCGTGGATCTGGGGTAAAAGGAACATACGAAGAACCCCCAATACTCATACCAGGAAGGACCAAAAGACTCAGCAAGGTTACCAGGGGCAGTAGGCAATGAGGCCACAGTCACCAGAGCAGACTCCTTGTAGTTACGGCCAAGATGCTAAGAAAAACAGAGAGTCAGAAAAACAACCCCTACTGGACAAGAAGATCACGAGAAAACAGAAAATCACTCACAGCAGGAGGAGGATTAGCGGCAAGAATACTCCTCGACTTGAATCGAGTTGTTGGAATATCCTTCAAAGACAAGGCGAAGAGAGTCCATCAGCTCCTCCTCGCACAACTCGGCGCCTCCACCACCAACACGAGATGGGTCCTCAGGACCAAAGATACTTTCAGCCATACTTCTCCCCGCCATCAAGGGCTGAACCCGGGCGACGAAGAAAATCGGCAACAACGCCAGACCGCTAAGACCAGCACCTAGCTTCCGAAATTTAACCCGACCGACAAACTCAAAGAACCTCCGACTCATCGAGAATCGACATTGAAGGCGCCGGGTCAACAGGCTCATAGAGTCATGGTCAGCAAGAGCAGGAGGAGGGTTGTTCACATAGAACCAACCAGAGCGCCAACCAGAGACAGAGTCTGGAAGATCATAATCAAAAAATGCCGCCTTCCGACCCTGACGGGCCTGGATCGAGACACATCCAAGAGCAGATGGGTCAGATCCAGGACGAAGACGGAAGAAATAGCGAAAGAGTTTCGAGAGAAGGAGGAATGGCTATGAACGCCTCACGTGCATGAACAAAGATAGAAAGAAGAAGAACCCCGTTCGGGGAAAGATGAGAAAGAGCAATCCCGTAGGATTGAAGAAACTCATGGAAGAAGTCAGAGGCAGGAAGACGAAGACCAGATCGCACGAAGGCGACGAACAAAACAACCTCAAGAGGATTAGGAGCGGGAAGGCGATGACCTATAGGCAGACGCCACCCGTAAAGATTCCCGAGGAAGAAGAAGCCTATGCCTCTCCCCGGCTCCGCCATGTCATCCTCCAGGCGGCGGACTCCGGCCAGATCTTGAGGGCCCTCTCCATCTCAGGAGGGACCTCTGCCTTCCCCCGCGATGAAGCCCGAGAAGAAGACCCCTTCGTCATCAAGGATGAACGGGCGGCAAAGCCGGCTAACGGCGGCGGCGAGGAAAGAGAAGGCAGCAAAGCGAAGAGATTAGGGCAAAAAGATTTGCTAATGGCGCAAGCAAATGGCAGGAAGGGAAAGAAAGAACGACCGTATCCGAGTATTTAAGGACAGGAAATTTTCCTACCGTTACAGGATAAAACTCTCCGTAACGGGAGCCTCTACAACTTCGAATTAAATTCGAAGTGACAACGGCTCTCCTTTTTATGCGGAACAGTGCAACAGACTGACACAACGGTCAAATCCCTCGCCAGAAAGAAAAGAACTCTTCAACCGCCATTACCGATACAGAAACAACCCGGGGCGCCAGAAGAAGCCGCAACAAGAGGAGACAAGACCCAGAAGAGCTCGAAAAGAGCAACGGTCAAAAATCCCGAGAGGACGTAAGAACCTCTAAGATTCCTTTCCAAAGAAAGAACTCCAAGATGCTCGGGGGCTACAGGATACCCCGGATAAGATTTTTTCCGAATCAAGAAGAACTCGAGGATGGAGACCTCAGGATCGCGTTGAAGCTTCAACCCGAGAAGAGCAAAAAAGACGCTCTCATGACTCACACTTGAGATGCTCGGGGGCTCGCGGAAAGAGGATCCATCCAGGAGAAAGAACTCCAAGAACGAGAAGAACTCGAAGACAAAGGAAGAGATCTCGAAGACCGCGCTGAAAGCTTCATCCGAGGAGGGAGAGAAGAACTACCCTCACAACTCGTACCTTGGATGCTCGGAAGTTCGCGGAAGAAGAGCAAGCGATCGGAGAAGGGAAGAACTCGAAGACGGAGACAAAGAACTCAAAGACCTTCCAGCTCTTTGTACCAAAAAGCAAGAAGCTCGGGGGCTACACCCTACGGGTGCACTTTTCAAGTGCACAACGTATGATGATCTCAAGACCATATCAAGGCTTCACCCGAAGAGAGCAAAGACAACTCTCATGTCTCATCCTTGAGATGCTCGGGGGCTTGTGGATACGGGATCACCTAAGGACTCTACAGAGTTGTTCGCAGGATTCTATCCTAGCCTGTCGCCACAAACAACTCCCAGAAGGCAATGGAAGCATAGCTACGGGTGGACTTCTGTTGTAATCAGGATAGAATCCTAGTCAGATTACCATGTTAGGAGTTTGGGTGTTCGAATCCTCTACGGACAACCCTCTCTGTATCCGACTAGGTCCGTAGTAAGCTCTTTGGCCCCTTGGACTATAAAAGGCGGCCAAAGAGCACCTCGAGAGGAGGGCGCAACTTGAACACATCAAGTGCTGTAAACCTTACAACCGATTCTCGGTTGACCCCATCAATCAAAAACAGGCTCACGCCGACTGGACGTAAAGGTCTTTACTCGATCAAGGATTGAGGGCCCGAACCAGTATAAAACCCCGCTCTCTATGTCAATCTGCGGCTGAAACCGCCGGGCTCCAGGTTCATCGAGGCCCGAACAAACCGCCCGGTTCACCCGTGGCGGGCTCTCGGTCGTAAAACATCGACAGAGAGGGAAATTATCACTTACGAGAAACTGTCCCCACCTTACTGTCACCACGTTTTCCCACGGTTCCACAGGATGACGGTGTAACGGATGAGAGATCCAAGGCTCACACCAAGGAACACCACTAGCCTGCGCCTGTGCTCTGTCGGAGGACGAGTTAGGTATGCCTCACTAGGGCATCGCCCTATGCACCTCGTCAGGCCGGTCCTCAGATCTTGCATCGTACCTACACCACCAAAAACCCGAGGGCGGCCCTCTGTCCTAGTTCTAGTAGGTCCAGGAATGGAGAGCAACGCTTGCTGCGCATCTGCCATGTATCCGCCTTGAGTCAACTAGCCGTGCATGTTCATTCCCCATTTGTTCTTGCTTGTTGGTTTCTTGTTCCCGGTGTCTCCAATTCCAAACAGATCTTACTGCTCTCCCATGTATTATTATGCTAAAATTAGTGGTCTCCATACATGTCTATTGTCACGAGAAAAAATTTAGTAGGTATATATATGTAAGAAGTAGGCTATATGTATGTGTCTCTGCTTCCCTAAGTCTCCCTTGAATCGGCAATTAATGAATGATGATGCACCAACAGCATGCTGGAAGTACAATACACTCAGCGGTAGACATACCAGTATTCAATGGTACTAGAACGTCAGGCGCCCCACATTGATTTGAGAAAAAACAAGATTTACTTAGCAAAAATTTACTACTATTATTATAGCATCAGATCAAAATGTTGTCATATTGATAAGTACTTAGCAAAAATCATGAAACTTCTGCATATGACATGAGTTGTTTGGCCATTGCCAACGTGCTGTTCAACCGTAGTTTACATGATCCTTCATTACATCCGGACATTACATTACATACCCATCCATTACAATTGACGATCAAAATTCACTGACGAGGCCTTTTCGTGTAGAAGAAAGCCAGCAGCAGTGGATAAAAACAATTGCATTCAGCTTGAGACAATTGAAAATACAAGAAATCAATCATAGATTGTATGATCATTTCCACATTGCACAACCCAATCCATATTCCACAACGTCAAAGCAAAGACACATTAGAACTAACATACCTGTATTAACTAAATGCGATGTAGGACCATGAATTATATATGGAGCCGGGCTCTGGAAGTCCAGAGGCTTCTTTGCCAAAAGCTTCCCAGTTTACTTTATAATATATCTAGTAAGATTGTGTCTGTTCGTGGGCGTGGGGCGGGGGTATGCTATTCCGCTCAGTAGAAAATTCTGGAGCAATTAATAAGTGAACACACTCAAGATAGTATCAACACTAAGCCAACAACAAAATCCGACCAAAGCAACATACCAGATTTTGGAATTTTTTACTACATCAACATGTTCCTAAAAACTGAAGAAATCAAGGAGTCATTTGCAGTGACATCCACATATAGAGTTCTTTGGACTGAGATATCTCCATGCCAACAAGATCATTCATTGACCGTGTCAGGCTAGCATTCTGCCATTCCTCATATCATCTTTCTACCTTTAACATGTGGTCTCGATGGAATCCTGAAGGGACTCAATTATCTCTCGTTCTTACCTCCCCACCTGCCTTAACTTCTTCCCTGCAATCAAAGAATTCTAAAGGTCTATAAGTTATTTCGTGAGCTGGTGGATGGCATGAGGCACCTCCTGTCAAGGTACAATCATCTGTCTTTTGTAATCCCACGTAGGGTGTGGTGGCCCATCTAGCACCTGCCAGCGGCAGACACAGGCTTAGGTATTTCTATTGAGAAATTCTGCTGTGGTTAGAAAAAACATGGACTATTCATTGGTTGAGATCATAGGGTGGAAAAATAGGAGTTACCCAACTGAAAGTACCTGGAGGTACTAAATATGTAAAGGCCAGTATAGTGTCTTCGAGTTGTGTGGATCAAAGAATGGCAAGGGTGTCTTTGATCCACACAGGCATCAAGTTGTTCGAAATAAGAATAAATCAGTCATTTTATATGACATCACCATGACTCCATGGCTCAAGCAATAGCACGGTCGTATAGTGTCGCCCTTGAAGAATGGCAAGGGTGTCTTTGATCCACACAGGCATCAAGTTGTTCGATGTACACTGACCAGATCTCGGATTCGATCTTCAAAATGGACTTCGAGCATCCTCCTGGTGATCTCAATGACGTTGCCATGTGTCTTCATCTTCCTCCAGAGACCCTCCACGCCAAGAAGATACTGGAGGCGGCAGCGACCATCTTGGTTACCATGCTTGCTGTCCTTGCTCTGGAGTACATCGCCCCTCCTGTGGCCAGCTCTTTTCCTGATCAGGAGGAAGTATGTGCCAGTATGTGCCATTGCCGTTCTAGTGCTGTGGCGTAGCTTGGGATCCCAATTCCCGTCACAGGCCCCAAACACTATGCTCGAGCTCTGTGGTGGGGGTCAATGGAGAAGCACTATTGATTATTAAAATGCCCTCCATGATTTTTTTTTTTAATTTATTAATTAGTTATAAAATATAAAATACAAAATGTACCTTGAGGTACCATGATACTTCCACCACCAGTTTGAAACCGGCGTTGACAAAATTTCTGGTAGTTTCCCAGTTTCATGAAAGAGCTAAGGTCGAAAGCCGGTGGTGAGCACTTTAGAGCTGGCACAAATACACGGTGGTACAGTTCTGGGTCCGTAACATCTTCCATCGGTGAGGACAAAAACCTGTGGTGATGAGCACTCAGCTACAGTTGGCTGTGATAAAAATATCGTACTAGTGTACTCTTGTGTAGCTTTCTCGGCTCGGTTCCTGGTGTCTCTAATTCCAACGAGTTCTTATTGTCTGCTAAAGTATATGATGTGGTCCATTCCGATTCTAACATTTCTTCTCTTTTTCTCCCTTATCAAACAGATTTGATCAGTTATATATGAGTACAGAACGGAGACAGGAACCTGGAATTTTTCTATGTTCTGTTCAAGAATATATCAGGATGTGGTATGTATATATTGTTTTCCATGACAAACTTCATAATGATTTCACCAACTGCCTGTGGGGGAACATGTGCTATGTTGTCCCATTACAAACACGCAGGGTACCACATCCTACCCTGATTTCATCACACTTTGGTTAATACTATGTACCATCCCACTTCATCCAGCCACATGCTCATGCCTCAGGGCTCGTTTCAGAGCACAGCCATGAACTGTGCTACATTGACCTACATGTGCTCCAGACATTATGCGGAGCACGGAACCAGTCTCATGAAGCCATTTTGCCATGTTTTTTTTGTGATGTGCTTGTTGTTTGTGCTGATCAAACTCAAGGTCTCAAGCCTTGCATGACCTTTGCCTAACCAACAAACCATAAACCCTACAATATTATCGTTCACGAATCTTGTCTGGTCTATCTCGACTCCTACACAATTAAACTGATAAAAAGTCTGGATTGGGAAGTTTTAGATGTATTTCAGCACAATAACATTAGTTTAGGGTGTCTCTCCATCCAAGGTTGTTTGCAAAATTTTAATAATAGAATTAGAAAATCCAAGAACTTTGAAAATTTTAACCAAAAATCTATGCATCTCTTTGAGCTAAACATATTTAATATATATTTTATCTTAATTCCACTAGATTTGGAAAAGTTATAGGCAGGTGAGAATCTCACTCGGTTCAACAAATACCTCTGTTCCTAGAGTCTGTTGGAAAGCCTAACAACCTCTACAAATACATGACATTTTTAAGTGTCGTTTAAAAATACTAACCACCTCTAAAAGTTGATTTCTAGAGGTACATTGTATCTGGGACAACTTTTAGCGGCACTCCTTGTTACAGATATCTGGTGAAAGGACACTAATCTTTTTTCTTAAATCGTTTATGTAGTAGTGGTGATCTAGAGTTGTTGTGCAGCACGAACGTCGCGGTAATGGCTTGATGAGGATCCCAGCAATGGAACAGGCTCGATGCCAGTTGTTGGATCTTCGCTGGATTGAGCATTCTCTTCTTTCCTTCGCTCGATGAACTCTGCTGAACACAGGTGAAGACGGAAGAGCACTGGAATTTGTCGCTGTGCGCGGAACTGCAGGTTTTCTGAGGTTTTCGATCTCTTCTCCTTTCTTTAGCAAGGGATTACAAACTAGCAGGACACCCATGCCCTGATTCTGCTTCACCATCCCACAGCTGGACTTCAACGTCATACATGATGAAACCTTGTTGGTCGATAATCCAACATGCTAGTAATATTTGCGCGGTTGATAATTTGTCGCAAATTCTACACAAAAAGCCATGGCCTCATGTCCTGTTTTGCTCTGCAGTTCCTCCAGCTATTTTTCGAAGATCAAATGTACTGAGTTTTCAAATGAGAAATGTACTGATTTTTCAAGCTATTTTTCTGGCTCACGTCATCTTCATCTGCTTTTCATTGCTATGTATGAATCAATTAATCGAACCTTGTTGTATGATAGTTCAAGTCAATCACTACTTAACTTACTATCACATGATTGGTTCATCTTTTTCTGAAATCGATCGTTTCTACATGGAACACCTAAATTATGTGAATTGAACCCAATAATAGGAGGCATTTGATTTCTGTACACCTTGCATCTAGTATCACTGCTAACCATCCCCTGTTCTGTTCTTCAGTTAGCTTTAGAACTCCTCTTCATCAATCAAGAGAGAAATCAACATAAAAAAAGATGGCAGGTAGGCACACAGGGAGTCAGTTGCAACCACTCAGGGGCACTGCACTATTGTTTCAGGGATACCTCATCCTCTTGTGCATCTGTGGTGCAGCACGATCGCTGATGTGGAATGTCCATCTTCGATCACCAATTGTTCTGGTTTATTTTTTTGTTCCCAGTGTCTCCGATTCCAAATATACACACCTTGCCTGAGTAGATAAAACGTTGCCCATCATATGTAGCTACTTCTATTTTATACTTCTCCTGTCACTAAACAAATTCTGTTTCTACAGCGTTGAGAAAGATACGCAAAATGTCATAAATATATAACAGGAAGTGTGCGTCTGTGGGATAGAGTGGGCTGGTCTATATATATCACTGCATCCTAGGCTCTAGGTCCCTCGTTCCATAAATTAGAGAACCACCAACTGCATGCAGAGACACACTGTGCAACACATGTGCACCAATTGATGCTCTAGGGACTAGTACTTCGAAGTAGTAGAGCTCTAGCTTGACAAAGTGTTTACGAAGAAAATATAGTCTCTCTTGAAAACCATTTCGGTAAGACAATTTCTCCTGTTATTCTTTTGAATGGATAGAAGAAGCGAAGTGCTGCATATATTTGACTTCACACATAAAGGTCAACCAATAATTAATTATCAAATTACGGTTGGCTTAGAAGCTTCTACTACTATTTCCAATGGATTGGGCGAGAGACTTGTTGACGCGAATTAGGGTTCCACGTCAACAATACTAGAGTGGGTCTTAGACACCCCAAGAGGTTGCAAATAAAACAACCTACAAGCAGCGAGTACTGCAGCATGATAGATAAGAACGATCAAGAGATCGCTAGAACGACCTCAGAACATATGTAGAGCCCAAGAGAGTGCACATGTAGAGCCCGGTTTCCACCGGAACGACCTCGAACGCCCTCTGGGAAGACCCGTCGGGAGGACGCGCGTGCGGGATGCCATAGGATCGGTAAGGCCACCTAGAACGCCAACGAAATTCACGGAGAACGCCGCTGCACAGCAGGGTAGAGGGGTTGAGGAAAGAAAATTAGTGTTTGGTAGGTGTGTTTGATTGATTGGATGTAGGTGGGATCAAATCGGCAATGAACCTCTCATTATATAGAGGGGGTGACCTTATCCCCCTAGAAACCGCCTTAGATGCGTTTCCAAGCACCAGGACCTTCCAAAAACCGAATCGGTTCGGATACTGTCTCTTCGTGGGCGCCCGCGAAAGGCGCCGGACGTCCGAAATAGGTGCGCCGGATGCGTCTGGCGGGGGGTGCCGGACGCGGTCTAGAGAGCCCCTGCGGGAGGGGATCCCGCCGGACACCAGCTGGGGAGAGTGCCGGATGCCCGGGCGCAGCGTCCGGCGTGGCGCCGGACGTAGTCCAGAGGGGGCTGTGTCGCGCGGTGCCACCGGACGTGTCTGGCGCAAGTCCCAGCGTCCCAAAGCCTCTCTCTCGCGCCGTTGTTCGAGCTCCTTTGTCAGATTTCAGGACGTGAACATTGAAGGACGACAATCCTTCTACTTCCATGTACCAAAGATGGAACCTCCCAGCTTTCCATTGCTCCTCTACAAGCTGGCCCAATGGCGACATAACTCGTCGTGCTTGTAGTTTTCTAGGCAAATATATATAAGGTTACATCCCAACGTTGAATGTCTCATGTTTCGTGCCTTCCCAGTTAGGAACTCTGCCAAATATGCCCTCACATGTCTGTTTGCCAACCCCTCCAGAAATAGAAAGCATTTCATAGAGGTTGCTAGGCTTTCCAACCTTTTCTAGAAAGTAATTTCTACAAGTGTTCAAATATGGCTGATCTCTAAGACGCATCATGAAAATAGGAGCGGTAGTTATCTCGGCAACTAGTTTTTTTTTTTTTTTTAACTAGTTTGCCGAGGGTGGTAGCACTAGGCAACTAGTTTCATTTGCCCAGAGTTGCTCTCGGCAACTAGTTAAAAAAAAAAAAAAAACTTTACCGAGACTACACGATAGCACTCGGCAACAAGACATATATGCCGAGAGCCCTGAAATTGACGCTGGGCAAATATTCATCTTTACCGAGAGCGACCCTGGGCAAACAATTTTTGAAAATTTTTATTTTTGTTTTCTCTAGCTTTTTTGAATTTGTTTAGATATTATTTTCAAATACCTTATTAATTTAACTATACAATGCATGTAAAATTGTTTCATTAAATTTAGATCAGTATTTCTTGCAATTAAGGTCAAATTCTATTAGTTCATGCACTCATTGAGTCCAAAAAAAAAAAAAATAGCAAACGAATTTGAAAAAGTAGCAACCTTTCACATGACACAATATTTGATCAGTATTGACTATATAAAAAGTTTCGGAGTGAAACCACAACTCGACCGTCGCTTTCACTATAAATCCTACCGGATCCTTCTCCACAAACCTGAAACTTCTTCGAGATGTGGTAGGTTGTGAGGAACGTATGTGACAACTTGTGCGAAAACATTCTCAAATTTTTACCACATGCACCACATACAATATCATGACATCTTGCCATATTTCATGATTTACAGACTTCGTTTGATTTTTTAGAATTTTTAAACCGCTATCGCACGGGAATTTGTCGTGTTTGCTAAACAAAATGTTTGAATTTTCGCTTCATATCATGTGTAAGGCCTAAACATGGGATAAATAGCATGAATATCAATTTTTTACTCATTTTTATCAAATATTTGTACCACTTGCAGTTCAAATTTGAGTTAATTGAAAAAATGACTTGAAATGCATTTAATTAGTTGATAAGTACCGAACCGATATCGGCACAAGGGTGGCCCGATCTTCACGACAGTAGGTTCAAGAACAAGATAACTTTATACGAGGGCAGCGGGATAACTTCGTTGATGAAGGTAGAGGAGATAACTTGCTGTAGAACAGCGGGGATAACTAGCTTTATACCTGCCAAGGTTGGATGCGACCAAGCGACGAGGAGAGAGGCACCGAAACCGTGAAGACTTCGACTCGATCTCCAAACGACCGCAGAACCACAATCCGGAGCTAATCCACACAATAAGGCGCAGCCGAACGGAAGCCGTAGAGCACGAAGTAGTGGATCCCAGAGGGATCTCTTCACAAGTCCAAGAAGATCAAGGAAGAACAAGGGTTGAGTAAGCAACTCGGCAGCTCGGCTGCAATATTACTGGGGATAATCTCAATTCATCAAAATCTGTTGATAGCTTACATATGGGGGGGTATTTATACTAGGAACAACCCTCCTAGGTGGGTGGAAACATGAAAACAAACTGGACTCGTCGACCATGTGAAAGGGAAACCTCGGAATGGACTCCAGAGCTGATTCCGCGTGGCTGTTTGACTTCTGCGCAGCCTTCAGTGTTTTGATCATAACTCCTCCTAGGGAACTTCAAATGGTGTGCGACTGGATGCGTTTGAAAGCTAACTTGATAAGCTTTCACACCATGGGCCTCTTGCTTCATGAAGTGTTGTATATTGGTACAGTTATGCACGGACATTTGGACTTCAAGCAGACTGCTGACTCACTGACCAGTCAGCACTAAATCTGGTCGGGCGCCTTGATGGAAACTCGAAACTGGTCGGGGTTGAAAACATTGGAAAGTAGACTTCAAGATCTTTCCAACAAGTGCTCATTCACTTTTAGAGCTTTTGGGAAACAAAAGTTATGAATGTCTCTTTCCGTCTGTTCTGCAGGACTGGTCTTGCTCGAGCTTGATCTTTTTCTGCGTTCACCTCCTTGTGGGTTCTTGTTATCCTCCTTGGTGAACCTGAGCAATAGCAACATACAAAAAACTTAGGTAGTATATAATTCTCATTAAGAGCTAAATGAGTTTCACAAAGTAGCGCGTTCACCTTATGTTGTATTTCTTTAACTCGACTATGAGTAATCGGTTCAGACATGACTTTGTTGATTGATGTAGTGGTCGGAGAGGTCACCATAGTGGTCGACGAGGTTGCTAACGTCGTCGACGCTGGCGTGGTCATATCATCCTCCCTCCCTTGAAAAGGAGTCGTCCTCGACTCTAATTGTTTTGGTCTAAGGAGTTGCGCATGGTGACTGACTTGTGTTGTGACAACATCACAATCTTCTTCTTCTTCCATCACAGCAAGGTGTTTGAATCTATAATCATACAAACCAAGTAGTAGCCTTGTAGGTGGAAATCTAAACAATTTGGGTATAGGTTTAGCTTTCACCTTGAATGGATGTCTTGACCAAATGTTGAATGTTGATTGCCTTGTCATGGTCACATCATCCTCCCTCCCCTTCAAGAAAAGTCGTCCTCGACTTTTGTTCAGCTGAAAACAATTTAGACAAAATAGGAGAGGGTGGATGTACATGATATTTATAATAATCTTTCACTTTGTTTTGTTCATTTGTTCCATTGCAATTCATATTCACATTATTAGCTTTTCCATGTTTAGGATATTCTCTCAACTTGGGCAAACCTGCAAATAATTTAGATGTTGGAAGCACAAAAATTTCTTTCAAGTCAAGCATTTGATTCATGTTATTATTTTTCATCTTTGCAATGTCACATATATCAAAAGATAACAAAGAAACATTCTTGACATTCTTATTGCACGATTTAGAGATGTACTTGGCACAATCATGGGTTCCAAATGAGGTTGAAAAAATTTCAGATTCACTAACGAAGCATGTATGCACAAGATTTCTTTCTTTTGAATCATGATAGGAAGAAGGGAAGAACATTTTCGGTTCTGTACAGCAGTCAGTAAACAATCTTTCCATCTCAAGTTCAAACAAATATTGATCACAATAACTTAACTCAAAATCAGCAAGGTTGTCGCAAGTTATAAAAATAGCACAAACTTTACTTGCATCATGATGTTTGATCAAATTGAATTTGAACTTGCAACTATAGTGAGTATTCAAAGATTTCATAGATGTTATCTTAAAAATGTTCTCAAGTATATTGTTCATCTCAACCCATTTATCGAACATGACATAGAAAACACATTTAGTAAGAGACATTTTGCCAAAGAATTCATCATGAGTATATATTTTCACATTATCAGATTTACTTACATGCAAAGTATTAGATATATGAGTGCAAAACATCATGTATATGAACCATATCAAACCATAGAAAAGATCATTGATAACTGAACATTGGTTATCAACTTGCAAAATTTCAGCAAAGGTCTCATCATGTGACACTACCAAATCAGCACAACTAGCATGGTCAATTTCATTAGAAACATGTACTTCATCACAATTTCTCACCTTTATATTTTGCAAATTCAGATTTGAATTACCTTCATCACAATTCACACTTTGTGGCAAAGCAAGTACCATGGAAGTCGCTTCTGAAATCTTATCATTTTCCTGATAATGGTTCATGTTGTGTGCAGCAACCAATTGGTTCAGAGGAATGGCACCCTTCTCACTTTTCTCAACAAATACGGAGTTGCCTTGAGCAGCCATCTCTTCTTTATTCTCCTTACAATCCTGCACATTTGGGAAGAAAACACTAGAGGTAGAGATGAGAGTGTTAGTTTGAAAAATATCCTCACATGACTTGCATTCTAACTCTCTGTTTTTCTGTGGTGTATCTCTCATTCTCTCATTGTTGACACTCTCATTTTCATAGTGGCTGGACACACAAAACTCTCTTTTGTTTTCACTCTCTTTCAGTTTGGTTATGCAGCCCTCATCCTCACATGGGTTTGGATTCACAATTACTTCAACATCATGTGAAGAAACATATACATATGTGTCGATTTCATAATGTTCTCCAATGGAATTGGAGCAGCAATTGGTGTAAAAAGAATCAAGAACTAAAGCCTCCTCAAATGCTATCAAACTTGTATCACTTGAAGTGGATGCATTTGTATTGGTATTGCCTGTAATCTGAAATTTAGGCTGCATGTTACACAATGAAATTTCAGCATCAATGCCCTTGTCCACCAACTGATCTTCTTCATCGAATATTGGGGGCTGTTCATAATTAACCACATCTTTTTCATCATGGACCTGCGTCACACAAGAAACACAACTAGAAGAAGGCATTATCATGTTAGTAATAAATAATTCCTCACATGAATCCTCTTCTTTTCACTCAACTTATGTGTATCTCTCACATTTGTAGCTCTTTTCACATTTGGTGGAATCTCTCAGATTTTCTTGCTCAACTCTCACACTCATATTTATTTGGTGGAACTCTTCCTCACATATAGTGGAGTCTCTCTTCTTTTCATTTTGTACTC
This sequence comes from Hyparrhenia diplandra, assembly GCA_015847255.1. Taxonomy (NCBI): domain Eukaryota; kingdom Viridiplantae; phylum Streptophyta; class Magnoliopsida; order Poales; family Poaceae; genus Hyparrhenia; species Hyparrhenia diplandra. The sequence continues at coordinate 1,200,831 of JADLZK010008524.1, read as the reverse complement.
TCACACTCAATCTTGATTGGTGCCACTCTTTCTCACATGAGTGTAGCTGTCCATAGGACCTTCTCTTTTGCTGAATTTTTCTTTTGGCGAGAGCACAATAATCTTTAGCACAAATATCCACACGGGAGAACATAGGATTGGGTTCACTCAATTCTTTTGAATCCCTTTTCCTATCCCTCATAACTAATCCCTCTTTTTTCTAGGTTTTGGGGTCTTTGAGGTTGTGGGGTTTTATGTGGCTTTGGAAACTCTCTCTCACTATATTTGTGGGTCACTTTCGAAAGTGTTTCTCACTCTCCCGCTGAATTTCTCTTTTTTGGTGGAAGCTCCATAATCTCGCGGTGTAGGAAGGCGTTCATCAAACATCCTCTCCATGGCCTTCACTAGTGAGTTTTCAAATTGACGCAACTCAGCCCATGTAGCAGGAGCTTCTTCTAGATGACGATCACGATGAACTCTCAAATTTGATCCTGGCATGTTAGGGGCAGCAAGAAATATGTGGAATATGAAGTATTTGTGGAAACACTCAAACTCACCACTTACTTACCCAAGTTCTTGCCTCAAGGACTGTGATTGTGCTGGTGCGGGCAGCTTCAACGGAGGTGGTAGAGAGGTCGTAAGGATTACGAATCGACTGTCCCGGTTCCGGTTTCTTGGTGGATCTATAGGTGGCTAATCAAGGAGGGCTACGGTACTGAAAACCAAGTGGTTTGATGCGCTCAAAGATGTGAAAGTTGCTGCTGTCAAAACTACCACCAACTTGGATATTTAAACTGAAAATTTCAGCAACAAAACCGAAACACAATTTCACCTTAAATTTCTTTCTTTTTC